>OV884011.1:175833039-176433039 GCA_930367205.1 Acanthosoma haemorrhoidale
TTTGGTAATATTATTTACATTTGTTTACAACTTATTATAACTAATTTACAATATATACAATAGAGTAAAGGGTGATTTGTCCAATGCAGTTAGCGGTCGCTACTATCACCCTGAACAAAAATATCTTTATGAACAAAGTATTTTTAGTTTGCTCGAGGAGTGTAAAATAGTAAGCACTAGCTGGTAATAAAAAAAAATAGTTTGATATTTTATACATACCGTTCTATTATTCTAAATAATTACCGTGAACAAAAAAAAAATAAAGACGCCATTGTTAAAAACTCTTATGAATAAATTATTCGTAAATTACATCATTCCTATTCTTCGTCTGAATATTCACTTGTTTATCTAATATTCGTCTTTCTCTTATTACTTATTCACTAGCAAATGTCGACACCTCACTTATCATAGTTGTCTGATATTATCATTAATATATCATATTCTGTTTTTTACCGTTGGATATTTTTGTATTATTGAGGAAGGCAAACCTGGCACAAGGCATTGCTTGAGCAACTAGATGTTTTCAGAATCTGTAGCAGCGTGTTAGTATGAAGATGGAACGAGGTGAGTAGCGATCCATTTTTCTCAATTATTACATATAAACTCAAACGAGGATGAGAACGGAAATTCCTTCTTTTGATTGGGCCTCCATTCTCAATGTCAGAGAGTAAAGCTGGTTGATGTGAGCAAGGTACGTATTTTTTTAAAAATTTAATTACAGTACAATTAGGGGGACAACCAAGGAGAAACTAACAAAAAAAAAAGAAAAGAATTTCCACCCCTTGAAATTCGAAAGGGCAGAAAAAGTCGATACGTGTGGTAGGTATTTAAACGAAAAAGAAATTGCTTTTATTTCTTGCTACTTTTACTACATATAGATTCGGCATCACCCCCCCCCCAAAAAAAAAAACAAACTATTCTTGTATAATCTGTGAAATATAGCTTCGTATTCCCTTCTATGTCAAAGTCTTTTGTCTTTGAATAATAATTATCGAAATTATAATATATAATTTTACTTTTCATCATCATCTTCGTCATTGATGGATCTCTTTCATACGTTGAATAATCCACACGCATGCTGAGGTTGTGTCTGGCTAAAATTAACTGACACAGCTATTATTAGCATCCCTGCGACTATCTATCTGTATCTGCTTCATTTTGACTTCATGAACTACTTTTCATTATCTGATACAAAGCATTTGATTGGTACAAACCTTACCCATCATTAAGGCAAATACTCCATGTTCTTCTACAGTGCTGGACTTAAAGGATGATAACGTCTTAGGTTTACCCCAGCAGGTTTACCCCCCGAGAAACGTGTTGACCACGGGATTTGTGAGGGAATTCAGCAAATTTGGCATTCCTATGCTGAATGAATTCATCACTAGTTTTTAATGCTAAGAACAAGTAGAAGGACCTTGAGCAGAACTGCCTCGTGACTTCATGGAAGTCACTGATGGTTCCCTGTTATTTTTAAGTAAACAACCGCATCCTTCCAAGACCTCTCTTCTTTCCAGAATAGTATCCTTTTATTTTACATATATGTCTCAGCTTTAGCCCTAGTCCCCACTTGTGCCTAGACATTCCACCCAGTATGTCCTAACTAATCTCTTAATATTTGTATATATATATATATATAAGTTAAGGTTCAGACGTCGTAGGCAGCCAGCCTAATCCTTAAGTCATCAGGATGTAAACATCCCGAATGTATTTAGAGAGGCTTTAAAAGGCTCAAATAAAAACATTCTTGTGACAACTCTCGTTCAGTAACTACATTCAACCTCTTTCCTTTTTCTTCTCGTTTTTCGTTGACGATCGTTAACTGGTGCCGAAACCCGGGAGCGGAGTGGGTTCGAGTCATTAACGTGCGAGTTGGCTTTTGTTTTTTTTTCCTTCTCATTCACTTTCGTGTGATTTAATTAAAGTAGGTAATGGTGGAATTGCGGCCGGCAGCGTTTGAAGTTCCTCAGTTAACTAAAGAAACCATGGCTGAAGCCCTTGCGAACTCACTGGCATGGATGAAGGTGCGGGCAGTGACGTCACAGGACATGAGGAAAATGATCTCAGACCTCGAAAAATTTTCTGGGGAAATAGGTGAGTTGAATCATTTTCTCAAAGGTGGAGATAGGATTATGGAGAGGATACAAGCCAAGATGGACGAAGGGTTACTCGACCCAGGTGACGCTAAGTCAATAAAGGCAGACCTGGTGTGCAGGGTGAAAAGGAAGGTGCTGAACCTGATACAGGCGGACGAGGAAACCCCATGGGAGATATTAAAGACGAGACTGAAAAAAGCATATGGGGGGGGGACGATGGACCCCAGAAGAGGATATATTCCAAATGTTTCAAGAAATGAAATCTCCGAGACAGAATAGTGGACAGTATGCTGTAGTCCTGGTTGTCCGCTACAATAAAATAAATGAGAAAATGAGGGAGACAACTAGCGCCGATGAAGTGGAGGGCAGGATGGGATTCCAGTCTACAATCTTAAAGGTACAATTAGCGAAGGAGACGGGAAGGAAGGAAGGGTTCCCTAATGAGCGATCGTTCCTCGAATGCGCCCAGGCGATGATAGATGCTAGCGCAAGGGAAGAAGAAGTAAAAATGAACGAAAATGACAACGATTGGAGCCAGATCCCATATAGGAGAAACAGGACCCCAAAAGCAATGCGGAAGAGACAGGAAACGCCGTTTGCCGGTAGAGACAGGGGAGCGACAAGAGAGAGAAGATTGGGAGTGACGAGGCCTAGGTACGCACCTCGGAAAGAAGAAAGGAAATGTCATGGTTGTGGAAAGACGGGCCATCTGGTAGCTCAGTGCCCTCGCACTAAGTGCTTTGAGTGTGGGGAAGAAGGACACATAGCAAGACAATGTCCATACTTGTTTCGTAGAAGGGAATTTCACAAAGTAGAACCAATGGAGGTGAATAACCAGGAAATCCGGGAGAGGCGGAGCGCGACACCAAGAGAAATTGGATCATCGGGCGACGAGTCATCAGGGACGTCGGAGACAGACGGAGAGGAGTCGAAGCGCAGCGGGAGCAGACGACGAGAGTGGCAGAAGAATCCCTCGCGCAGATGGGAGCGGCGTACGGAGGCCTGAGGAGAGTGGCAGCAGAGAGGCGACCTCATCCTAAGGTGCAATACATTGCGGGAAAGGATGTGTGGTTTGCCAATTATCGAGTTCGGGAAGGGGGAGAGGTGCCTCATTGATACTGGCAGCACCAATACAATAATATCTCGTGGTGCGTTAGAGAGGTTGCGTGGAGGAGAGAGGGCACACCAGATTAAGGTATGTAAGTGTAAATTACTTACTCTTGGGTGACCCTGCGAAGTAATGGGAGAAGCGGTCGTGGGGCTGGAAGAATGGGCGAAAGTAATGGGTGACATAAAAGTACACGTCGTGGAAGACATGCCACGGGAATACCAGATAATAGTGGGGTGTGATTTACTGGGAAAAGTAGGCGCGCGCATCGAAAACGAGGGTGAGAACTGGAGGATCAAAATAGGGAAGCGAACCTATCGAAGCCGGGGGGGCGTAAGGGGCGAAACGGAGCAAATAGGTGCGGTTAAGAGAGTGGAGGATTGGAGGGAGGGGGTCTGAGGAGCGAGTTTAGGAATATTTTTTCGCTGAAGGGGACAAGCTAGGAGCAACGGGGAAAACGCTACATGAGATCCCGTTAAAAGTAGAGCGGGTGACGTATGTGAAGGAGACGCGGTATCCGCAAGTGCTCAGACAACACATTAGAAAGGAGATCAAGGATCTCAAGCGCCAAGGTATTATCAGAGATAGCACGTCTCCGTATAATAGCCTTTGTGGGCAGTGAGTCGACCGGGAGAATGTGAGGAAAAATACCGAGTCGTGGTGGATTTTGGGAAACTTAACGATAATACCGTGGACGAAAAATATCCGATCCCGCGGTTCGAAGACATCCTAGACAGACTAAACGGTGCAAAAATTTTTAGCACATTGGACCTAAAAGCAGGGTACCATCAGATCAAAATAGCTGCGCATGACCAACATAAAACGGCGTTTTCGTTTGAATGAGGGCATTTTGAGTTCACGAGAATGCCGTTCGGTCTCAAAAATGCTCCAATAACCTTTCAGCGGCTCATGGACGAACTTCTGGGAGGAATAGACGAAAATATGTGCCAAATTTACATGGATGACCTGCTGATCTTCAGCCGAACGGAATCGGAACATATTCAACACCTCCGGAACGTATTTGAGAGATTAAGGGATTTCGGGTTGAAACTGTCAATAGACAAATCGTCACTGGGGCAGGAGCAGATTAGTTTTTTAGGGCACACAATCTCACAGGAAGGGGTTCAACCAGACTCGACGAAAGTAGAAGCGATCTAGAGAATGGAGGTGCCAAAAGATGTAAAAGGGATTCGGAGATTACTGGGCACGCTCAATTACTACCACCGTTTCGTGCCGGACATGGCAGAATATATGGTACCCATTAACAATTTACTACGGAAAGGAGCACGGATAATGATCACGCCGCTGATAGAGCAGAATATCCGCAAATGCTTGGCACGTTTGCAGGAGGCACCGATTTTGGCTTTCCCTAACTTTGAGAAGGATTTCAGGATCACCCCCGAAGCAAGCGACTATGCCTTGGGGGCAGTATTGTCACAGGAAGGCGAAGACGGGGAAAGACCGGTGGCTTACGCGAGCAGACGCCTGACGGACACGGAGGCGCGGTACAGCGCTCTGGAACGAGAACTCCTCGGGAAAGTGTGGGCCATTGGGCACTTCCGTCCGTATGTATTTGGCAGAAGGTTTCGAATACATACGGATCACCGACCTCTTCAATGGGTCGGAAAACTCAAAGAATCCTCCTCAAGGGTAACAAGGAATTCTTAGCCAAATACAATCTGGATATTGTATATAAGCCAGGCAAAGACAACGTCGTGGCAGATTGGCTGTCGCGCGCTATTATGGTGAACGCCATAGAAGAAGGGGAAACATCGAGCGGTATGAGGCAGTTCATTGAGGAATGGACGCCTGGAGAAGCGGGAAGGAGCAGCACGCGGAAAGATAGTGACAGGAGTGCGGACACACCATCAGACGAGTCTATAGGAGAGAGACCGCGTGATATGGAGACGACGGACGATATTATCAATGATAAGCGGAGGCAGATCATTTGGAAAACTCAAACATCGGGTGCTCTGAAAATACTCCATAGTACGTACGGCAGGAGTCAGATCGCGACGATTTGGTCACCACCGGGGGGGTGGATCGCTCGTTCATTCGGTGTCTTTCGGTGGTCTAAACCCTGCGGGACGAGGAGCAGCAACGCGAGGTAACACTGGCGTATCACCAAGGAAAAACCAACCACCACGGTGGGCAGGAGACGGCACAAGCACTACGAAGGCGCTATTTTTGGTGGGGGATGCAGCGGACTATTCAAGAGGTAATCGGAGCATGCGAAGTTTGTCAGAAGACGAAATATGATAGAGATCCCCCGCAGGGACTCCAGGAGGAATCACCCACGGCAGAAGCACCACTGACGGAGATTCAAGTGGACACCTTCACGTGGCGGGGTTTTAAGTGGGTCACTATCATCGACCCATTTAGCAAAGTGGCTATGGCCTACGCGGTGGGAGACAAGTCATCAGATTCCATATTACAAGCCCACAACACATGGTTTCAATTCTACGGCATACCAGAGAGGATCTCGTCGGACGGGGGACGGGAGTTTGACAATGCAACCGTGAGAGCCGAAGTGCAAAAACGGGATGTGACATGGCATTTTAATACCCCCGGGCATCCCAAGAGCAGGGGAACAATCGAAAGGTTACACAGCACCCTCAGCGACCACTTACGCGTGTACCAGGTGGATAAAGGCCTGTCGGCGAACGTAGCGATGCCAATGGCGGTGGCGGCATACAACCACTCGATACATGCCACGACGGGGTTAGCACCCTTCGAAATTTTGTTCGGATTACGAGTGAGACCGAGGAACTGGCCAGAGACTGTGGCGGATGAGGGAATGGTGGCACAGCTCCATAACACCCACATACAGCTCGGATAGATGTGGTACAAAGTACGCGATAAGATTATGCGCGAAAAATCTAAGCGCGTGGCACGGGCAAATTTGAAGGTGCGGGATCGCATAGGAGCAATATCGATTGGGACCGTTGTGTACAGAAAAGTCGTGTCAAATCATAGTAAGGAACTTGTTCGGTATGAGGGGCCCTTTAAGGTCATCATAATTCGGGAACATAATCTCGTGACCATCGAGAGTATGACCACCCCAAAGAAGAGGCGAACCGTTCACATTGAACAGTTGAAACTCCCAACACAGGGGGGAGGGTGTTGAATGTGCGTAAGATGGTGTGCCCTCGATCCGATACGGAGCAACTGATCCGGAATCATATACTTCACATGTGCTGCTCAGAGAGAGTTTTTGTTTTCATTATTTATATTGTGGATGTTCCATTTTTTTTTTACCTGGCAGCCACCGGGTCCAGGGCGAATGTATTATTTTTTGTTATTATTATTTTTGTTTTATTTCTGTATTATCTCTTTTCTTTGTGTCCTGTTTTTTTGTGTGGACTATGAATATATTAGACCGTAAACGTGATGTAAGGGATTACAGGCTGTGTGCTGCGTGCGGCGGACCTTGGAGTTTACGAATAGATATGCGTAAACTGGCAGGGGGGAGTTAAGGTTCGGACGTCGTAGGCAGCCAGCCTAATCCTTAAGTCATCGGGATGTAAACATCCCGAATGTAATTAGAGAAGCTTTAAAAGGCTCAAATAAAAACAGTCTTGTGACAACTCTCATTCAGTAACTAAATTCAACCTCTTTCCTTTTTCTTCTCGTTTTTCGTTGACGATCGTTAACTTATATATATATATATATTGTAACATTCATGGTATTTGAGAATGAAGATTATGACCCTAACATATGGTAAGGGTCATTTTTCCCTTATACTCCTAGGAGTGGGGATGAGCGGGAAACCAGTCTTAGCACAACCGTCGAGAAGAACGGAGTTAGCAAGCTCCCGAATTGGCGGTTACCATACAGGAAGAGAGGAGAAGAACCAACAGCAGAAAGTAACGTTGATTGGATTATAGGAAGATCATCGATTGGGTGATATTAATATTGTTTCTTATTTTGGATCCATTAAAAGAAATTGAGCTCAAATTCATGTTTGTCATTAGTAGTAATTATCCTAAGTTAAAAGGAATTGAATATTTTTTTTTATACTTTTGTCAGTACTCTATGTTAATTATAATTATTTGTATAACCATTTTATTTGAATATATTTCACAATTCCTAGTTTCTCAATTTATTAACAACTACAACATTAGCCTTGAGATCGGGCGATTCAATCGGGATAAATTCCTATGTCAAAGACATAAGGTAGCGGTGCTAGTAGATGGCCATGCATCAGTAGTTGGCCACTTTCCCTAAAAATGCTTATAACAAGAGTTTTATTTAAGATTTTTTACGCATTTTTAGCTTATAGGCTAGTGTGATCATCTGGGAACACAACAAAATAGACGCCGTCATGTTGGTAGCCGTGGTATTCAAGATAGCGAATTTTGACTTTTGAATCGATGGTCGTCACATAAAACAAGGTAATTTCTTATGTAATTTATTAAGCAAAGAGGTCAATCATTCGAAAGATTTTGATGGCAAATCATGTTATTTTGTTTGGATAATTTGGTTTTAGGATTTATAGTGGGTTTGAGTCAACATTTGTTTTAAAAATTAAAATGCATTTTTGTTTACATTATGAAATCCCACTAGAATAAAATGGACTTAGTAGTCCATTGATTCTTTTTTAATTAAAAGATTGTAATACGTCCAAGATAATGTTTGCCAAATGGTTTACTGTAAAGGGATATGGTTGAATTCCACATTGCTTAGCTTGTATTAAAGAAAGCTCTTCACATGGCTCTTATTTGTAAATAGGGAAGCTGTAGTTTTAATAAGTATTTTATATTTTAATAATTTGTGTTTGTATGTTGTTGGGTGGTAATCATCATTATTTAAGCCACATTCGACGATGTGAGGGGATAGAAATCAAAGCGGCGTTGTTGTCGAGGACAGATAAAAGGTTGGATGTAAGGATGGTCAACACCATTGTTGGGTATGTCATGTGGGTACGTCATGGGTGATGTAATTGAGGGACAGTGAGTTGATGTTGGATATCTGGGAGCATGCACGTTGGAGGACATATTTGCGTGACATCCAGTCACCCGTTACCGTAAATATGACCTTCAACTAACCTCTTTTCTTTCTTTTGACAACTATTCTTTTGACAACTATTATCATCATCATTCCAACGTATGGAGAAGTCAACAGGAACCTCGAGCTAGGCATGCAGCGAATCTTTAAATGGAACTTCATAATGACAGAAGTGCAGCAACCAATTCTAGGTGCCGACTTCCTGGCCCAATATCACCTACTGGCAGATCTTCAGCACCGCCAGCTGATTGATGGCATTACTGGTCGTCGTACACGTTACTGGAAGTACACACGTTGGTACGCTCTCCGTGATATCAAGCATACCACCCGACAACAAATACGCTAACCTGTTGTGGCGCTAACCTCAAATCACACGACCACAACAACCTATGAGATCTATTCTGCCAACAAAGGTAGAGCACTACATAGAAACTCATGGACCACACGTTTGCAGCAAGGCTCGCCAATTAGCACTGGCAAAATATGAAGCCTCCAAGGAAGAGTTCCAACGTATGATGGACGAAGGAATTTGTCGGCCCTCCAACAGCCCTTGGGCAAGTCCTCTTCACATTGTTACGAAGAATGACAGAACGATACGCCCCTGTTGTGACTACCGACAACTGAGCAACAAAACCATCGCAGACCGTTATGGTGTGCCCAACATCTCGAAGCGCGGAAGGTAATCATATACACATACCACAAGCCACTCACACACGCCATGTAATAAAGAACAATGTAGAAAAATGATGAGACAAATTTTTTTTTCCTTGTATGAATACCGATGTGGATCGATGGGCACGATGTTGTATAGCATTCCAGACCTCAAAAGTTCACCGTCACATTATAACCCCTAAAGGAAAATTCGCAGACGTGGGAAGGTTCGAACACGTACATCTTGACTTCGCAGGGCCACTGCCAATGTCAGAAGGAAAGCGATACATCCTCACCATGATTGACCGAGCCACGGGCCTGATGCAATTCCAGTTGGCAACACGGAGGCTACCACCGACGCCTTCTTTAGTTGCTAGTTCACAAGATTCGGCACACCCCTACGACTAACGACTCACCTAGGTCGTCAGTTTGAATCTGACCTATTTATGAGAGTTACTCGACTCCTGGGTATCGAGAGAACTCGGCCACCACCTACCATCCACAGTCAAATGGCCGAATTGAACGCTAGCACCGCTCGTTTAAAGCCACACTAACCGCCCACTCACAACATCGTCAGTGGACGCGAAGCCTGCCAGCAGTCCTGCTTGGCCTACGAAGTGTGATCAAGGAGGACCTAGGGTGCAGGGTGCCTGAGCGAACATACAAAAAACCCTTACGCCTTCCCGGGGAGTACTTTACACCAACACGAGTGGATCTTGACGTTCAAAGCAACATCACACAACACCGGAAAGACACGAAGAAAACGTTCGTTAGCAAAGTCCTCAACAAATGCACACACGTCTTCGTTCGACAAGAACACCGGCGTAGCCTTGAACCGGCTTATACTGGTCCTCACCTAGTAGTATGCAGAAATAATAAAACCGTAGTCATAATGACAGACAACAAGGAGACTCACATTTCCCTAGACCGTGTCAAGCCAGCTTATTTGCTAAACACCGCCGAAAATATACCTGCACTGGGTGCACCAGAGCAGATAGGAAATACTCCACCACCATACCTTTGCACGAGAAATATGCCAGCAGCCTTCTTGGCCAGCGAATTGAGATCAAGGAAGTCCTCAGGTGTAGCATCACTGAGCCAACATACAGAAAACCCTTACGCCTCCCGGAGAGTATTTTACACCAGCACGAGTGAATCTTGATGTTCGACGCAACACCGGGGAGACACGAATAAAACGTTCGTTAGCAAAGATCTCAACGACTGCACACACGTCTTCGCTAGATACCTGAACCAGGCACACCAAAGAGATTAGGAAACACTTCACCATCATACCTCTGCACGAGAAGTTTGGTAGCGCGACGGTTATAAAAAAAAAAAAATATATATATAATAAAAGTACAATACGACATGTAACTTGTACGATCTATCCTACTGGGGACAATTCCTACGTCCTACAATCCTACGTCAGGACTTGCCGCAGCCCATCCCATTGGAGTGCCACCCTAAGGAATGAGTTTTTTTTGAGGAGCCTTGATCCTTGGCCTGCGGGAAACCCCCGTACTCAAGTCATGGAGATTTTCCATGAAGAAGCATGAAGTGAGCCTCACGCAACTAACGATAGCCCCAGGGACGCCTCGATTCCCCTGAGATGTGCAAATTGCAGGGGTAACCACGTTGCCTCCTTCCAACAGTGTCCCCACCGTTTACAGCTCCTACAGGCTGCAGAGACTAAGAAACAGGCAAAAAATTTCAAGGCCGGGCCGAGAAGGGCCTCATACCAGCCTGCACTCCCTCCACCACGACAGACTGCCTCCTATGCCCAGATGGCATCCGGAAACACCAGGGCTCCAGAAATTCTCCCAGAGCCATTACCACAGCCCAATAACAATAATGCCTTGATGACCGTGTTGGTCAGCTTGCTCGCTGGTATGAATAAATTAACTGAGGAGGTAACGCAAATGAATCGGCACGTAATTTTAAATTACGACGTCTGCGTCTTTAGGCCCAAACAAGCCGACGTAGAATAATTCTACGGTGCCATTCGCCAGACGTCGCCGTTTTCACCGATACCCGGTTGAAGAAGATACACTTCTGCCGCTTCCCGGGTTATACAGCTTACCGAGAAGACACTGAAACTATCTCTGGAGGAGTAGCAGTGTTAATTAAAGATGGAATACCCTTTAGGAGACTGTCCCCACCCTTGAACCGAGGCCCCGACCACTACATAGTTACGCTCCAGCTATGGCTCAAGAAGAACACCATCGTGACAGGAGTCTACAGAAGACCGAGAGCTGTCTATGACCCGTACAAGCTCCTGCTCACTACGATAGCTCATGACCGAAGGCACGTCATCGTGGGTGACCTACATGCAAACCACAGCTGGCGGAGCAGTACTAGGGCAAATGCCCTAGGCTTTTACATCACACATAAGGCTTTTACATCACACGTTTGTGTTTTTTTTACAAGACTATGCAATATCCTCCCTGTCAATCCAGCTGCGTTCCTCTAATCCTAACCACTTTACATACAATCTATTTCCTTTTCTTTTCAAAACGTTTTCTACAAGGTATACGTCTGGATGTTTTACTTTTTGAATCTCCTGAGGAACCACTGATAGGTTGCCCTTTTAGATCTTTAAGTTGATATGTGTATAAGTACGTCTTCTGAACCATGACTACTTTAAATATTTCACTCGACCAATTTGGTGTATAGCCTTTTGAAAATATTGTCTTTTGTTTTGATATCCTGACAAAATCACCCTCTTCAAACTTCTGTTTTTTTACGTTTGATTTGGACGAATACACATTTTGTAACAAGTACTTTTCCGATTTTTTATTGTGGGGATCGATTGGTCTCATACCTATAGTTGAATGAAATGAGGTATTGTAATCTAGCAGGATCTGAGGTAAAATATCTAAAAATTTGTAATTTCCTAGTAAGCTGAATGCTTTCCACATTTTCGCTTTCAATGTTCTATAAAATCTCTCCACAATGTAAGCCTTCATTGAGGAAAAAGTAGAATAATGATTAATAGAGTATTTTTTCTCAGAGAATTAAACTTTGAATTGTAAAATTCCTTTCCATGATCGCTTTGAATATTTTTTGGAGATAGTTTACTCGATAGAAACACACTCTCCGTCGCTTTGACCACGTTGTCCGCTGCTTTCTGTTTTAGTGCCACAGCCCAAGCGTATTTCGAAAAGCAGTCTATGACTGTTAATAAATATTTATGACCTTTATTTTCTCGAGAATAAGCTATCATTTCTACAAGATCTATTTACCACAAATCATTTATTCCTTTCAAAACTTTCTTTCGCCGGGGATATATCTTCCGAACCGGCTTGTGTAATTCGTTAACAACAGTTCTTTTTATCAATGATGAATTCATCTATAACTTCTTTTTAAGTAATTTGTTAAAATAACCGAGCGTGACCACATCAGCTTCCTCTGCAGGCTCACCAACGTTTGCTATTTTCTTACCTGCACAGTCATACTCATTCGCAACCAAAGTTAAAGCAACGGTGTTTAAATATTTTCTGGTCACAACATCAGATCCATCTTTAGGTTGTGCAAAGTTTACCAGTCTTTTTCCTTTTACATCTATATAATTACCAGGCCATTTTTTTAAATCGGTATAGTAAAATGCTAAATTATCACAACATACTTTATTGACAGCGTCGCGAGCAGAGACTGGATTTGCAATATTGATGATTCGTAAATGTTGTGCATCGATATCCTTTTCAGACTTTAATAAGCTAAAGGGAAAGTAACGTTTTTTGTAATTTGAATGCTTTATCGCTATGTGGGATCCGAACTTGTTCATCGCCATGTTTGTACTGAATCTGAATATAAAAATGTGAACGTTAATATATGATATTTTCTTCTCGCAGCTCTTCAATTATTGATTCTATTTCGTTTTGGTGTCCTTCATGTCCGGCACGAGTTGAAGACATTAACAGCCTTAGTCGATCGACAAGTTCGTTAGGGGCTTTCAATACTCGTACAAGGGTTTATTGGCTCTCATAAGACCAGTGCCCCGTTTGTAAGTGTAAGAACGGAGTGAAGTTAGCCTGCTCGAAGCTGGTGAAGCGGAGGAAGGGGGGCATTGTTTGAAAGATTGTGTTGGGAATAACTTCGATATTATATTTCTATATTTATCAGATCTATTTCCGAATACACCCTGTTCCTCGCTATAGCCTCTCTTGTGACCATTGGTCGAGAGTAAAATATTCTTATAATTATCCAAGTCGGACTCGGTATAACCTTCGGGATTTTTCAAGTAGAGTAGCTGCAGCAGTCCCGGTGTTCCTTCATAAACCACACCGTTTAAAGACATATCATCACTGTTCTCGAAAAGCTGAACATCGGTCGAGTCGCCAATGGCTAATCCCCCCGAAGGTATGACTCTAATGCCGTAACGAGAGTCATGTGTCTTATCACCTTTCAACATCTTATTCCCTTTGCAGGTTTCCAAATGCGATGAGGTGCTCCATAACTTCGGCTTCTCCCTTTGGCGTTTTAGCATATTCTTTGACTTGTTCTGAAATTGGATCGTCTGTCACATACTCGCCCTCCTCTTCTGAAGGCTTAATTTCATGAACGGGAATCGTTGAGTGAGATAAAGGTGTTTGCATTGTACTAGTTTTTGTATCATCGGGTGAAATGTTTGTAGCTCTTTTGTAATAAGATGTTTTTGGCGCTAATGTTGATATTCTGTAAATATTAGCAGACTCTATCTCACTTTTATCAGGGGATTCATCCCAAACATCACTCTCTCTTCTTTTTACTTTTTTGACCGTCGTTGCAAGTTCCGGTTTGGCCTGGTACAATTGTACTGATTGTTTAATGCCTTCTAGAGGTTGAAGCAAGGGTGTAAAGAATTCTTGTCGACCTTTTTCAATATCCTGGAGACTACGATTCAAAGACTGATATTTGTTATTCAAAATCTCGCTAGTTTTTATAATCTCTCGAGTGACCCTTGGGTCCATGACTGCCGTTACACTCTCCATGAATACTCTTTATATATCCACAATGAATGTATCGATTCCTTTTTTAAAACGTCCATTGTTCAGGTCTCTACTTTTGTCAATGACGAGATAACTAAAAGAATCTTTCCAACATAACGAACACCAACAGCACTCTCAAAAGCCTCAAGTGATATTAAAGCCTTTCTCATCCTACCAACTCCTTAAAGGACGAACAATCTTATGTTACAACGATTGCCCCAAAATCAGCGATTATCGTGAAAACGGACAATTTATATCATGCTAATTGCACATATCTTATTAACTACTATTATTGTATTAACCCTATAGTATTCAAGAATTTATGTAGACCAAATATCCTTGATAATGGTAAAATATCTCAATGTAATTTTATTAAATATACTAACCCTAATGTTACATATATTGATGAACTAAATGTATACCTAACTATAAGAACACCTAAATTAGATAATTGTTACAATACGAGACTATTTTTCTTCCAGACACTGCTCTGATTAATGTATCTAAAGTAGATTGTTATAAAGAAATTCCTCCCAGAAAATCCACCCATCACCAATTATATGATAACTCCTTTAAAATCCAAATCGATAATATAACAACTATACCTCAATTAAATGTAACTCAAGTAGAATTAATATCTTTAATAACCAATGAATATAGTTGTATGTATTCTCTATTATCCATTATTATTGTAACAATCTTATTTTATATATGTCACAAATATTGAAAGGCCGTTGTTCAAAAACTATCCCAATAGATATCCCCACAGTTGTTTACCAAGCTCCTCCACGAACATCAAATGACATAGCAGCCATTGACAACTACTTGGCATCCATCAAATCTTATTATCCTGCCCAGGAGTTCAGGACCTAAAAAAGAGAAGAGTTATATAATACTCATTTTTAATAGAAACGTGTACCTAAGTTGAGACTTATGGTATCCTTTTTTTATGTCCGTCACACTAATTAAATTTTGGTTTCGGCACGATATCACTAAGTTTAATAATTATAACTTGGAAGAATTAGGAACAGAATTAATCATCTGGCAATAAAAACTGTGTAATCCTCTAAAAACAAAAGTTACTCTTTGGTTACAATCTCAGCCTTTGAGATACAAAGCTTATATCTCTTGAATCCCCTGACAAGATGGAATGAGAGGACAGAAAAACTACAGGCAGCTGAGAAGAAGAGAGAAGGTTTGGAGAGGGGTTGATGACGTGGAGATCCAGCCAAGTATGGGACTTACAGGTGTAGTGAGTAAGAGTGAAAATGGCAATCGAGAGATGGAGTGAAAAGAACAGTTCATCTATAAAAGTAAATATGGAAATAGAGGGAAGTTGAGCAATATAATTTAAACTGTGGCAGGAGCTTTGTGGTCAATAGAAATAAATATGAATATCATTCAACAAAATTAAAATTGAAAGAAACTAGTTGAGGTGAAGTCACATGAAGTCATCCAGGTCTCCCAGTTTATGTACTATTGTATTTATGTACTGTTATTGTTTAATTATTTGCCCTCTGTGACTACTGCTGCAGTAATTCTATTACATCTATATGCCTAAATTTTCAGTGTGAGGATTTGTGAGACACGCTATTCAAAACTGACTGGCTTGACCATTTAATATTATTTATGAGTTATATTATTATTATACTTTACTAATAAGGAGCCGGCAATATGGTAAATATGGAAATCCTATCGGAGATTGGTATTTAGGTCACCTGAGATGGTAATATTGGAGTAAAGATGAACAAAATTGTAGAGGTTTGACTAAACAATTTGTTGATGTGAGGGGTGATATACTATAGCACGTAGGATAGGACTAAGCTGGAGGAAATTGCGGCTATAAGTAACTTGATATATGGATGGTCAGATGTGGGGGAAAGGTCAAGGATATGGGTCCTGACACTGTCATGAACATTGAGCATACAGACCTACACCACGGCCTGTTTGGGCAATCCGGTGATGCATTAGAAGTATAAAAGAGTAGTTGGGATGGGAGACAGGTGAGGAAAGAAATAAGCTTCAAGCCATGTTCCAGAGACAGCGATAACATGAATATGATGAGATGAAAAGATGAGAATCAATCTCGCTAGTTTCATGGACATTTCCAGGCAAACGTTTTCTAGTGTGAGTACTTTTCAGGTGTACCTCACTCAGGAATCAATTTCTAAGTTTCTTAACATTTTGGTTCTACTTTGTTTTTGTGTCCAGATGAGCAGCACCTCCTTCCTATTCATACTTTATTTGTTGCGTGAATTTAAATTGAAAGACTCCATTATTATAATTACAATTTATAATTAATGTTTTATAACTGAAACATTCAGTTAATATATCAGCAACTGCTACTTTTTTTTTTTTTTTAGTTAGTTAAATTCCTTTATTGTGCTATAATTACAATCTGCCTTTTATAAGGCAATAAGTAATTAAGATAAATGCTCTCATTCATACCATATTTACAGTTCATCATTCACTCGCTCATTCATACAATATTTACAGACAGCCCAGAGACCCCCCAAATCCACCGCGAAGAGAAAGCGGAGTCTTGGGAAGTCCCCCACGCTCCTCCGTCAGCCGCGTCACCGGATACTAGCCAGTGGAGGCTGACCAAGAGCGCGAGGGCTACTTTTTAATAAAACAAATCTATAATTTACAGACTTTTCGTTTCATTTTGTATGTATATAAACGGTGTCCCAGAATTAACGCAAGATTTGATTTAAATAGAAAGCACGGTTTTTAGTATTTTTGTTATTATTTTTTTATTGAATTATAAAGTAAATAGGATAGGGTTATTTATGTAATAACACATCGTATTGCCTTCAATTGCCTAATATTTGACTATTTTAAATTGAATGAAAATTTAATCCTACAAATGAAAGGTAAGGTAAGGCCATTGTTAAAAACTCATACTGATAAAATATTCGTAAATTACATCATTCCTGTTCTTTTTCTGAATATTCACTTGTTTATCTAATATTCGTCCTTCTCCTCACATATGGTCCACTTATTACTTATTCACTAGCAAATGTCGACAGTTATTGCTTGAGCAACTATATGTCTTCGGAATCTGTAGCAGCGTGTTAGTAGTATGAAGATGGGACGAGGTGAGTGGAGATCCATTTTTACCAATTATTACATATAAACTCTAAACGAGGATGAGAACGGAAATTCCTTCTTTTCATTGGGCCTCCATTCTCAATGTCAGAGAGTAAAGCTGGTTGATGTGAGCAAGGTACATATTTTTGTTTTATTTTTAATTGCAGTATAATTAGTTGGACAATCAAGGAGGAACTAAGAAAAAAAAAAAGAATTTCAACCCCTTGAAATTCAAAAGAGCAGAAAAAAACGATACGTGTAGTTACGTACGTGGTAGTTATTTAAACGAAAAAGAAATTGCTTCTATTTCTTACTACTTTTACTACATATATATTCGACATCAGCCACCCCCCCCCCAAGCCAAACCTGGCACAAGTTATTGCTTGAGCAACTATATGTCTTCAGAATCTGTAGCAGCGTGTTAGTATGAAGATGGAACGAGGTGAGTAGAGATCCATTTTTCTCAATTATTACATATAAACTCTAAACGAGGATGAGAACGGAAATTCCTTCTTTTCATTGGGCCTCCATTCTCAATGTCCAGAGAGTAAACTGGTTGATGTGAACAAGGTACGTATTTTTTTTTTAATTTAATTGCAGTATAATTAGTTGGACAATCAAGGAGGAACTAAGAAAAAAAAAAAAGAATTTCAACCCCTTGAAATTCGAAAGAGCAGAAAAAGTCGATACGTGTGGTAGTTATTTAAACGAAAAAGAAATTGCTTCTATTTCTTACTACTTTTACTACATATATATTCGACATCAGCCACCCCCCCCCCCAAGCCAAACCTGGCACAAGTTATTGCTTGAGCAACTATATGTCTTCAGAATCTGTAGCAGCGTGTTAGTATGAAGATGGAACAAGGTGAGTAGAGATCCATTTTTCTCAATTATTACATATAAACTCTAAACGAGGATGAGAACGGAAATTCCTTCTTTTCATTGGGCCTCCATTCTCAATGTCCAGAGAGTAAACTGTTTGATGTGAACAAGGTACGTATTTTTTTTTTTAATTTAATTGCAGTATAATTAGTTGGACAATCAAGGAGGAACTAAGAAAAAAAAAAAAGAATTTCAACCCCTTGAAATTCGAAAGAGCAGAAAAAGTCGATACGTGTAGTTACGTACGTGGTAGTTATTTAAACGAAAAAGAAATTGCTTCTATTTCTTACTACTTTTACTACATATATATTCGACATCAGCCACCCCCCCCCCCCAAGCCAAACCTGGCACAAGTTATTGCTTGAGCAACTATATGTCTTCAGAATCTGTAGCAGCGTGTTAGTATGAAGATGGAACGAGGTGAGTAGAGATCCATTTTTCTCAATTATTACATATAAACTCTAAACGAGGATGAGAACGGAAATTCCTTCTTTTCATTGGGCCTCCATTCTCAATGTCCAGAGAGTAAACTGGTTGATGTGAACAAGGTACGTATTTTTTTTTTTAATTTAATTGCAGTATAATTAGTTGGACAATCAAGGAGGAACTAAGAAAAAAAAAAAAGAATTTCAACCCCTTGAAATTTGAAAGAGCAGAAAAAGTCGATACGTGTGGTAGTTATTTAAACGAAAAAGAAATTGCTTCTATTTCTTACTACTTTTACTACATTTATATTCGACATCAGCCACCCCCCCCCTAAGCCAAACCTGGCACAAGTTATTGCTTGAGCAACTATATGTCTTCGGAATCTGTAGCAGCGTGTTAGTAGTATGAAGATGGGACGAGGTGAGTGGAGATCCATTTTTATCAATTATTACATATAAACTCTAAACGAGGATGAGAACGGAAATTCCTTCTTTTCATTGGGCCTCCATTCTCAATGTCAGAGAGTAAAGCTGGTTGATGTGAGCAAGGTACATATTTTTTTTTATTTTTAATTGCAGTATAATTAGTTGGACAATCAAGGAGGAACTAAGAAAAAAAAAAAAGAATTTCAACCCCTTGAAATTCGAAAGAGCAGAAAAAGTCGATACGTGTGGTAGTTATTTAAACGAAAAAGAAATTGCTTCTATTTCTTACTACTTTTACTACATATATATGTAAGTTTCGAATTCAGAAACTTAAAGGAGGTGGAGGTTCTCAGGTTATAAATCGAACACTTGCAGATGCAGTTTAGAACTGTAATATTAAAGATATGTACACATTAGCTATCGCTACAAATATTACAATAAACAAATAATACTTATAACTAACCTGAATCAATACAATTGTTGATAATAAGTGTTGACCATTGTCTTAACAAGAGTACCCATATTCAGAAGGTTAGAACTCGGAGCATCATTCGATCCTCGCGAGCTCTGTTGGGACATTTAGCATATGTGTCGAAGTTAGGCGGTAACGTTCAAACTTACATCTCCTCTTTTTGAGACAGAGGGTAAAGCCCTTTGGAATAAGGCACGAGCTTACTAGCATGAAATAAGTTTGACTTCTTTTTACGAAATCTACTATCTATTAAAAATATTACCTTTGAGATTTTCTGTTGTATTTTGAACGTTCCTACTCTGATCGCATATAATTTATCTCTATTCAATTTGTTACTGTTTTGTATATATACAAGGTGTCAAGCTTCGTATTCAAACTTTTTAACATTTTTATTATAATATTTTTTATTTTGGTTATGTGTCTTTTCTGAGTTTTTATAATTTATTTCCCTATTATTTTCTAAATTTGTAATTTTATTTTCATTTAGTCCGTCAGGTACAAATGATGCATCTATTCCAGTTAATAAGTAATTGGGGGTAAACCCAGTAGAACTATGTATCCTGTTATTGTATTCCTTGATACCCTTTTCTGCTACTATTGGCCACAATTTATCTCTATTTTCATGACTTTTGCACCTTATTTTGTTAACTAGTGTTTGATTTGTCCTTTCATTGAATCCATTAGAAAATGCGCAATCTACTGCTGTAAAAATTAATGTTATCTTTTGTTTATTTACATATTGTTTAAATCGTGCTGAATTTATACCAGGATATTGATCTGTTAATAATGTTTTTATATTTCCAGCTTATTCTACTTTTTTGATTAGATTAATAAAATCTTTTGCTATTTGTGTTTTCGAAGTGCTGATATATGCGTATCTTGTGAAATGATCTACTACCAAGTGTAGATATTTTGTTGTACTTTTATTCCCTTTAAATCCTCCTATTGTATCTAAAGATATTATATCTAGTGGTTCTTTTGCTGGACCAAGTTGAGACAAGGGAGCCTTAAAGCAACCTATTCTTGACTTATTTTTAATACATGTTTCACAAGATCAATCTTATATGTTTGTACATATTTTTATGTAAATAAAACTTGTGACCTATTGTTAAGATTAATTGTTTTGTTCCTATTTGACCTTGATCTTTATGTACACTTTCAATAAGTGAAATACCAAATTCTTCTTTTATCCATATTTTCTCACTCTTATTCAGTATTTTGTAAATTATATTATCTTTAATTATGCATTTGTCATCCAATTTTATTAGCTTTTGATTTTCTTTTAAATCTTCCAGTTTTAATAAATTTGATGTTTTAATTGCAGAGTTATCTTCTGTTTCTGCCTCCAGATTTTCTTTACCTGGGTTATATACAATCTCAAAGTCAAATTGTGAGATGTAGTTTAAAATTTGTAGTAGTTTTGGATCATTACTTTTCTTCACATTAAAATTTTCTAAAGGTCGGTGGTCTGTAAATACCACAAATTTTTGTCCTATCAGATAATATTGCCAGTAAAGTATAGCTTCTTTAATAGCTAAACATTCTATGAATATAGCTTTTTTGGTTTCTTAGCATTAGTCAGTTTTCTAGAAAAGAAGAATACTGACTTTAGACATTTGTCTTCTTGCGGAGCTGAGCATAAATATTTTTTTGTTGTCTCGAAACAATCTTTACATTGTTCTGACCAATGGAAATCTACATTTTTCCTTAGTAAATTTCTTAAGGGATCTAGCAAAATAGTATGTTTTGGTATATACTCAAAATAGAAGTTTATTTTACCTAAAAATTGACTAACCTGTTTCTTTGTTTGAGGTACAGGAAACTTTTTAAATGCTGTGAGATTGTCATTCATTGGTTTTATATAGTTATTTCCTATTTCATGACCCAGATAAGTTATCTTGTTTTGTGCAAACTGACACTTTGAGTCATTTAATTTAAATCCTTGTTCCTTAGTGCTTTTAACACTAATTCTACATGTTTTACATGGTCCTCATAATTCTTTGAATGAATCAATCTATCATCTATGTAGTTTACAGCAAACTTATCTAGGTTATTTCTTCTAATCACACTTGACAAAACTCTTTGGAATATAGCCGGAGCAGACTTCAAACCATATGACAAGCAATTCCATTGCCAATGACTATGATGGGTTACGAAAGCCAATTTATATTTATCCTTTTCGCACACTGGTATCGACCAAAACGCCGAATTTACATCCAATTTTGAAAAATATTTACAGTTTCTGGTGCGTACTGTCAGATCATCAATCCTAGGAAACGGTTGACTTTCTGGCACAATTATTTTATTTAGTTCCTTAAAGTCAATACAAAAGCGTGATCTTTTTTCTTCTTCATCCTTAAATACCATAGTGACAGGAGCTGCATAAGGGCTGCTTGATTCTTCAACCAGCTTTTAATAATTTATCAACATGCGTTTCAATTTCAATTTTGTCTTGAAATGGTTTCTTCGAAATATACCAATTTTCTATTAATTTTACTGTTTCTTCATTAAAAAACTGAAAATGTTCTTCCATAATACCGATTTCAATTCTTAATACAACCGTACCCTCTGTTTTTGCTACTCCTGTTACCCCTTTTATATTATCTCTATTATTTCTAAATTATTTTGTATAAAATTTGGTAAGGTAATTACAATCAGATTAATTTGAGTATTTAGTGAGATACTTTCATCTATTTCTAACAATAAACTTCTTTTCTTAAACGCATATTCTAACAGGGAACCATTTACATATTTAAAATTATATGCATATGCTATATCCATCCAGGACTGTGCTGAGAAGGTTTCAATAAAGGAATTATTCCAAGCTTCCCAATTAAACATTGAGTTCTGTTTCCAGAATATATTATACCAATCTAATGCAGACTTTTCTAAGAATAATCTTATAGCTTCTGCATATTTGTCTTGAGTAATCCCCACTCTAGCACCCTGAACGAATAAATTTAGCCATACATTAGCATTTAAATTTTTATAATCTGTATAATCTGTGAAATATAGCTTCGTATTCCCTTCTATGCCAAAGTCTTTTGTCTTTGAATAATAATTATAGAAATTATAATAAATGTACTTTTCATCATCATCATATTCGTCATTTATGGATCTCTTTCATACGTTGAATAATCCACATGCATGCTGAGGTTGTGTTTGGCTATAATTAACTGTCACAGCTATTATTAGCATCCCTGCAACTATCTTTCTGTATCTGCTTCATTTTGACTTCATCAACTACTTTTCAGTATCTGATACAAAGCATCTGATTGGTACAAACCTTACCCATCATTAAGGCAAATACTCCATGTACTTCTACAGTGCTGGACTTTAAGGATGATAACGTCTTAGGTTTACCCCGCGAGAAACGCGTCGACCACGGGAGTTGTGAAGGAATTCAGCAAATTTGGTATTGTTTTGTGTGGCTATTATTAAATAAACAAAACTGTTACATTTGTATTCACATTTATTAATCATAATTACATCACAACAGATCATGGTAACTACGACTCTAAACCAGCTCTATGAAAACAACATATAACCATACAAAAAGGTAACGACAGTGTTGTCACCATATTCTCAAATATACAACATACTATATCTAAACATCCTCCCCTTCAAGCCTCTCAATTTATACTTAAAAAAACAAAAAACATTTCAATCACTAAGCACCTTAGCTGTAGGAATCGAAAATAAAAAAAAAACAATTCCATATAAAACAATTACAATCATAGGATGATACTAATTAGGCCTTATCTTTACTCTTGAAATCTTTTTGGTCGCCTTACCACTCTTCCTGCTCTAGTTTGGTAACAACCTTCAGGGTTATTAACAAAATTATTACCACTATCATTGTTACCAGCTTCCTGGCCAAACATATTATCTTCAAGAGTTTCATTTAGTTTTTCATCACAATTTTTATTACATTCTAAATCATTATCATTATAATTTGTTTCAGCTAAAGGGGGTTTACAATCTTTATTACATCTATTTAAATCTGCCTCAGACATTAGTGGTTTCTTAAATCTCCTAATAAACCTAGAATTTATCCTGTATCTTTTGCCATTAATATAAACTGTATAGGATCGAAAATCTAATTTTTTCACAATGTACCCTTGAGCTCATAACTTAGTAAATTTATTTTGAACCAGCACAGGTTCCTGTGCAACACAATTATCAGGAGTTTTAAAACCTTTATTATAAACGTGTTTCTGCTTATCTTTTTGCGCACCACTAAAATTATTATTTACATAAGCTGTTGGAAGAAGGTCATCATTGCGAATTGGTAATTTGGTTCTTAGATTCCTACTCATTAATAATTGAGAAGGAGAACTATTCAAACCTGCCACTGGTGAGCTTCTGTAATTTAATAGGTACAAATTAAAATCTTGGCCGCTAATCTGGCATTTTTTCAACATAGATTTGACAATACCAACATATTTTTCTGCGACAATGAGGGCTTACTGTTTTAATTTCTGTCGCCCATTGTTGTGCAAAATTTCGAAATTCTGCAGAACCAAATGGGTTGTTGTCTGCAATGATGATCCTAGGAATCCCAAATCTCGCAAAAATTGGCTTAATTGACATTATGATGGTTGAACTGGATTTATCTTTTATAGGAATTACTTCCACCCATCTGGAGTAGTAATCAACAAGGATTAAAAAAATCTTTCTACCGAATCCAGCTATGACAAGCCCAACCTTATAAAAAGGGATATTCGGAATATCATGAGGGAGCAGCTCTTCCTTTATCTTACTCCTTTGAAATGTTTGACACACTATACAACCCGACACCGAACCTACGATATCAGACATTATCCCTGGCCAATAAAAATTTTCTTAACTGTATTCTTTATTTTGATTAAACCTAAATAGGTCTCACGCAAGAGATCCAGGATAAACCGCCTCAATGTAACCGGAACAATCAACCTACTCTCTAAATATAATAAACGATTTTCTTCACACATATCATTACGAAATTTATAAAAATGAACCACTTCGAGAGCTACAGTGGATTCTAATTTTGACGGCCAACCATTACGATAGAATTCAGTTATTTGTGAAAGAGACGGATCCTGCTGAGTTTCAGCTACAAACTAAGAGTATTTTTCATCCGTAAAATTGATTTTGGCTCCCAAACAATGCACTCTCTCCAGCATAGATGGGTCATCATCAAGGTCAGATTTGACAAAATTACGAGATAAAAAATCTGCGATATACATGAATTTTCCGGGCAGATACTTTATTTCAAACTGATAAGGCAACAATTTCAATCTCATTCGTTTTATTCGATTGTTAACTATCTTATTTATATCCTTTGTAAAAATAGATGTCAGTGGCGAATAATCAGAAAAAACTGTAACACTGGAATGACCATATACATATTTGTGGAACTTGGTGAACGCAAAAACAACAGCAAGCATTTCCTTTTCAATCTGAGCATAATTGCATTCACAATCTGTTAATGACCTACTAGCAAAGAGGATAGGTCTACCTTCTTGAAAAAGTGCACAACCCAGGGCATCCTTACTGGAATAGCACTCTCTTTCAATTTTAATGAACACAAGTCTGGAAAGCAACCTAAACCTTTAAAAACATCATTATTTTGCTCCAGAAATTTGTAGTTTTGATATCTTCTACTTTATTAATTAAATTTAAATCCAAACATGTTCTGAGTCCCAGTATTGGAAAACCTACATTTTCCTCAACAACTACAAATTCTGTTGTAAAACATTTATTCTGATAACTAATTTTCAACTTAATTGCACCAATAGGTTTTATTTTGAACCCCCCAAATGCCTCTAACTCAGTGCTAGTATTGGAAACACGAGAGTTGCTCATTCCTAACTCATTTTTTAGCAAATGCAATGATATAACATTGGTTGCGGCACCAGTATCTAATTTGAACAAAATTAATTTTCCATTAATTTCTATATTTTCCAACCATTCACAGTTTTTGTTTTTATTTATTTGATTTACTTTAATGGAACTAATGCCAAAATCATCAAATGCCTTATTGTGATCAGAAACACCCACATTTTCAATTTTTTTCACTCCTCTACCACACATTGTAGCCCAATGCCCAATTTTATTGCATTTATAACACTTTTGGCCAAACGCAGGGCAACGATTCTTTGAGTGTTTCTACCCACAACGTGTACAATCAAGAAATTTACTCCTATTTCCAGACTTATTCAACAAATCCTTATTTAGTACTGGCTTATCAACATAATTATTATTTACAGACTGCTGATTGTTACTCCTCACCAACTTAAATACCTCTAGCTGCTGTTGATCTTCTTGTTCCTTGATTACTCGCAAGTTGTCGGCTGCCATCTCCACAGATTTGCAAAAAGCAACTGTTTTACTCAACGAGGGATCTTCACGCAACAAGCGTTCACGGGTCGACGCAGAATTGACGCCCAAACAATTTGCGCCTTGAAAAGCTTATCTTCTTGTTTCCCAAACTCACAGGAAGAAATGAGAGACTTCAGTTCCGCATAGAAATGTTCAAAAGACTCGTTTGCACCTTGCCTCCTATTAAAAAATTTAAATACCTCCATTGTTTCATTTTTCTTTGGCATACAATGTTGTTCAAGCACGGTCAATATTGATTCGACAGATTCTCTATCACAGGCTGTCATAGTGATGGACATGTAAATCTTCAAAGCCTCGGACCCCATCAAGTTTTTAAGTCTGGCTAGTTGAACTTCTCCTGATTTATTAACAGTCTCCGTTGCCAACATATAAATCTTAATTTCCTCCTTGATAAGCCGAAAATTATCTGCCACATTTCCTGTTGAAAGGTTTAAAATACGTGGTTTATTGAACTCCATCGCACATGGATAATTGTTATACTTTAATCCCCGATTGAACCGTTTAACACTCCGAATAACTTCACTTTATAGACTGCGCCATGTTTTGTGTGGCAATTATTAAATAAACAAAACTGTTACATTTGTATTCACATTTATTAATCATAATTAAATCACAACAGATCATGGTAACTACGACTCTGAACCAGCTCTATGACAACAACATATAACCATACAAAAAGGTAACGACAGTGTTGTCACCATATTCTCAAGTATACAACACACTACATCCAAACAGGTATACCTACGTTGAATGAATTCTTCACCAGTTTTATAATGCTAAGAACAAGTAGAAGGGGCTTGAGCAGAACTGCCTCTGAACTTCATGGAAGTCACTAATGGTTCCCTGTTATTTTTAAGTAAACAGCCACAACATTATATATATGTGTGTGTTCGATTGTACTTTATAATAAAGCTTTTCTTTCTTTTCTTTTAAAAGACTCTCCTCTACAAAGATTACTTAACTAACCATGGGCAGCTCGAATTCTTCCCGGAGTTCATCACTTTTCCGCTCTCAGTTCTGGAATTATTGGAGCTATTTATTAGCTGTTGCTTTGATCAGGCGACTTAATAGCGTGGTGCCGTATTGCTAGCATTAGGACTCCCTCGCATGTCATCATCTTGAGACGCTGCTGGTTTGCGGTTTCTTCCGTGTCTGTAAGAAAAAGATATTGAATTCCACTGGCACTCACTAACTCCCCTTACTGTTTGTAGGAAAAGTACCAGTAACATATAAATACGAAACCAAAGCCAGGTTTACCCAAGATGTTTTTACCGAATGGTTCAAGCCAGATCTAAGGCAGTCTAAAGAAGATGACCTTCAATCTAACGATAACCAAATCAGGTTCCCCACATCCCTTCAAACATGACTGCACTCTTAGAGCCCATGGATCAAATTGTAATCCAGCAAATACAAATAACTTACAAAAAATATTTCCTCTCAGATATAACTAAACAAACTAATGAGGTAATTAATTTTTTCAAAAATCAAACAAATATTTAACTATTTTTTAATCTCACACAAAGCACGAGTGTAGGCAAAAGCTACATCATGAAATGTGCTCGGAAAAAGGTCTGGTCAACCCACCCTGCGTTTTGCTCTGAAGACATGATTAAGGATTCTAAGCCAAGCTCAACTGTACAGTTGTCTTCCGAATTTAAATAAAGTATTTTTGTTCAGAAATAGCTTATAGAATAAATAACAATAAAATTCATTCTGATCTCTCAACATTGTTTGGCTATTTGATATTCGTATTTGTTTACTCATCATAATTGTATTAATTATAATACTGTAGTCGGTAAAAGAAACGATCTAGTGAAATGTAATTCATCATAAATTTATTTGTTTCATTGGATTACGAATACACTTTGGTAATGACTTTCCGTAATTATTGACCAATTGATTAAACTTATTTGAACTTAAGTTAAGTTAAACTTAAGCAAAAAGACATAATACATATTATTAAACGGGGCGTCGAGATCTTTATAGAAATACCCTGCTAAATATGATTTAGCATAAAATATTCATTCAGTATTTACTAATTAATTTATTAATCACCTTCCTGTTATATGTTCAACCCCCGACATGGGGAATGTAGTGTAAAATTATACTAGCCAACTTTCATAAATGGCTAGAAGTCGCCATGGGTTTATGGCCCCTGTTTTGGGCTTGGGCCGACTTCCCGGACGGAAGGAAAGGGTCCCTATCTGTTGTGGAGTGTCGTTTAAGGGCTGGAGGAATTTAATTACTAATTAATTTATAATTGACCTTACGAAATTCATGCCTCAAAAAAACCCATCTTAATGACTCTTTGTGATCATAGTTTAAAAAAAAAAAAAAAACACAAATTACATATTGTAAATCAGGACGTTTAGATCTTCAATTTTCTACCGTACTCAAAACTGTAACACTAAATCGTGTTTGATAAAAATGGCTATATTTGCCATATCTTTTTCAAATAAGGCCTCTATGTAAACTATCGTGCCTTGAATTTAAACAGAAGACTCACGAAGAGCAGGACTGGCAAATAGATACAGGGGTGAAATCTGGAGTTTCTGGTTTTGAAAAAAAACCAACGAAATCCTAAACATGGCCAGACTAATTTGGATCAACTAGCGCACAAGTGATTCTTTTCGAACAAAATAAATATAGAAAAATCAATTTATTAAATAAATTACAATCATTTGTATTGTTACGTAATATACATTGCGTATTTTATATTTTAGATGACGTTGTGAGAAAGAGGGATGAAGAAGATCAGAAAAATTTCAATAAGGGATACAAAGAAACCTTCGGAATATGGATGAAGTTTGGAGGAATGTTTTCTGGCAATTATCATTCCAGAGGTGAGTCACATATAATGAGATTTCAGTAAATTCTAATTTTCAGTAATAACAGTGTTATTTTACATATTTATTAATATGTAAGATTATTTTAAGATTTAGTTTTTACTGATTACAATTTTATCACATTATTATTATTATTTAAAAAAAAATTAGAGTAGTTAGGGGGCCAGCTAAACCTTCAAACATCAAACGAATCCAAACATTCCAACGCAAAGTCCTCCGAACTGTAGTCTACCAACCACGTTACACTACAAACTCAACTCTTTGTCCTCCCATATCCAGCCACTTATCACGCGAATATTTCAGATCCCTGGTTAGATCTTTTTATTATAAACTTGTTTTGACTGTTATTAAAAACTGAATCTAATTTGCTCCTTTCATCTTCCTACTACGTTAATCTCCAGTTCGCCATATTCTTCCCGGTGACCTCAATTCTCATTTTCTGTCCAGAAGGCTTCATCGTACCACCTTTTTTCTCGTGCCCAAAACGCTCCACTAGTCATTTCCTGCTAAACAGATTCTTTTTCTCTTAAATTCCCAATCTGCTCATAGCGATGTCCTCCAAGACCTCCAATCCGCCATTAACCAACAACATGTATACCATTATGCTCATATACTTTACCAAGACGTTCGACACCTTTGATTACTCCAGCTGCCTATCGAAACTAGTATCGATGTTTGAAACACTTGTGCTTTAGCCTTAGCCAAAGAATGTCCTAGTGCTGTAATTGATTGATATTTGTATATGTATTGACCCCTAACTACATGAGATACATCACCCAATACTCTATTGTATATATATTGTAAACAAATGTAAATAACATGAACTAAATGTATTATAGACAAATGTAAATAACATGAACAAAATATAAATCATTATAAATGTGTTAAGCAATAAAAAATGCAGGGGCCAAGTAGTTAGATGATGGGTCACCAGATGTCAGTCACAGGTACCCCACCAGATGAGGGAACCGACCGCAGACCCTAAGCAACCCTTGCCAGCCTCCTACAGGACAAAGAAGTCGAATGCCGTTGGTTACACCAATCTCGACCTCTATTGGATAAGGACAATAATTGCCGGGTATTTAAGGCGGCCCCCTAGGCCCTGTAAATCATTCACTCCTGGTACCTACTCACTGGCTCGTGGCTCCCGCTGGAACTCTGAAAACCTGACTGCTTCTTTATGAAAAACCTCTACATTTCTCTCCTAACCTCGCTATGTTTTAACCCGGCTTTGGCAGACCTCACACCTTCCTACTTGAAATCTCTGCCTTCGTCTCGCTGAAACTAGCCCCTCCTTGCGAGAGACCTCTCCCTCGTGGACGACGGTTGCCGTGGCCGTGAAAATTTTACCAGCAGTGTCTCCCATTGGAATCCAGTCTGCCTCTCTCCGGTTCACACTCGCCTTTGGGATCCGGACGGTTTTCGCCTACCCTCAGATACCGAGTGTGAATTCGTGGTCATTCCAAGACCACATAAACCACCTATAACCTACCCTGTACCTCTTCTCCTGAACATAGTGCACTGTCGGGGCACATACCTATCAAAAATGGAGTCAGATAGTAAACCCATCATGAAACGATTGTCCAGGTTATAAACTCAAACAATCCTCACTTGTCACCAGCGCTAGGGTGACCAGGCACCCCTCTAGTGACGACCCGACAGTATATATACCAGTGTTTTGATTGTTATTCATAGTAAAGTTTTTCAAAATACTATCCTCAAACAAGATTATTTAACTGTCACCTAAAACGGCAGTGGCATTGCGATCTATTCTAAATAGAAATGTATTTCGTGGGGTCCTGGGACTCGCCATCATCCGTGTCTGTGCTCCTGGGCAGAATGCGTATCTATATATTGTATTAATGTTGGTGTAAATTGTGCATAAGTATAAATACAAGCTTACGTTCGAATTAATAACGCTATACCATCAAATTGTTATTTTTTAACACGTTGCCGCACACTTTTAATTTGACAATCGTGCTCAGACACACATTTTTTTTTTCAATTGTTTATGACTGCCAGTTGAAATCGAGTGTAAGCTGTATGTTTGGAAGTGAAAATTATCAAATTTGGCCACAGTTTTTCCAAAAAAACTGTCGACTGCTATAACCGTAATTTGCTCATAATGTCATTTTTTCTCTTCCCAGAGCAAATGACGGCTATGACCGTCGTGACGACTATACGGCATTTGCTTTACTAATTCAAAATGATTCCTATGAATAAACGAGAGTAAAAGTAAGTTTTACGCTGAAAATCAACATGTGGAGGTATCTTTTTCAAGAAATGTTGTTGTGTACAATTTGTGGATGTCAGTGGTAATTTGTTTCGGTCGACCACGCGTAGATATTAATGCCGCTAAATTCATTCCAGAAATCTCAGTATTAGGTAGTGCGATCAGTGATTGTATTAGCAAATCTCTAAACTGTAGGAATGTCGTTGATTTATGAAACTGGCATTGCCGTATGCGGAGCCATTAAGTGAAACCTAAACGCTCCTTATAGTCAACCTAACAGTTTTCCATGTTCATTTAAAACGTCTGATAATAATTAACTTATTGCCTGAATTCCGAATTTTCAGCCCATCTTGTTTTTATTTTAGGCCTCGACTACTCTTTTCCTGACGTTTGCCAAAGTGAATGTGCAGGGAGGCCAGCTTCTTTATTTTCAGGAATTCCACAATGTGATGGAACGGACATAAATATTATTGACTCCCCCATTGATCCTTACTCAGGATTTAATTTCTCATCCTTTACTGAGAATTTAATTTCTAACAAAGCAAGTTAGAACTGAGTTAGGTCTTCTTGGTAAGCAAGCGTTGCTATGTCTAGCCTACTAATGAGATTTCATTGCTGTTCCAGGTTCTGTCTGGCTGACTGTTGTCTATTTCATCTCTGCCTGTTTTGGTATCCCATTGCTTTTTGTGACTGTGATAAAAACCATAAAGACGGATCTGACTACTGCCTTTGAGAACATCCACTTCATCATTTTCGTCTCAGTCGAGGTGACCGCATCCTTGGTGTTCAATATGAAGCGTAAATCAGTAGTAAACATCTATACGTGAGTACTCTCTAGATGCTTAGTAGATTTTGGTAAGAACAAAAACTATTTGCTAATCAAAGTATTCTTTTGACATGTTCTTTAGTAATTAACTATGTCATTGCAGCCTTTTAGGGAGTGATTTCTACGACTACGAAGACACCCTTGACGAAGAGTGCCTAGAGTTTGTTGCTGAAGTAAACCGCAAGGCAAAGATCAGGAAGAGATTTGTCCATGACTCATTTGTATCTGTGGTGATGAGTGCTTGTTTCGCTATCACGATTTTAAGGCCGATTATAAAGCTCATCTCAGGCGAACAGGACCTGGGTGGTCCGGATGACGGTTTGCTATATTTTCGCTATATCTTTGCAATATATTTAATGTTAACCATTCCAATTTCTTCATTCTGTATTTGCCGGCAACGCGAAATCCACCAGTTGGTCGGTTTTCGCTACTAATCTTCAATTTTTGAGTAACTTTGTATTATCGAGCTAAATAATAACAGGAATGTAGGGATTCATATTTAGTTTCCGATATTAATTTATTGTTCTCCATGCAATGCTTAGAATTCACTTGGGCAATGCAATTTGGACAGATACTGTCAAAAACTAAGTCAACTTGTAAAGTATCATGGCTCTTCTAGATATTATCTCACTAAAGTTGCTTGACATACTTTTAGGGATTATAAAAATTACGCCAGTGCCCGTGTGGAGTCCGTTCAACAAGTCACAGTGGTATGCATACCTGGTCAACTACTTTTTGGAGTATATCATAGCCTTCACGACTCCAGGTATCGTCATGGGAACTACGTTTTTCATCGTATTCAGCCTAGAGGAGCTGTCAACGCAGCTGCAACTCCTCGGCCTATCACTGAGGAGAGTTCTGGAACGGGCTGAACGGTTAAACCACTTGCCGCTTGATGACAGCATCAGCCTGTGCTTGCGAACCTCCATCAAGCATCACCAGCTTCTCTTTAAGTGAGGACAGGATTCATGTCTGACATGGATGGATAAATTATATAACTGTTAATAATAATAAGTAATAAGTAAAAGTACACAATCACAGGAAATAAACAAACTCTATGCTAAACACAATAAACAAAATGGTATTCGCAAATGGTTGATAAGACCTGACAATATTATCTTATTAAGAATAATAGGATACTTATGAATTATTACTTGTTCTCTTTTATTTGTTGAAGGTTCAAAGATGAAATAGAAAGCCTGATCTCGATACCTCTATTCTCAGTATTTCTAGGTTTCACTATTATGATGTGCATGAGTGGATACATTTTTGTATTAGTAAGTACAACTACTATCATTTTATTAATGTATAACCGTTTACTTCAGCTCTTCACACCTCGATAATCCAAAACTTTCGTTAATACTATGTATTATACTTAATTTGATTATATACACGTATAGTCCCTTAAATCCATAGTTTTCTATCTCTGATTCAGAGCGAGAAAGGAAGGATATCTATCCTTTGGTGAGTTATCAAGCAGTGTCACAAAAAGGAACTTAGTAACCCAAGGAACCTTTAGCTATCTTTCCCTTTTTCTGGTGTAGCGGCAATCGGTGGTAACCATTTCGCCCACGTTGTTCCGGGTTCAGTTCTAGAATTAGATAGTTATATGTTCGTAAGAGTGATTAAGTAAGTGATTGCCCGAGTTGGAAATGTCGCAGCACCAAACTCTGATACTTTCGTAAGGTTTTAAGGCAAAGAGGACACGATTATTGGGTCATAGATGTCGTTTCCACCGGTCATTGTATCACTGCTCGTCGTTTATCCTCATATCCACAACAAGATAATTAGTAGTGACGAAGTGCCAGTTGCCTCATTGTCTGGACCCAGTCTTGCTAAGGATGTATGGAGGTCATGATGTCCCTAGTGAAACCTACCCTGGTAGGTATGAATCCCGATCAGAGGACTTCAGACATGAAGCCCTGTATAGTACGGGTTGGTACTGGACAGTAGTTAGGGACTATCTCGAAAATTCAAGGTCGAAGTCCTTGAGGCTTTCGTTTTAGCTAGAGGAAATAGAGAGGTACTAGTTGGAACGGTATTAGTAACATGACTGGCATACGCCGTTGGGGTTCCATTTACACTTTAGGCCGTCTGATGAACTTTAGATGGGCCAACTAGTTCGTTATGAAAGTGCCTTTACGGACTCAAAGTACCAAGGAAGCAACTGGATTGACGTCACTATGTCTTCGATTCCCTTCTCAGGATGCATAGAGAACTGAAGAATTTCAGCAGTGTCCGTAATTCCATCTCGTTCGATCGTGCTAGGGGTAACTACACCAGCGGGTTCCATTCGAGGATATGTAATGGGGGGGGGGTAGAGTTGTTGACTGCCCTAATGGCGAGGCTCGTGGAAGATGAATTGGCACTCGAAGAAAATAATCTACGGGAAGAGGAGAAAGTCAGCACCAAAGTTGTGTCCCTAACTGCAGCGACACAGCAGAAGTCAATCTGCAAAGATGAAAGCCTTGGATGACCCATGGTGGCTTCCTGCCCTAACGGAAGCCAAAGTCTACAGGGCAAAATGTGAGTATCATAAGTTTAGAATCTAGCTGGTCCGTAAAAGACTCTGGGTCTAATACAAGAGCAGAGTACAAGAAGATAGTCGAGACCACCTAGAGGAAAACCTGGGACGAGTTCGTCCTGCAGAGTTGGAAAAGAACCCCTGGGCTATCCTGTTGAATGTTGCATTGGAAAGAGGAGGCTTGGCCATGAGGAGACTGCTGAAATATACCTAAGCGAAACATGCCCCAAGGACGACACAGGGAACAAGTCACGGGAGGATTCTCTCCTAAAGGACCTAGGTCAAGCCCTCGCTGTCGCTGACCTGAATTCACCATGGGATATCTAGGACCCTTGTCTTTCCGTTAAGAGAGAAGACCGGACGTGCGCCAGGTATGGAGGAGATTGACTCTGCTGTTGTTAAGTCCTCGAGCCCCTTTACTGAGGGAAGCTTCTTGCAATCGTAAATGAGACTTCTTCCTGACGGACTGGAAGAGAGCAGAACCTGATCCCAAAGGCGCAGGCTGGGCCCAACAGCATACTCCCTGTACTATGTAAAGACCTGGAATGTCTGATGTATTTGGCACTTCAACAGAGACTCTATAAAGCAAATCACCCCAGGCAGGGTGAGGTAGGAGGTTGGTGGCCGCTCTGAATACGTTTTGTGAGAATTAATCGAAACTCGGCCCTAGTACTGAGCCCTGGACAACGATTGTGGGGGGGGGGGGTTCTGGAACTAGAGACACCTAGAAACATCCATGAACTTGTGGGCAGCTTCTGAACCAGTGGAGGGTGGACATTAGAGGCATACAGTTAAAGGCAACCGTGGAGCGAGGTCTTAAAGACCACTGGATCCCTGTGGTACCCTACGTGGATGATCGCGACGACTACTAGGGCGGACTCCCAAGCTGTGGTTGTCAGAAGAGACTGTGCTTGCCCTAGCCTTATAGAAGAGTGGTGCGCATGCAGAAAGATGATCATAAAGACCCTGGTGAGGAGGAATATGCCAGAACGTGACTATCCCATTCGCTTGGGCATTAGAGGAAGGCCCATAAGCGTGTAACCCAAGTTCATCTACCTAAGTGTGTAACTGGGTAGATGTGGTGTGATGGGGGAATCGGGTTCCCAGTCTTAAGGACCCTCTACTAGGCCGTGGTGTTAGGAATCATAAGATATGCCTCCCAGTCGTGGTCGGCGAACCTCATAAAGGGACAGACGGTTAGGCTAATGCAGGTGCAGAGATTGCACTGCTGTGAGTCACGATATATAAGACCGGGGGAACTCCACCACGGCTGGCGTGCATATATAAGCAGCAAGACTGGTGGTAGTGGGGGAGAACGTACAGAACCGGCACTTGGAATACTGCTCTCTCTCTCTCTCTCTCTTTCTCTCTTTCTCCCTCTCTCTGCACTGGCGCTTGCTGCTCTACTTAAACAATGGCCTTCTCATTCAACTACCTCGGCATCTCTCTCTCGTAGCCTTGCTATGTTTTAGTCTGGCGTTGTCCGACCCCATAGCTTCCTAGTGGGAATCTCTGCCTTTGTCTCGCTAAAAGTAGCACCTCCTTGGGAAAGACCTCTCCCTCGCGGACGACGGTTGCCTTGGCCCTACAAACTTTACCCCCCGGCAATCCAGTCTACTTCTCTCCGGATCACATTCGCCTTTGGGATCCGAACGGTTTTTGCCTACCCTTAGATACCAAATGTGAGTTCGCGGTCATTCCAAGACCACATAAACTACCTATAAACCTACCCTGTTCCTCTTCTCCTGAACATAGTGCTTTGTCGGGGCACACCTTCTAAGATCTTATGGAGTCAGATCAAAACGAATTAAGCTGCCCTCCGACTAGGCCGCCAGCAAGGGTGAAAGACCACAGGTCCAGCTCTTTTATCTCTTTCTTGGGGCTCGACGGACGGCGGCTAGAGGTTGAAACGACTCTCGCCCGTGGCGGGCGTCTCCTTCCTACCGTGGGGATCCCACATCGCTGAGCCTGACGTTGTATTCCCAGTTGTTTGTTATTACGGTTTCGAAATAGGTATTGTTCCATTCCATCAGTTTGGTCTTTTTAGGCCTACTTTATTCATTTGAAATTTGTAGTTTTTTCATAGTTTCCATTCATGTTTTTTAGTGAATTTTACCGCATTAACTTGAATGTTCGTAGCCTGATATAGAGGGTCGAACTTTCTTTCTTGATGATATAGTCTATGATGGTTACTATAAATGTGGTTTTGGGTATTGAAGATTCTCTTTTGCTCTGAGCAGACCATTGATTTAGGATTTGATTGCATTGATGAGGTAGAAGAAATCATTCACTTTCCTAATATTCTTTATTTTCACGCATCAATAAACAATTTAAATAATAGTAAATCTATTCATTCACTTAATTTTGAAAAATGAAAACACTGTATATATATTTTTAGAAAGAAGTCCCCATAGTTTCAAAACTTGTCTTTGGCCTATTCCTCTTGTCGGAAGCTATCATGTTATTCACTATATGCTACTACGGAGAAGAAATACAGCAGTTGGTACGATTAATATATTTATTTAATATTTAATGTACATTAGTTATGCATCTTCACTCCTATTCAACTCAGCCGATGATAGATCCAGAGTCGAAAGGGATCTCTACTTTACAATCAGGCATAGCACAAACTCGTCTTTCGTCGTTCGTGTTTATTGTGAATAGCTAAAATATTCACAATACCCTCGAACAGGCATCCAGGTTATACAATGACCAGACAGTCCGAAACATCGCACATTATTGGAGAAACATACCAATACTAACACCTGGTTTTACTGAATAGCACTGCTTTCTTGTACTCGGTCAACCTTTGTTAATACTAGTTCTAAAATAGTTCTGTATTCTAAACAACCCTAAACACTTAGTGGCTAATGCTTATACTATGTCACTATTATTAGCTTAGAATTATTCACTGTTATTGTTTAGTTATTTGATTGTTCGTTGTCATTAGAGCAAATGTAGTACCATTACCCTCTATCAGCCTCCATTTTCAGAGCGAGGATGTTGGAGACATGCTGTACCAAACTAACTGGATCGACCATTCAAAGTTAATGAAGAGTTACATGATTATTATACAAATAAGGAGTCGGCGAAAGATGAGAATCGAACTCGCAGGCTTCATGGATATTTCTAGGCAAACCTTTTCTAGTGTGAGTATTTTCCAGAAGCCATTATTCATTCAGGACTTAATTTCTTCGTTCTTTACATTTATTTTTTGTTTTTTTGTGCAGATAAGCAGCACTTCATATTCGTACTTCAATTTGATGCTTGAGTTTAATTAAATTGAAATAGAAGCTATCTATAAATTAAATTAGAATTTTGTTAAAGTCTGCACATAGCTAAAAGAAGCAAATTGAATTTAAAAGATTAAATTACGTACACATGCCTCTCATAAGCAATTGGCAAAATCACCAGCACAGTAAAATGTTTGATTTTATAGTTAACGAAAATATAACATTGAAAAAATATTGTTAGTATGATTAATCCTGAAAATCTTCATTTCGATTGATATAGAATAGGAAAAAATAGAAAAAAAAATATTTTGGGACAAAGTGAATAACAATAATGTTCACATAACAGGTTTATGCCTGGTTAATAAAAAGAAATATTGAATTATAAAAACCCTTTCTAATGAACACCATAAGGTTGATACAAAATCAAAATAAAAGTACACACCAGCCACATTTACAGTGGTGAAAAGCATGAAAATATAATATAATAACTAAATCGTTCCCGAACTAGCAAGGGTTTGTCTGGATGGCTAGGAGGTGTTGGAATAGAAAGGTTTGTAAGGATGAAGCATGGTGGATATAAGCAGGCAGAGAATTTCAGAGTGTATTGGAGCGAGCGTGAAACAAACGGTCATATGCTGCCATTCTGTAGGAAGGTGTATGGAGGCCAGAGAGAAGGGGTCTTTTGTTCATGGAGTAGACTGGTGATTTGAACTGTAAAATATTGTATTATATAGTTAAATCACAAGCAAAGCGAGAGACGTTTTTAAAAAGCTCTTTATTCAAAGTACACTACACTGGGTTTAGAAGAAATATAATGAACAACTGTGAAGACTTAAGTGAATCGCATGACTGACAAAGAAAGAATGAGGGCGAGAGCCATAGGCTCAGGCTATATATAGGGGGAGTCTAATCCAATGTTTGGGATTAAATGTTGACCTTTAACTCCTCCCTCCCGAAGATTAAGCATTACTCCGGAAATGCAAAAAAAAAAAGAAAGAATCTAATCTTATTTTCAAAGATTTTGACATACCCAGAGTATTCATAGTTGTTCTTACAGAGGTATAATAATTTTTACAAAAGGGCATAAAGTGAACATAAAATTTTATCAAAAGTAACTTAAAATGTAAGAGGAATTTATACTTAACATAGTATTTTTATTGGTTCCTCGATTTGACAAAGTATTAAAGAAACTCTCTTATATAAACTGTATCAGAAGTTTTAGTAAATGGCACATTACAGTATTTGATATGGCATTACTAAGATAGACAATATGAAATGAAAATTACTATTATCAGTTCGTAGTCTTAATGAATCAAAATTATAAATACAAAAATTAAAATAACATTTTCTTATTAAATCAATATTAATATGCTTTATTCTTATAACATTGGTAAACGCTTAAATACTAGAAAATAACTCCATTAATTATTCAATCATTTATACGTAGACAAGAATAATTAAAATTATTAGTTCCTTAAATTATATCTCGTTAAACGGTTAATATATAAAATATTAATTACAAGTTAACTTGTTGCTCAGAATATATTCTAGAAATATTTCATGGTTACATTGTAATGGAAAAGTTTGTTCCACTTATCATTAATAGTTCTTACTTAATTATACATATGGATAATTATTCTTTTATTATAGTTAGATTATACGAAGAATAAACAATTACCAATTAGTTCCATGCTTAATAGCTGTTGACTTGGGTAATAATCCTTCAAACTACAAGTAAATATTTAATTCCAAAAAGCTGATTAGATGTAAAGGCTTAAACATCTCCCAGTTTGATCCTCGAGGATTGCAATGATTTGATTTTTACTTCTTAAGTGGTAAACAACTTAATCCTTAAAAAATAAAAATTAGCCTAATTCTAAATTTGCTATAATCCCTAAATAACAGATTCTTTGTACCTTAAATGATCTGTAGGTAATTGTTTATAAATGGAATTAGAATAATTCGCTCTGACGTATACGTGAGTGAAATGAAAAGCACACAACTAACTTAAGAATTTTAAATCAACTTCATACTTTCATTCCGATCTACCGCTATCCTCAAAGAACGGTTAAACAATCTTGAACACCTTGAATCATCTAGTGGTAAAGCCAGTAGTTTAAATGTTCTCATCATTATATCAATTATAAACCAATTCAGTGAATAATAAATATTAAAGCATATACTAAATTTGCCTTTTAGATACTACTGCGGCTACTGGGACCTGGATCTCGATGAGTGTCCGTGTCATTGTCGCTTTCCGCAATAAAATATTTTTTCCTCTGTTTATTAGGTCTTTTGACATTGTTGATGTGGGTGTTGCCTACTTTTATTCTATTATACAACGGATACCTTTTTGGTTTTATCCTGGGTGTCTTAATAAATTCTTCTGAGTTAAGCTCGGGAGGTTCCTCACGACTTTGATTCAGTTTTTCGTTTCTTGTTCCTTTTATGTATTCTATCTTTTCCTTGACTGTGTTGTGCAAGTTCTTTAATTGTTGGAAATAATCATTGATATATGTTGCCTGTATGTCGTCAGTTTCATATGTATCTTTTGTTTTTCCAAAAGTAATTTCGTTTGGAGTTAGTTTTAAATTTTGGTTTAGGGTGTTGTTTAGGCTATCATACTTGTTTGTACAATCCTTTCAAATTTAATTTTCTTATTCTGATTAATATTTATTCGCATGATTTCGTTTAGCGTTGCGTGACATTTATTCAGGATTCCTAGTGAATTCGAATGATTTGTGCTGGTATAATGGATCGTTATGTCCGTGGCTTTGCAAAATTGCTGGACCAAAATATTATTAAATTCCTTACCGTGGTCTGCGCAAATACGCTCCGGTATAGGATAAAGACTGATATATTGTTCTAAGCTTTGGCAAATGGTTAAGGCTTTTTTGTTATTAATAACCTGGGCATATAGGCGTTTCGAGAATGTATCGATGGTTGTAAATATTATCCTATTATCAAACTGTAACAAATCCATCATTATTTCCTGGAATGGTTTATTAGGAGTTGGTGTTAGCATCAATTTGCATTGTATCGGGTTTCTGTCATACTTATTTGTTTTACAAATATCGCATTGATTTATGATTTCTGTTATCTTGTCCTTCATGTTTGGAAAGTAAATCTTTCTTTTCAATTGGTTATAAGTTTCCAAAATACCACGATGACAAGTCTTACCGTAGTGGTAATCCAAGATCGCTTGTTGTTGGTCACTTAACTCGGTAATGTCTTCACACAACAGGAAATACCTCTTAAGTTTCACTGTTTTATATTCCTTTTCAATTAATTTTTGTATTCGTTTAAAGTAATCTTCATATATTTCGTTCAATGTTTTAAAATCTGTTTGGCAGTATATACCGTATACCTTGTCTGGTTGTAATACCTCCAATAGTAATTCATTTAATCTTTCAACATTATTAATTTGTAATATGTATCTATTTTTCTCAAATATTTTGTTATAAGTGATTCCATGGGTTCCTCTTTTTATTACTATTTGATTTTTCTCGACGTTTAAGCATTTGTCGTTATCCACCAGCCATACCTGTTCATTATTGCTGGCCTGTGAATGCTGTGTTACCAAGCTATCTAATTCCTCGTTACTCAGTATCGGCAGTTCTTCTGCTGGTCCTGGGGTAGCTTGATCATACGTTTCTTCGAGTTCTAAAAGTTGGTCGAGAAAATCATCATACTCCTGCGTTCCTTCCTCTGGAATGCTAATATTAATTTCTACTTCGCCCTCCAACGCGTGGATTTCATTTCTTCTTGAAAGACAATCGGCGACGTAATTTGTTTTACCCTGAATATGTTTTATGTCGAATTCGAACTCCTGCAGCCTCCATATCCACTTCATAATCCTGCTGTTTCCGTTCTTCATCGTGAAGACCCACGTTAGAGGCTTGTGGTCCGTTAATAGGAGAAACTTTGTTCCATAAAGGTATGGTTTGAAATGTTGGGTGAAATGTACTATAGACAATAGTTCCTTCTCTATCGTACTATATTTTTCCTCCGCTTTAGATAGCACCCTTGAGGCAAATGCTATTGGATGTTCTCTATTATCTGTTATTTGGCTGAGCACCACGCCTATTGCTTGGTTACTCGCGTCTGTGGTTAGGACAAACTGTTTATTCCAATCGGGGTACGCCAGAATTGGTGTGTTCGTCATCTGTTCGATTAGGTGATGAAAACTGTTTTTAAATTCTTTGGATTGGTAATCTTTCGAGTTAATGGCTGCACTAAGGGGTCTGGTTATTTTTGCGTAGTTCCTGATAAATTTCCTATAATACCCAGTCATTCCCAAAAATCTTCTAAGGGATTTCTCGTCGTTGGGTTGTTAGAATTCTGTTATTGTTTTTATTTTATCTGGGTCCGTCTTTAACCCGTTTTGCGTTACTATGTACCCTAAGAACTTTAATTCCCTCTTGAAAAACTCTGTTTTATCCAGTTGAATACTCAAGTTGTTCCTTTTTAGTGTTTGTAACACCCTTTCGATATCTTCCAGATGCTCTTCCTCGCTTTTTGAATAGATTATAATGTCATCTATATACGCCATGGTTCTTGGCAAATTTTCAATCGCCATGTTTATCATGCGCTAAAAGGTAGGTGGCGCATTACACAAACCGAAAGGCATTCTTATGAATTCATAGTGCCCATCGTCTGTGCTAAAAGCCGTTTTCGGAATTGACCCTTCATCCATCGGGATCTGATGGAATCCTGATTTTAAGTCGATTGTTGTGAAGTACTTCGCTCCTTTGAGTCTGTTTAATACGTCTTCGATATTTGGTAAGGGGAATTTATCATTCGTGGTTTGCTGATTAAGTTTGCGGTAGTCTATGACCATTCTCACTTTCTTAATCCCACTAGCATCCACCTTTTTCGGCACTATCCATAGTGGCGAGTTGTAAGGTGAATTGCTTTTCCTGATTATTCCATCCCTTAACAATTTTCGTACTTCCTCTTTGATTTGAACCTTAAACTGCTCGGGGTACCTGTAATTCCTTGTATATATTGGGTCATTACTCTTGGTACTAATCCGATGCTTTATTAGGTTGGTTGCTTGAAGCCTTTCGTCTTCTTTCTTTATTACTTCCCCATTGTCGGAGATTATTTTTACCAATTTATTTTCCAATTCTATTGGTAAATGTTTCGTTCTTAGTGCATCTTTTATTTCCTTTTCATTATGCATGAGGTTTAATTCATTTTTTGAGTCCTTAAATCTGAATATGTTGTCCCCGATCACTATGTGATTTTCCGTACAGCATATTTTCATTTTTAAGTCTCTCATAGTTTCGAATCCCAACAAGATGTCGAACCTATTTGAAAAGGGGTAAACCAAAAATTCGATCATTTGATCTACGCCTATTGCATTTTTTATGTTTACCTTTACGCTCGAATTGCCTTCGTCGTAACCCGTAGGTGTCTTTATGGAAAATTCTTTTTTTATTAATTTGAACCCATGTTTCTTCACCGCTTCTGGGCGTATATAATTCTTCGTCGCCCCTGTATCAACTAGCCACCTGTTGTTCTTGAAATCCAAAATATAAGGTAGGTCATTTGCATAATGCAATTCTTCACATTGCTTGGTCGCTTTATTTTGTTTGTTACCTGAACCTTTATTTTTATTATCTATAGTTTTTTTGTTTTTGTCTAGAATTGTTCCCTGTCTTCTAAGGGGGGTGGATCGTCTGGTAACTGTCCTGGATCTAAAAAATGATTTTCTAGACGATCTATTTTCTCTTGGAGTTCTTGTATTACCCTATCCTTGTCATCCTCTACATGATGCGCTCTGTCACTAGCTGTCCGCATGGACACCGTTTGCGGGTAATTCGGAATTTGTTGGTTGTTTGTTGGTTGCTTTTGTTGCGGTTGGTTAAAATAGTTTTGTTGTGCCTGAGGCGTCCATTGTTGTTGGTAGTTATAATATTGTTGGGGTCGTTATTATGATTATGATTATGATTATAATTATCATTATAACGCTGTTGATATTGTGGTTGCGGCGCATATTGCTGTCTCTGATAGTTTGGATTGAAATTATTTCTCTTATAATTGCCATGAGGTTTCTGTTGATATTGTGGTCTTTTAATTGGTCTATTATATTGTCTTTTTTCTTCGTTCGATTCTTTATTAAACACTTGGTTTCCATAAACCGACTCTACCACAAAAGAAGCTTCTTTTCTCAAGAGGTTATATAAATCATTCAATGTTCGGTAATGACTGTTCTGTAGGAATATAGCTACTGTTGGGTGCAGGTTTTTTACAGCCTCCTGGCTTATATCATTATCATAACGCGCCATTTCTTGCTCCTTGTCCCTTATCTCACTATCCGTATATATTCGGGAATAAAGGTCGCACCGTTTTATCTGCAGTCTTTCTATATAGTCAATGGGGTTCTCATTATGTTTAGGTTTCATGTTGGATATTTCCCTTGCTAATTGACAAATGGACCGGTTATCTTGATAATGTAGCCTAAGGAATCCCAGCAATTCTGAAACCGCGGTGAATTGTTTATCGAACGTAGCGATTTTTGCGTTTCCCTCTAGTTTCGTTTTAGCACACATGAGTATGAGATCCTCATTTCTTAACCTATTCGGGTTCTCATATTGGCAAAACCTCGTCATCAGGTAAGTTACATTATCGATATATAATATGAGGTTCTCTGTCTTTCCGTTATAGATCGGAATGAACGTACAGTCACTATTCTTTGCCTTTTCGTGCTCCATTTCTGTGTTAGTCTCGTCAGAGTTAATTTGTCTAATAGTATTAAGTCTGTCTACTAGAGACATAAATATATATAAAAATAAAAATTAAAAAAATTAAAATTAAATATAATACAAAGGTGTCTTCCTACCCTGATGTAGAGTCCTTCGTCCAAAGCGTCCTTCTAAGGCCTCTGTAGCTCTGGCAGGTGACAACGTTCAATGGCTTGAGCGTAGGATGTTTGGCAACACCAGCGGTTCCTCCTCTGAAGTCGGTATGATGTCAGTGACGTTCTTCTCGGAGTAGAAAGATAGTTGAATTCTACGGATTTTCTATAATCGGATAGAATTCGGTTATCTTAAACAGCCCTCAAGTTCCAAGTTCGGGCGCCAGTTAAATCACAAGCAAAGTGAGAGACGTTTTTAAAAAGCTCTTTATTCAAAGTACACTACACTGGGTTTAGAAGAAATATAATGAACAACTGTGAAGACTTAAGTGAATCGCATGACTGACAAAGAAAGAATGAGGGCGAGAGCCATAGGCTCAGGCTATATATAGGGGGAGTCTAATCCAATGTTTGGGATTAAATGTTGACCTTTAACTATATATATCAGGAGGGTGATGAGAATTGATGGTTTAGAAAACGAATGAAACAAGAAAATATTGTGCACCGAAGGGAGGAGGGGGAGTTCCAGCCTATCACGGCGTGGAGGATGGAGACACCCATTTCTTACTTCACTCCTAAAACCATAGTTTCAACCCCAACACTTTCTTTTTCTCTCATATACTACCCACCGATCTAATATCTGCTACAATGAAATCCCACTAGAATTAAATGGAGTTAGTAGTCCATTGATTCTTTTTTAAATAAAAGATTGTAATACGTCCAAGATAACGTTTGCCAAATGGTGTACTGGGATATGGTTGAATTCCACATTGCTTAGCTTGTATTAAAGAAAGCTCTTCACATGGCTCTTATTTGTAAATGGGGAAGGTGTAGTTTTCAAAATATTTTAATAAGTTGTGTTTGTATGTTGTGGGGTGGTAATCATTATTATTTAAGCCACATTCGACGATGTGATGGGATAAATATCAAAGTGGCATTTCTGTCGAGGACAGATAAAAGGTTGGATGTGAGGATGATCAACACCATTGTCCAACACATGGGTGATGTAATTGAGGGACAGTGAGCCGATGTTGGATATCTGGGAACATATACGTTGGAGGACGTATTTGCGTGACATCCAGTCACCCGTTACCGTAAAGATGACCTTCTTCAACTAACCTCTCTTCTTCCTTTCCTTTAACTACCCATTCCGCCTTTGTCCTCGAATATATATATATTTTTTTTTTTGGCTCAAATTGTTTCATACAAATTCTAATCACATCGCTGTAATAATTTATCTTCTTATATTCAGTTCTCATCCTTATGATTATTCTTAAGACCTTCACTCCTAGCTCATCAAGGCGAATTCTTTTTATTTTTTTATTGACAACTATCATCATAAAATAGTAGCCTCCAAATCCTGGCCTAAACCAGGGTGTTTTCGAAGGAGATGTCATCTGGTTTGGGAATCAGGATCAAGGTTGTTAAAACTTTGTCATAACTCAAGCGAAAGATTGATAATAATACATAATAATTAAAGAACTATGTAATCAACATCAACAAGAACATATGAAATAAAAAAATAAAGACACGAAATACTATTCCTGAATGTAAGCTTCATTGGTGCCAGAATATAATACAGCCTTAAGTTGCGCAAGTTCTGCATCTTTCTAAAGTCTCGGTGGCAATGGTTTTGCTATTAATTTTCGTTGAAGACATTTGGTCGGTGATGTGTTCTCGAATGATATCTTCTTCGTCAGGAAAATCAAGTTTGTTGTTGCGAGGAGCTCAAAGAAATAGTTTTGTTTAAATATTTTTCTGCAAGTCTCTGCAAAATATTGTAGTTTAAGCCACTTAGATAGGCAGCGTATCTAAGTAATCGTGCTGGAAGGTAATTTTGAATAAATATGTGCATAAGGCTTTATTTTTCTGTAATTGAGGTAAATCTGCGTCCGTACAAGTATTTAAAACATTTTTGAAAATATTGATAAGGCTTCACTATTTCGTTGTAACGTTGCTCAGCTATCAAAGAACGAGATATAAAAGTTATAGACTGGCGTTTGTAAGATGACTGCGGTGAAAAGACTGTTGATTTGCCTATTGGTCAATTGTATACAGAGGTATACAAGGTTATTTAAAATAGTGTTGAGTTCGGGACCTATGTTAACCAGTAAATGATCTGCCCAGTTATCTTCTGGTATTCCACTGAGCCGTAATTTTCTTTCAAGCCGCTCCAAATATGATGCCACTGATTCATTTTGGCCTTGTTGGTAGGGTTCAAAACTGAAAAGTTGACTTACCGAACTTGTTGATATGCAGGCATCTTGAGTCCGGGCCAGTTGGGTAACAATCCCTGTTAACTGAGCAAGCTGTGCTTGAAGGTCCAATACTTCGTCTGGCATTGTAAAGAAGATGTGCGATAGAAAAGAAGTTTCAAGAGAAAAAAAAAATTACTAACTTAAAAGAATAACTTATTAAAGTTCCAACTGACAGATGAATTATGACAGATGATATCCCATCCTCGTCGCCATTTGTTGTGTATTTGAAATGAGTATTCAGGAGTACTGAAAATACAATAAATGAATATATTTGGAACTAACTGACAACAACAACAAATGCATAATGGTAATAATAATAAGAAGGTTACACATGAGGTTATCGAACAAGGATGAACCTCCTTGGCAGAATGACGTCATACATGACAGAAAGGCTCCATTTTTATAATTAAAATTTATTATCATTGTATTATAATTGAAACATTCAGGTAATACATCTGCAACTGTTATTTTTAATAAAAAAAATCTATAATTTCAGATTTTGTATGTATATATATATATATATATGTACAATAGTCAATGTTAAGGGCAAGTTAACTAAACAGTTGAATGGTGCTGAATATTTGATATAATTTTTTAAACATTAATTGTCTTCTAGAAGGCTTCTTAACTCATGAAGCGCACTAAGGTTGTGACAGTACTGGTGAGGAGGGAAGAAGGTATTTCTCTTAGGATAGGAATGTTGACTATGCTATGGAAGTTGATGAAACTTAAAGGAGTAGTTTTATTTTGATAGTCTCTAGTTTTTTTATAAGGAAGAAATTTTTATTATTATGACTTTTTGTAGATTATCTCGGTGACTTTCTGCCATAATTTAATGTACAAATCACGTTCTTTTGGAGTGTGTTCATTGCACCTTTTCCTGAGCTGCTCAGAGAATCCTTTATATTTTCCACTCATTATTTTGCAGTCCCTTTTATTTCCCTAATCTATAGTTGGTGTCCTATAGGATACTTATAATATAGAGTAAACTATAATATCCTACCCATGGTACCGAGATTATGCTGAGTGCTTATGGTGCACAAAGAGAATGTCCCACCGCAACCATTAGTAGATTACTTCTAGCCATGACAGCTAAAAAATACGTTGTTTAACCATTAATGAACCTTGGTGACTTTAGACCAAAAATACTCAATAAGTAATGCTCCAGACGCCTCAATAACAATAAGTGACCACTTAAATCTTAAAACATTTAATCTGTTAATAAGGATTTTGCTAAAGGAGGGTCTGAGCTAAAAATAAACAAACATAGATAGGGTTTTGTTTTATATTCTTTCTGAAGGAACATTTTTTTTGGTTATTATTTTATGTACATAATTTGATATTTGGAAGCCACCATAAAAATTGTATCTGTCCTATAAAAGCAAGCAAATAATGCTTTTCATAAGCATAACTATTAGAAATAACAAATTTACCAAAGTATACTACTTCCAGACTACATGATACTACTGACATTGACTTTATTTATAACATAGTGAAAGAAAGATCTCAAAGGTTTCTCGGAAATTGTAAGTGTAGTAAAAATAATTTATCATCTTTCTGCTTTCCTGCCAATAAATAAGTGGATATTTTAGTTTTACTTATTAATTGTATTTTATTTAGTTTAGTTCAGAGGTGGTCTGGAATCTGGCAGCGATATATAATGAACCCAGGTAATATAAAATAAAATAAAAAAATTCTCTTAGGCTTTCACCTTCATACCTTACTTGTGTTTCTTTCAAAATCAACTACAAGTAAAATTCACAACAGCTATCATATTTTTTAATGTAAGTTAGTTCCGGGGATGGGTAGGGGAGCCCAGGCCATTGCTATGTCTTCGCATTAAACAGTAAAGAATCTAACATCCAAGAACTTAACATAAATGTGCATTAGGGCAAACTATTTTAAATCGAATGAAAATTTAATCCTACAAATGAAAGGTTATCATGGGGAATATCAGGACATTTCCTTTGAAACAAAATGTGTAGAAAACATTTTATTTTTAGAATTTCTTATGTTGTGTACTGTGGACTACATATAGAAAAGAAACATATTATATCAGAAAAATGTAAATGATATCCTGACATTACATAAATACCATTAATGAATTCTCTATCTACTTAAAATTCAAATAAAACTAGAAACAACAAAGAATATTTATAAATTATTTATGTACTGTTTACCTAATCAGCCCATAACATGCACTCTTGAACATAATTTGAATTAACTGTACCTATGTAATATTTTTTTTTACATTTAATCGATTACACATATCTATATTAAATTGCATGTTTAGCAATAACAATATGTGATTATAACATAAACACTACTCAAAATAGTTATGTAGATTCTTATTTTTGTAGTTTCTTGTTAAACCAGTATGGTGTGTGTAATTGATATAATTCATACAATTTAGCACCTGAAGATGACGGTAAAAGTACTGTCACTGTACTGACAGTGTGAATAATAAATACTATGGATAAAAAGGTTTTTTGATTCAAAATATTTTGTTGTTATTTTGAAGTAAAAAATAGCATCAATAGAGCTCACTAATAAGAATACAATAGTTTTGTTATCAAACCCAAATTTAATTAGTAAATAAACATGAAATCAACCTTTTATTTACTAAATATATTTTCTTAACTTTCCCAACATACCTTATTCTCTATCCCAAAAGATTTATCTTAATTCCCATACTTGAGCTCTAAAGCTAATTGGTTCTTTAGATGACACTTTAAAAAAAAAGTTTTTTGACTCTAGAAGTTGTGCGCATAATTCAGCAAGTTAGACCAGGGTATGCTAAAATCCAACAACATAGTGTAAAATCCCTTCTTCGCACTTTCTGTTCAATTAGATTGATAGAAAATAATTTTATTAAAAAAATTATTTATAATGATAGTAACAGTTTAAGGGGGAAAAAAAAAGTTGGACATTTTTAAAATTGTGTAATTTAAGGACTATTGTGATGTGTTTTAGTTATTGGTTTATTCTATTTTAATTTTTCAATGCACCTACTGAATGCTCAGCAATAACTATTACCTACTAAAGTAGGTCACCTCATTTCAACAAATGTGTTTGTGCTGCCTCATATTGTGACAATTTTTCATGATCATCATCCTCCCAGTAAGCCTCCCATTTATTCTGCGTTATTATTATTGTTATTATTTATCATTCTGGGTTAAAATAGTAAGACACAATAACTGGTCCTTTCTAACCAGCCTTATAAAAACTTATTTTTAATTAGGAGGAAAATCAAATGAGCAACTACCCAATCATAGTTAATTTAAAAATCAAAACTAAACAAATACTAATTATAACTAATTTATGCATGTGTTAAACTTAAGATATGTATAACTAATATAAAATATATAATTTTAGAAATCTACATAGCTTCCACTGAAATACTACTGATAAAGGTAACAAAAATGTTTGCATCTTTCTCTAATAAAAGAGTAGTGATATTCCAATATCCTGATGTTATTTACTGATTTTTATGAGAAAGGAGTTGCCAGTCTCAGGAACTTATTTTTAGTTATCTTCCATGAGTTAGCTTCCTTTCATCAAGATGAACTTGAGGAACTATTAGTATGCCATTCAGTAGGGTACCAAAGGAGGCTGCACACAATCGGGCTTTTTTTTTTTTTTTTTTTTTATAAATTTTTCTAAATTATATACAAAATAAAAACAATTAATATTATAATGTATTGATTAACAGAATTAATGAGTATAATTAGTATGCAATTTGATGAAACTGTACTGGTTCAACTCAATAATTGAGATTTAGGAATACCTTCCATAGAAAACATCTAACAGATGATATAAAATTTGAGGTAATTCAAGACTTTTCTAATAAAAAGCAAGAAAGATGCTTACATTTTATTATTATGTGCACAATATGTTTAAACAAAAGAAATGAATTTATTTAAGTTCAGTAATTGTTAATTACTGCTGTTGATTTTGATTGATTCAAAAAGGGTGGCAAATATGAAACCCCCAGAGACCAAAGCTGTAGGTAAGCTGTTGTGTAAATTCAGTTCAAAAATGAAAAACAAATGGAATTTCGATTTAAAATTTAATTTTTATTGGCCAAATAGGGAACTTACAGTAGTCAGGAGAGTCTAAAAGAAAATGAATTTTAAATAAAATCTTTTTCTGTCTTGCTAATTGGTTACAGGGAAAAGTTTACAAATGAAAATATGAGAATCAATTTATATCACAAATAAGAGATAACACATCTCTTGACTTTTTCCAAAAAATAAGTTCCCAATTAGGACATATTTTAGGCTAAACAATGGACTTGTTGCCATATTTTAATACCATGATCATCAGATATGAAAGTTAGCACATAAGCATCATAATAAATTAAAAAAACATTATTTGGATAAATAAGATGGTAAGTAAATAAATAAGTAAAAACATAGTTAATCAATGAAAAACAGGTTCAATCTTTATTTATTAACATAATCCAGAAATTTCAATAACGTCACTTATTGTCACTTATTATAGTGAAGAACCAGTTAAAAATAACAGTGTATGCTGACACACCTCTCCTGTGTTCAGGAGGTTTCAGTTAGTTAGGTATCTAATACATACTATATGTGTTACAGAAATCTATACCTGTGTCTCATGTCTCATGTTTTGATGTGTGTTGTTTTAAATAGAGTATGTGTAATTCAGTTAATTATAAAATGTGTCTCATTCGGCCCCTTGTCACAAGTTGGCGACGAGGTTGAATGTGCAAAACATTGTGAAAATTGAATGACACTAACAGTGACCAGTCACCGTTGATATTCTTGATTTAAACAAGGAAATCAAGTTCACAATGAATTCAGAGCAGTTTGAAAAGTTGATGTTAGTTTTGACATCTGCTCTGGGAAGTCAACAAACCACACCAGCATTGCAATTAATACCTTTTGAAAACTATGACGCAGAAAATGAAAAGTTATCGTCGTATATGGAGCTTTTTGACAACTATTACGATCTCCAAAACGTCACTGATGATACAAAAAAGGTTCAAATTTTGCGTTCATCGATTGGGAAAGATCACTATAACAATCTAGCTTCTTTTCTGAGATCAGATGATCCTATCAAGGAAATCGACTTCATAACCTAATTATAGCCTAGCCACATCATTCAATTTCGGATTTCGTCGCATCCCTGAAGGGAAAGTTGAAAGACTGTGATTTTTACACTACCTGTCCCAGTGCCACCTGTAAAAAGCAGTGCTCTATAGCTGAAATATTCTTTTGTGCTCAGTTCATCAGAGCCCTGAAGGACAGTTGTATACGCGATCAGATCCTACAAGACACAACCCTCAAGGATTTCGACGGATTTCTAACGAAGGCCACAGCACTGGAAGCTTCTCGATTCGAGTCGGGTCAACTAGTAATCTACCAGAGAAGCCGCCAGATCAAGTTACAGACCCAAACAAGATTGATCGTCGTCAAGAAGGAAATCGTCGCAGCCGCCAGCGTTCTAAGTCTCAAGACAATCGTCGTCAGTCCAGCTCTCATCCGCATCATTGTTCTCAGTCCCGCAGCACCAGAAGCCGTGTGGATTATCAATCATTAGGTCTCAATGGACTTTGTCTCAACTGTGGTCGCTCAAACCATAAATCGCGTTGTAGCGACCGCTAACTACATAAGACAAATCACCCTATACTCTATTATATATCTATATATTCTAAACAAATGTAAATAACATTACCAAAACATAAATCATTGTAAATATGTTAAAACAATAAAAAATGCTGCTTATTATTTAACCTTAATCTAACAGGTTATGGGCCCAGCAGGTGAAATGTTTATTCTTTCGTTGTGAAAGTTTCGGGATGGGATTGTGGTTAGAGAGCACACGAGTTTGTTTCGGACTATTTCACATTCGTTTCCGGTCGGTTTAAATTATGACTTCACCAGGTTCAAATGTTTTACCGTTCGGTATGTTTGGTGTTAAACCATTTGATGGACAAAATTTCGCGAATTGGTTCTTTCGGATAAAATTAGTGTTAGAACAGAATGAAGTCCTTCACGTACTTACAGAGGGCCCTCCTGTAGATACCAATGAATTGATAACTTTTAAAACCGCTGATGTTAAGGCTAGAACTATTTTGATTAGTTACATGTCTGATAACATCCTGATTTTAATAAAAGATAAAACTTCAGCAAAAGAAATCGTGGATACTTTGTCAAAAACTTATGATAGAACCGGAATGAAAAGTGTTGTGATGGCACAGAAATCATGGAGAAAAATGGAGTATAAGTTCGAGAAACCTCTTCAGGAATCCCTTCAAGAATTCGAGACTGGGGCAGCTGAACTAAGGATGGCTGGTGGTAAGCTAGAAAATGAAGATGTTATACATCAGTTATTGGGCGCCATGCCACCCGAATTGGATTCAGTGGTTTCTGCTCTTGATATTTTATGTGGCAGCAAGCTGACTGAGATAAATTTGGATTACGTTAGAAATACTCTTTTAGCTGAAGAAGAGAGAATATTGAAAAAGGAAGGGTCTCAGCCTCACAACACAGAGAAACTAAGGTAATGCATTTTCAAATTCAAACAGTTTCATATGTTATTATTGCAAGGCTCAGGGTCACATGAAAAAATATTGCCCTAAGTTACTGAATAGAAACAAAGAGAAGGCAGCTGCTGTAGAGGAGGATTTTTCATTTTTTACTTATGAAAATTCTAAAGTAAACAAAGAAATGCTGCTGTTTTCTGAACAGTTGATGGGCATTGTTTTTGTTATCGATAGTGGGGCTAGCTGTCATCTTGTACAGGATTGTTTTAAAAATTATGTCACTAATTTAATTGATTTGGACATGGAAATTAGTGTAGCCAAGGCAGGCGAAACTATAAAAGCTGTAAACAAGGGTACTATCAGGTGCTTATCCGACTTTGGTGACACCATACGGAGTAATGATGTCTTGGTATGTAATAATCTTTCATATAATCTATTATCAGTTCAAAAATTAGAAGAAAAAGGTTGCAAGTTATATTTCGAGATGTCAAGTGTAAAAATTATTTTCAGAAACAAAATTTTGAAAGGTCAAGTATTCGGACGTTTATATGTTATTTTACGAGCAAACGACCATTTACCGTTCGACAGTACCAGACGTATCGTACTGATCACCCAGATGGAACAGCTCATGCAGGTACCGCTGTCATTGTCCATAACTCCATATCCCACCACATAGTTCCTTTGGTATCACATGATTTCCTTCAATCCACTGCAGTGTCAATCACCACCTTCACTTTTTCTCTTACACTTGCATCAACGTACTGCCCTCCCAATAAATCCATTTCCGACTCCCAATTCATCTCCTTCTAGACTCCATCGGGCATCGTTTCCTTGTGGGTGGGGACTTTAACGCAAAGCACCAACACTGGGGCTCAAGATCCACAAATACACGAGGACGTGCTTTGCTGTCTGCACTCACACGGAGACATTGCTCCACTATCACTCCTGACACAGCCACCTATTGGCCATCAGATCCCAACCAAAATCCTGATCTCCTTGATTTCTTTTTTTACAATAGTTTAGGAACACTAAACTATTCACTCAAGCGCCTCGATGACCTTTCCTCCGATCATAGCCCTTTATTATTAACCATTTCCCTAAGACCAATTCACAAACTGCCTCCTCCTTCATTTATTAGGGGCCCAGTTGACTGGGACCACTTCCGTCAGCTTCTTACAGAGTCCGTAAACCTCAAATTATCCCTGAAAACATCCCAAGACCTAGACGATGCAGTGCATTCTTTCATTACTCTGGTCCAGAGGTCGGCTTGGGAGGCATCGTCACCCCATCGTCACACAAAAATCCACAATAATAATCGTTTACCTCAGCATCTCAAAGATCTAATCCAATCCAAACGCCGCTCCAGAACAGTGTGGCAAAGATCCCGGCATCCTATTGATCGTCGCACGTACAATCAGTACTGCCGATTGGTAAAGCGGCGATTGGCATTCTTCCGTTCCGATTCTTTCAATTCCTACCTCTCCTCTCTGTCCACCAGGGATAACTCCTTGTGGAACGTAACCAAAAAAATCCTAAAGTATCAACCTGTTTCACACCCACTCCGTCGTGATGATGGGTCCTGGGCGGCTTCGGATGGGGATAGGTCGGAGGAATTTGCTCTGCATCTTACCCATACTTTCACACCTCACATTTCTCATCAAAGCCATACTCACAGCACAACTGTGGAAGATTTCCTCACTTCACCTATTCCTCTCTCTCTTCCACCAAAAGCCGTTAACCCCTCTGAGGTTAAATACCTTCTGAAAAACTTACCTTACCGAAAATCCCCTGGATATGATCTCCTTACTCCTCAAATTCTCAAACAACTTCCTCCTAAAGCCATAATCTTCCTAACCTACATATATAATTGCATAATCCGAACGACGCACTTTCCTCTCCTCTGGAAACATTCCATTATTGTCCTATTCGCCAAACCCGGTAAACCACCCAATGACGCCTCATCTTATCGTCCAATTAGCCTACTCCCTATCCTCTCAAAAATATTTGAGAAACTCCTACTAAAACGTCTACTTCCCATTGTTGAATCCAAAAACCTTTTTCCCACACACCAGTTTGGTTTCCGCCAACGACATTCCACTGCTCAACAAGGCCTTCGCGTTGTTGATCACATCTCCTCAGCCCTTGAAACCAAACAGTATTGCACTGCTGCCTTTCTCGATATAGCTCAAGCTTTTGACAGGGTTTGGCACGCAGGTCTGCTCTACAAGCTCAAAAGATATTTACCACAGACCCTTTTCCTAATCCTACAGTCCTACCTTTCAAACCGCTTCTTCGAAGTCCGCTGTGGTTTAGAATACTCTAACTACTATCCCATAAGTGCAGGAGTTCCACAGGGCAGTGTCCTGGGCCCCATCCTCTATAACCTATACACCGCTGATGTCCCCTCTACTCCCAATACCTTCTTGGCCACATTTGCAGATGACACTGCAGTCTTGTCATCCCATCCAGACCCCGCCATAGTATCCCATAACCTTCAAAAACACCTTGACGAGATCGAGTATTGGTGCAATCAATGGCGGATCAAAGTTAATGAAGCAAAATGCTCCCACATTACCTTCACCCTTTGTCGCAAGTCTGGTCCACTAGTTTATTTTAATTCTATTCCTCTCCCTGTATCCGAGACATTACGGTACTTAGGCTTCCATCTTGACAAACGACTGCCCTGGAACCCACATACGAGACTAAAAAGACAAGAACTAAACAGACGCTTTGGACAACTGTACAGACTACTTCAAAGGACATCCCATCTCTCAATAGAAAATAAACTACTAATCTACAAAGTTATACTTAAACCAATCTGGACATACGGAATAGAGCTATGGGGGACAGCAAAAAAGTCTAACATCAAGCGTATCCAATCCTTTCAATCAAAAGTCCTGAGAACAATAGTAAATGCCCCTTATTATGTCAGCAACAAAACCCTTCATAACGACCTTAATATACCCTACATTCTAGAACTCATCCCTTCCAAATAGAAATTCCACAGTAGCCTTTCCAACCACCCTAATCCTGTAGCACAGTCAATGCACTGCGCCACTCATCCCTATAATCCTCCTTGGAGACTGAAACGGCAGTGGCCTCGTGACCTGCTATAAACGCGTGACAGTGGGAGTCCTGGCAATGGACAGTCTCTCCAATCATGTCCTGAGCGTCTGTGGCTCTCGCGCTCTTGGTCAGCCTCCACTGGCTAGTATCCAGTGACGCGGCTGACGGAGGAGCGTGGGGGACTTCCCAAGACTCCGCTTTCTCTTTGCGGTGGATTTGGGGGGTCTCTGGGCTGTCTGTAAATATTGTATGAATGAGCGAGTGAATGATGAACTGTAAATATTGTATGAATGAGCGAGTGAATGATGAACTGTAAATATTGTATGAATGAGAGCATATATCTTAATTACTTATTGCCTTATAAAAGGCAGATTGTAATTATTCCACAATAAAGGAATTAACTAATACAAAAAAAAAAAAAAAAATATATGTTATTAAGCTCAAATTATTATTGGAAAATGCCAATGTTTCAACTTTGAATAATGAATTGATGCACTGGAGAATGGGGCTGTGGTAAAAGAAAAACGAATGTTTAACCCTTAAAAAGGTTTTTATTAGCTTAAAACATCAACAGTAGAATAGTGTGAATTTACAGAAGGTAACAATGTTATGAGTCAGGTTAGGCAAGGTAAAACAATACAAAGTAGGGAAAGTTTCCCCCACAGGAGTGGGATTAAATCACCACATTCACCCTGGGTTTTTGAGGAAACATTTGGCAAAATTTAAAGTACATACAAATACAAAAACGATTTGAAACATCATTCATGGTTTACAACATTTAAGGGTTTTTAATTTGTTATATAGTCTTTAAGGTAAGATGGAGCCTTGGACACACGTCGAGGTCTTGAGGGACACACAGGCAATCCAACTTCAACAGAGGGAGGGCCGTGAACAGATGGAGCTGCAGATGATTCATCTGGAGGTTCCATGCGAGGGGGCTCCAATATTGCATCGGGTTCATCATCCTTAGGGCAAGGCTGCTCTGACACTTCAGGAGTTCCTCTAGGTGCCAATTGTCTCAGGGACACGGTTGACTCTGATCCATCCTTCCTGCGAATCTGGGCGTACTGTGGATTAGCCTCAAGTAATTCCACTTCTTCGACAGGGTCTTCGTATTTACTGAGTCGCACGTTCCTTTTGGCGAGCTCAGGACCAGAGGTTAACCAAGACGGCAAGGGGACTCCACTGGCTGTGTGGCGAGGATGACTGAAAAATCGTTCGTGGGGAGTGGAGTTAGTCGCTGTGCAAAGTAGAGAACGAATGGCGTGGAGGGATTCCTGTAGGACCCTCTCCCAGTCCTCCGTCCGCAGTCCTTGAGTCTTCAAAGAGAGACAAATGGTTTTCCATAGAGACCCATTGAGGCGTTCAATTTGTCCGTTTCCTGCTGGATTATACGGGGTTGTTCTGCTGGTGGCTACACCGTTTGAATGGAGGAAGTCCTTGACTTCTCTAGACATGAAGGAAGCTCCCCGGTCAGTGTGGACATAGGCTGGCATTCCAAACAAACAGAAGAGGTTTTTGAGACAATCAACCACAGTGGTGGCAGAAACATCATGACAGGCATATGCAAAAGGGAACCTGGAATACTCGTCAATGATGGTGAGGAGGTAGAAGTTCCGTTATTTGGAAGGAAGAGGGCCTTTAAAATCTATGTTGATGCGTTCGAATGAAGAGGTGGCCTTTACTAGGATTCCAGAAGTTTTCAAGTACCTAGGTTTTACTTCAGCACAGATGGTACAGCTTGAAGTCATCTTCTTGACATCCTCGAGTGAATAGGGAATGTTCTTACATTTGAGCCAATGGTACATACGTGTAATGCCAGGATGGCACAACGATTGGTGAAGCTGGAGCAAGTCGGTAGAAATGGAAGCATTACAGACACGGGAGAGAGTGTCTGCCTTGGTGTTGTCCTCACCCGGACGGTAAGTTGTATCATAAACGAACGGAGCTAGCTCTAGTCGCCATCTTGTGATCTTCTCATTTTTCACCTTACTCCCATGCTTTCGGTCGAAAATGAAAGACAGAGCCTCCTGATCAGTTACAAGGCGAAAATGTTTGCCAAGAAGAAATGCTCTCCAATGTTTCAAGGATTCAACAATTGCCGCAGCCTCTTTTTCAATTGATGGATGACCACTGATTTCGGATTTGCTTAGTGATCGTGAAAAAAACGCAACCGGCCGTCCATCTTGACTAAGGGTAGCTGCCAGTGCAAACTTAGAGGCATCGGTTTCCACTATAAGTGGGCGAGATTCATCAATGGTTGTGCCGACCGAGTTGGCAATATCCTTTTTTACCTTTTCGAAAGCAGAGGCAGCCAATGGATTCAGCGGAAATGTTTTGGCATTAATCAAGGCCCGGATTTTATCTGAAAATTTTGGTAACAACTTCGAGTAATGAGCAAAGAAACCAAGAGCTCTCTTCAGTGATTCGGAGTTATGTAGCAGTGGCATATTCAACAACGGGGCAAGCCGTGCAGGGTCTGGCTTGATAGAATGGAATGAAACGAGATGTCCCAGAAGTTCTACGCTTGCAAGATGAAATTTACTCTTCTCCTTGTTGATTTCGATGCCGAGTTTATCGAGTGTCAACATAAGTTTGTTTAGATTCAGGTCATGGTCAGCCTTATCCATTCCACACACAGTGATGTCATCGAGGTATGAATAAACTCCAGTGAGGTTTTCGGCGGTTATTATTTGGTCTAGTGCACGTTGGAAGCAGGCTACTCCATTAGTCACGCCAAAGGGTATGCGTGTGAACTGATAAAGTTAACCCATTGCTTCAAAACCAGTATATTTCTTCTCATTTTCACATATTGGGATCTGATGATACACCCGCCGTAAGTCCACGACACTGTAATTAGCAACTTTTCTGACAAGTTGGTCAACATTTGGCAAGGGGTAGGCATCAAGTAGTGTATACCTATTTATCGTTTGAGAATAGTCCATCACAAGTCTCTTCTTTCCATTGTTATTTACAACCAATACCTGAGCTCTCCATGGTGAATTGCAGGGCTCAATCACTCCTTCGGAAAGCAACCGAGTGATTTCTGTCTTGATAAACTGAGTGTCTTCGTCACAGTATTGGCGGGACCTTGTGGCAATTGGATGACAGTTAGGAGAGAGATGGTCAAAGAGACGTACAGGGCCAATCTTAGCTACATCATACGAACAGATTGTGAGAGGTGCCTTGTCTCCACCAAATTTTAGCAGAATATTTGAGTGTGCTCTGAGTATATCGTGTCCGATGAGAACATGGGAACAGAGTTCTTTCAAAACAGTCAACTTACATTTAGTGCAAGTGTGTTCAGCAATTTATAGCTTTACGAGAATAAAACCCTCAAATTTGGTCCATAACGACGTGGATGCCATCGATACTCGTCCTGCATCAGGCATAACTTGAATGTTGTGTTCATGGACAAAGTCAAGGCTGACGAAGCTACTAGAACTCCCAGTGTCCACGAGGCATTTACAGGGGATTCCATTCACAAGAGAAGGGGTAACAGCATGTCTTAACTGAGGTAAAAACCTGTCATTTAGTGATGCTAAAATAGCAGCAGATACAGGTTTGGTTTTCTGAGCATTTTTCTTAGCTTTCCGACATACACGGGCATAGTGGCCCTTGATTTTGCAATTGGCACACTCTGATTCAAGAGCGGGGCAAGCTGAGCGCGGATGGCGGCTAAATCCATAAAAGAAACAATGGCTGCCCTTCTTCTGACCCGTTCCAGCACAAAGATCGTTCAGATCATCTGATTTGGGTGTCTGAGAGCCGGGGTCAACGGATTGTGCACCAGAGTGGGAGGAGTTCCTCCCAATTGACGAGCAAGAGAAATCATTAGCGCCATTTGAGTATCCTTCAGCTTGTTTATGGGCCAGCTCGAGAGATTGTGCGCGTTGGATGACGTCATCAAGGCTCAATGTTTTAGACTCCTCAAGTAATCGTTGACGGATTTGAGAAGGAAGCAGTCCATTAATAAGAGAATCACGAATATACTGATTTTTATGATCTTCAGCAGAAACAGCCTTGAAGTTACAATCCTTTGCCAACAGTCTCAGAGCTTGAACGTATTGGTCAACACTCTCGCTTTGTTGTTGTTTACGCATAGCCAAAATGTGACGTGCAAATATTTCCCCTTTCTCCTTAACATAGATCTTAGTCAGAGTTTCTATCGCTTCAACATATGTAGTAGTTTCTGAGATCAGTTCATAAACATTGAACGAAAGGAAATTTTGGAGTACCTTCAGTTTGTCAGCGTCTTCCAATGCTTCGATAGACAAGGACATGAAGTTTTCGAAGGTTTTCAGCCAATGTGAGAACTCCTTTCCAGCAGATGGCGAATCTGGACTGGCACTGAATTTATCGGGCTTTAGATACCTGTCCATCGCGGATTACAAATGTTTAATGTAAAAAACGAAATCACAAACCAAACGACGGCACTGTAAATATCGCGGAACCCGAAACTTCAAAACACGAATGAAAGAGAATTTTATTAAGCTAATAAAATTGTGGTGAAAGAAAAACGAATGTTTAACCCTTAAAAAGGTTTTTATTAGCTTAAAACATTAACAGTAGAATAGTGTGAATTTACAGAAGGTAACAATGTTATGAGGCAGGTTAGACAAGGTAAAACAATACGAAGTAGGGAAAGTTTCCCCCACAGGAGTGGGATTAAATCACCACAGGGGCATTCTTCCAAGTATCCAGTTACTATGTGTGATATATGCATTAAAGGGAAACAGACCAAGCTTCCTTATTGTAATACACCAAAAGAAAGAAAGCCTTCTAGACCTCTCCAAGTTGTTTCATCGGATGTATGTGGAAAAATATCACCCCAAACGTATGATGGCTATAATTATTTTGTCAGTTTTATTGATCACTATAGCAATTTTTGTTGTACATATTTGCTAAGGAATAAGTTCGAAGTTTTTCAAAAATTTAAATCATTCAAGACCATGGCGGAAGTTAAATTTGGACTATTAATTGAAAACCTACGTTGTGACAGAGGTGGTGAATATGTGCCTAATGAGTTAGTACGTTTTTGTGATTCAGAGGGAATTAGAATAAGTTACACCATGCCCAGGAATCCTTCACAAAATGGAAAAGCAGAACGAATGAATAGAACCATATTGGAAAAGGCGAGATGTCTTTTGTTTGACAGTGATTTTAAGAGGGAAATGTGGGGTGAGTCAATTATGACAGCTACCTACTTAATCAACAGATTGCCTACTTCTACTCTACCAAATGATGCAACGCCTGCAGAAAGATGGTATGGCTTTAAACCTGATTTAGGTAAAATTAAAATATTTGGTTGTCCTGTTTATTCATTGATCCATGAAGAGGATAGGAATGGAAAACTGTGTGAGCGTTCTAAGAGACTATTTATGGCAGGGTACTGTGACAATGGTTACAGATTATGGAATCCAAATAAGAGTAAAATTGAATTTGCAAGGAATGTCATATTTGATGAATCTAGGACAACCGATTTCACAAATAAGGCCAATTTACGAATCCTGATATTGTTCAAATTCCTTGGGTTGACCATGAAACCAAATCTGAAGTCTCTCAGTCTTCAGATGTTGAGCAAATTTTAAAGCCTATGTCGGAGGATGAAGATGTTCGATCAGACTTTCATCTCTGATCGCTCCTAAGTAATACTCTCAGACTTTACCAGTTCCTTACCTTCCTCCATTATAACAGTGGTAACATAATTCATGTATGCTAGTCGTGATATTTGATATTTTTGAATGAAGTGTATATCTAGAATAATGTTCATCATTGTGCATAGTATATATAAGCATAATGTCTATAATTCCTATGTTTGATTTTTTTTTCATCTCTACTCAATTATGTTTTTGTAACAATCATTACCCGTTGGTTCTTTTGTAATCATGTAATGTTTGTGTGTACAAAGCTCTTTATTTTTCATATGCTTATAAATTCTATAATGTAGTTCTTGAAAGTTTTCTATTTTTTATCAACTAGTTGTTCCTATTTCGTCCCTTCTTGGTATTATTTGGTGACAATGACACTGAATAAAGGGTTTTCTCTTTTTATCACTTTATGGGGATCTCCTCTCGTCACCTAAAACGGCACTGGCATTGCGATCTATCGTAAGTATAAATGTATTTCGTGGGGTCCTGGGACTCGCCATCATCCGTGTCTGTGCTCCTGGGCAGAATGTGTATCTATATATTGTATGAATGTTGGTGTAAAATGTGTATAAGTACAACTACATTCTTACATTCGAATTAATAATGCCATACAACAGAAATTGTTATTTTTTAAATAAATATGTTATAAAAAGAATTACACAAGTTCTGTCATTGGCACTTTAATTATGTTATATCCTGTCCAAGGTTTTTATTTGTAAAAGGTATTTGACATTTTTTTATTACTTCTTCATTGCCTGCTATGAGTCTCTTGGTATGTTCAGCCCTGTTGTGTTAGATTCGTTCCTATCTGGGCAATCTCTTAACACATAGCTCACTGTACTCAAATTACCGCAGTTTAATACTTGACGGTTGGTGTAGTTCTCGAATGATCTATACATGTATGAACTGGCGTATGCGGAGCCATTAAGTGAAACCTAAACTCTCCTTATAGTCAACCTAACAGTTTTCCATGTTCCTTTAAAACTTATTACCTGAATTCAGAAATTTCACCCCCATCTTGCTTTTTATTTTAGGCCTCGACTACTCTTTTCCTGACGTTTGCCAAAGTGAAGGTGCAGGGAGGTCAGCTTCTTTATTTTCAGGAATTCCACAATGTGATAAAATTGGACATAAATAATATTGACTCCCCCATTAATCCTTTCACAGTGAATTTAATTTCTAGCTAAGCAAGTTAGAACTGAGTGAGTCTTCTCGGCAAGCAAGCGTTGCTATGTCTAGGCTACTAATTAGATTTCATCGCTATTCCAGGTTCTGTCTGGCTGACTGTTGTCTATTTGACCTCAGCCAGTTTTGTTATCCCAATGTTGGTTATAACTGTGATAAAGACAAGAAAGACGGATTTGACTATTGCCTTTGAGAACACCCACTTCATCATTTTCATCACGGTCGAGGTGACCGCATCCTTGGTGTTCAATAAGAAGCGTAGATCAATAGTAAACATCTACACGTGAGTACTCTCTAGATGGTTAGTAAATTTTGGTAAGAATAAAAACCATTTGCTAATCAAAGTATTCTTTTGAAATGTTCTTTAGTAATTAACTATGTCATTGCAGCCTTTTAGGGAGCGGTTTCTACGACTACGAAGACACCCTTGACGAAGCGTGCCTAGAGTTTGTTGCTGAAGTAAACCGCAAGGCAAAGATCAGGAAGAGATTAGTCCGTGACTCATTTGTAGCTGTGGTGATGAGTGCTTGTTTCGCTATCACGATTTTAAGGCCGATTATAAAGCTCATCTCAGGCGAACAGGACCTGGGTGGTCCGGATGACGGTTTGCTATATTTTCGCTATATCTTTGCAATATATTTAATATTAGCCATTCCAATTTCTTCTTTCTGTATTTGCTGGCAACGCAAAATCCTCCAGTTGGTCGGTTTTCGCTACTAATCTTGTATTTTGAGTAACTTTGTATTATCGGGCTAAATAATAACAGAAATGTAGGGATTCATATTCAGTTTCCGTTAGTAATTTATTGTTCTCCATGCAATGCTTAGAATTCACTTGGGCAATGCAATTTGGACAGCTACCGTCAAAAACTAAGTCAACTTGTAAAGTATAATGGCTCTTCTAGATATTTTCTCACTAAAGTTGCTTGACGTACTTTTAGGGATTATAACAATTGCGCCAGTGCCCATGTGGACCCCGTGCAACGAGTCACAGTGGTATGCATACCTGGTCGTCTACTTGTCGGAGTATATCATAAGCTACACGACTCCAGGTATGGTCATGGGAGGTACGTTTTTCGTCGTATTCAGCCTAGAGGAGCTGTCAACGCAGCTGCAACTCCTCGGCCTATCACTGAGGAGAGTTCTGGAACGTGCCGAACGGTTAAACCACTTGCCGCTTGATGACAGCATCAGGCTGTGCTTGCGAACCTCCATTAAGCATCACCAGCTTCTCTTCAAGTGAGGACAGGATTCATGTCTGACATGGATGGTGGAATCATATAACTGCATTGTTAAGTAATAAGTAAAAGTAGTTATCGGATAATTATGAATTATTACTTGTTCTCTTTTATTTGTTGAAGGTTCAAAGATGAAATAGAAAGCATTATCTCGATACCTGCATTCTTTGTATTTCTAGGTTTCACTATTATGATGTGCATGAGTGGATACATTTTTATATTAGTAAGTACAACTACTTGATAATCCAAAACTTTCCGTCTGATTTATTATACTTAATTTGATTATGTGCACATTAAATCTAAATTCACATTAACTTAAATCTATAGTTTTATATCTCTGATTCAGAGCAAGAAAGAAAGGATATCTATCCTTTGGTGAGTTATCAAGCAGTGTCACAAAAAGTAACTTAGTGACCTAAGGCCCCCACAAGGAACCTTTAGCCATCTTTCCCTTTTGTCTGGTGTAGCTGCTATCGAAGATAACCATCTTGTCCACGTCGGTCCGGACTCAGTTCTAGAATTCGATAGTTATATGTTCGTAAGAGTGATTAAATAAGCGATAGCCCGAGGTGGAATCGTTAGTTAAATAATCTTGTTTGAGGAGAGTATTTTAAAAAACTTTATTATGAATAGCAATCGAAATACTGGTATATAAAAATATTAATGAATTATGGCAATAGGACATTCTTTGGCTAAGGCTAAAGCACCAGTGTTGTGTCGAAGGCCCTAGCAGGTAGCAAAGGGGATTGGGTTAAAATACAAAGGAAGGGTAGATTATATGTCTAAACTGAAGTACACATTTCAGCTAGCAATTACTATTATATAACTTTTCCCTTTTTTAGTTCCTTAACTCCTGAGCAGGATAATAGGATTTATGGATGTTGGTGGAGGAGCTTGGTAAACAACTCTGGGAATATCTATTGGGATAGTTTTTAAACAACAGCCTTTACAATATTTGTGACATATAAAAAATAAGATTGTCACAATGATTACAATAATAATGGATAATATAGAATACATATAATTATATTCATTGGTTATTAAAGATATTAATTCTACTTGAGTTACATTTAATTGAGGTATAGTTGTTATATTATCGATTTGGATTTTAAAGGAATTATCATATAATTGGTGATAGGTGGATTTTCTAGGCGGAATTTCTTTATAACAATCTACATTAAATACATTAATCAGAGCAGTGTCTGGAAGAAAATAGTGTCGTAATTATAACAATTATTTAATTTAGGTGTTCTTATAGTTAGGTATACATTTTGTTCATCAATATATGTAACATTAGGGTTAGTATATTTAATAAAATTGCATTGAGATATTTTACCATTATAAAGGATATTAGAGTAAGTAAATAGTATGGTTTTTGTTGCAATTGTCTAACTTATGATTGTTAATAATAGTATATGAATTTATACCGTTAATATAATTAATATTGGATAGTTTATGTTGAGTATAATTACATTGAACTGTAGAATCTAATAATATAATATTTTGTTTATACATTCATTAAGCAGTAAAGTAGGGTTAGTACAATAATAGTTATTCATAAGATAGTTACAATTAATGTTATAAAGATTACCATTTGTTTTTCTTAGTACTAGTGTTTTTTGTATATCAATAGAATAATAAAGATTAGTTTTATTTACAGGAATTGGTATGAGCAAAGAGTTTCTTACGTTTGGTTCTGCTAGTGGCAGGTCTATAAATACATGGAGTATTTTCTCACGTGTAATACAATTTATTTTGCTCATAAGCCATAATATTTCTGATTTTCTTGGAGTTAATGTTACAATTTTTTGTGTATGTCTCAGCATTGAGTCATTTACTACACGAATTTGCTTATTAGAAGAGCGTTGGGAATGTGCAGTTGCTTCATTAGAACATAAGTCTTCTTGTATTATCTATTCGTCTGTTTGTTGGGGAATAAGTTGCTCTAAATCTATAGTTATTGTGTCATATTCTGGACTATCTTTTACTGGGAGTGATTCTAATCCTTTAATGTCCATGCCATCATTACTATAGTTAGTTTCGTCTTCCTTATTTTGAGTGTATTTGTTTTTTTCTTTTTCCTTTGTTATTTTATTTTCCAAGTATTTTTGGTCTTTTTTTTCTTTTAATTTAATACCGTTTATTATTATTTCGTCATTATGAGATTTTATTTCGCCTTTTAATTCCTTCATTGTTTCGTATCCTAACAGAATATCGAAACGGTTGCTGAATGGATATATTAACATTTTTACCTTTGCACTAATTCCTAACAGCGGGTATAAGTCTATTGTTGCACTGTGTGCACCTTCAGCTTTTCCCGTCGGAGTTTTAATGACAAAGTCTTCGCGATTGATTTTTGTTACCTCGGGTAATGCATTTGGATTAATATAATTTTTAGAAGCTTCGGTGTCAATTAGCCAAGTTTTGCCTTTTTTATCTTTAATTTTCAGTAATGAGTTCGTATAATTTAAATGATATTCTGATCGTTTGATATTTAATGTCGTTGGATCTTTGTCATTGCGACCGAAGTCTAAAAAATGTTCAAATTTTTGGGATATCTCATTAATTTGTTCTTTTAATTGTTTGATCTCGTTGTCCTTATCGTTTTCTGTATGGTGAACGCGATTGCTAGCAGTTCACATAGGGACAGTTTGGTTCTCTCTTTGTTGTTCGTTTTGAATAATTTCTTACTGTGGTTTGTTAAAGTTGTTGGGGTGGGCGTTTTTTGAGGTTTATCGTAAATTCTTTCTATAATTTCATCGGTTTCTCTTTTTAGAAAGTGTTCGATATCTTCAAGCGTGTCGTATTTTACATGAATAAGTTGCGCGTTTAATTCTGGGTGTAAATGTCGCTTACAATGGGTAGCTATTTGTAAATCGTATTCAACCATTTATGCATTTTTATGTTCTAAAGTAAATTCGTCATTAGTTCTGATTCTAGCACTTAAATCCTCTCATAGGATCATTAGTCTGTCAATATATGTTAAAGGATGTTCATTGTAATGGGGTTCGATTTTATAGATTTAACAAATGCTTTTCCGGATGCTTTTAGTGTCTCTAAGTTTCTTTTTAATGTCATTAAGTAATTGGCCTATGTCAGTATAAAATTTTTTACATGATCTTGATTTTCCTACAAGTTTATTACGAACATGTGCTAATAATCTTTGATGGTTTTCTATACTATTTGAATTATAAGCATTGCATGAATATTCGAATACTAAGTTAAACTGTCAATAAAATCTACTAAAGTGTCGGATGACCCATCGAAAGTTGGGATCAAATGAAAATCTGAATCTTTATTTTCGTAATTAGTTCCATCAATTTCTTCTGTTTCTGTAATGTTTCTTAAAAGGTTAAGCATGTCAGTTACTAGTGTCATAAAGTCAGGTATGTGTATAATAATTGTATTTACCAAGTGAATGTTTTCAGTAATGTCCAGTTTTCTTTCTTCCTTTAACTTCCTCAGATATATAACAAATTTCTTTAGGGTATTACCTGGTAAAGATCTATTGAAATTGATCAGTACCCAATATCGGTGAATTCCTGTCCCGTGGGGTTTTTTTCCAGAGGTATTTGCATCGGTCTTCTCACGCTATTGGAGTGGTCTCACTGTCCGTTGCCAAATGAGGGATCTCTAAATGGTGGACTCCCGTGAATTTACTGAGTGTACTGCCAGGTGCCTGTTCGGTGCGCCAGGATAATCTAGTTTGAGGAGAGTATTTTATAAAACTTCATTATGAATAACAATTAAAACACTGGTATATATACAAATATTAATGAATTACAGCACTAGGTCATTCTTTGGCTAAGGCTAAAGCACAAGTGTTGTGTCGAAGGCCCTAGCAGGTAGCAAACGGGAATGGGTTAAAAGACAAAGGAAGGGTAGACCATATGTCTAAACTGAAGTACACATTTCAGCTAACAATTACTACTGGTCATTGTATCACTGCTCCTCGCTTATCCTCTTCTCCACAACAAGATGAATAGTAGTGACGAAGTGCCAGTTGTATCATTGTCCGGAGCCAGTCTTGCTAAGGATCTTCCAAGGTCTTCCCTGGGTGATGAAAACCCCCAGTACCTGAGCCTCCAGCTCCACCGTTACCGTACAATGTAACTAGGCAGCGAAAAAGGGCGACCATAAAACCCAGTTGCTCTTCCAGGATCCTGAGCGGAACAACAGCAGGTTGTAGTAGAAACTTCACTGCGAGGATGGCAAGGAAGTATAGCCCAAGGGTGGCTGTGAGTGGAGTTCGCACGTTGTGTAGAAGGGAAGATTTTCATTGGATGTATGGAGGTCATGATGTCCCGTGTGAAACCTACCCTGGTAGGTATGAATCCCGATCAGAGGACTTCAGACATTTTTTTGTAAATTTTACCACATTAACTTGAACATGGTCGCGGTCTGATATGGAGGGTCGAACTTTCTTTCTTGATGATATAGTCTATTATGGTTACTATAGTTGTGGTTCTGATTATTGAAGATTCTCTTTTGCTCTGTGCAAACCATTGATTTAGGATTTGATTGTACCGATAAGGTAGAAGAAATCATTCACTTTCCTAATGTTCTTAATTTTCACCTAACAATAAACAATTTAAATAATAGTAAATCTTTTTAATCACTTAATTTTGAAAAATGAAAACACTGTATATATATTTTTAGAAAGAAGTCCCCATAGTTTCAAAACTTGTCTTTGGCCTATTCCTCTTGTCGGAAGCTATCATGTTATTCACTATATGCTACTACGGAGAAGAAATACAGCAGTTGGTACGATTGATATATTTATTTAATATTTAATGTACATTAGTTATGTATCTTCACTCCTATTCAACTCAGCCGATGATAGATCCAGAGTCGAAAGGGATCTCTACTTTACAATCAGGCATAGCACAAACTGTTCTTTCGTCGTTCGTGTTTATTTTGAATAGCTAAAATATTCAAAATACCCACGAACAGGCATCCAGGGTATACAATGACCAGACAGTCCGAAACATCGCACATTATTGGAGAAACATACCAATACTAACACCTGGTTTTACGGAATAGCACTGCTTTCTTGTACTCCGCCAACCTTTGTTAATACTAGAATAGTTCTGTAGCCGAAACAACCCTAAACACTTAGTGGCTAATGCTTATACTGTTTCACTATTATTAGCTTAGAATTATTCACTGTTATTGTTTAGTTATTTGATTGTTCGTTGTCATTAGAGCAAATGTAGTACCATTACCCTCTATCAGCCTCCATTTTCAGAGCGAGGATGTTGGAGACATGCTGTACCAAACTAACTGGATCGACCATTCAAAGTTAATGAAGAGTTACATGATTATTATACAAATAAGGAGTCGGCGAAAGATGAGAATCGAACTCGCAGGCTTCATGGATATTTCTAGGCAAACCTTTTCTAGTGTGAGTATTTTCCAGAAGCCATTATTCATTCAGGACTTAATTTCTTCGTTCTTTACATTTATTTTTTGTTTTTTTGTGCAGATAAGCAGCACTTCATATTCGTACTTCAATTTGATGCTTGAGTTTAATTAAATTGAAATAGAAGCTATCTATAAATTAAATTAGAATTTTGTTAAAGTCTGCACATAGCTAAAAGAAACAAATTGAATTTAAAAGATTCAATTACGTACACATGCCTCTCATAAGCAATTGGAAAAATCACCAGCACCGTAAAATTTGTGATTTTATAGTTAACGAAAATATAACATTGAAAAAATATTGTTAGTATGATTGATCCTGAAAATCTACATTTCGATTGATATAGAATAGGAAAAAATAGAAAAAAATAAATATTTTGGGACAGAGTGAATAACAATAATGTTCACATAACAGGTTTATGCCTGGTTAATAAAAAGAAATATTGAATTATAAAAACCCTTTCTAATGAAAACCATTAGGTTGATACAAAATAAAAGTACACACCAGCCACATTTACAGTGGTGAAAAGCATGAAAATATAATATAATAACTAAATCGTTCCCGAACTAGCAAGGGTTTGTCTGGATGGCTAGGAGGTGTTGGAATAGGAAGGTTTGTAAGGATGAAGCATGGTGGATATTAGGAGATAGAGAGTGTATTGGAGTGAGCGTGGAACAAACGGTCATATACTGCCATTCTGTAGGAAGGTGTATGATGCCCAGAGAGAAGGGGTCTTTTGTTCTTGGAGTAGACTGGTGATTTGAACTGTAAAATATTGTATATATCAGGAGGGTGATGAGAATTGATGGTTTAGAAAACGAATGAAACAAGAAAATATTGTGCACCAAAGGGAGGAGGGGGAGTTCCAGCCTATCACAGCGTGGAGGAAGGAGACACCCATTTCTTACTTCACTCCTAAAACCATAGTTTCAATCCCAACACTTTCTTTTTCTCTCATATACTACCCACCGATCTGATATCTGCTACAATGAAATCCCACTAGAATAAAATGGACTTAGTAGTCCATTGATTCTTTTTTAATTAAAAGATTGTAATACGTCCAAGATAACGTTTGCCAAATGGTGTACTGTAAAGATATATGGTTGAATTCCACATTGCTTAGCTTGTATTAAAGAAAGCTCTTCACATGGCTCTTATTTGTAAATGGGGAAGGTGTAGTTTTCAAAATATTTTAATAAGTTGTGTTTGTATGTTGTTGGGTGGTAATCATCATTATTTAAGCCACATTCGACGATGTGATGGGATAAATATCAAAGCGGGATTTCTGTCGAGGACAGATAAAAGGTTGGATGTGAGGATGATCAACACCATTGTCCAACACATGGGTGATGTAATTGAGGGACAGTGAGCCGATGTTGGATATCTGGGAACATATACGTTGGAGGACGTATTTGCGTGACATCCAGTCACCCGTTACCGTAAAGATGACCTTCTTCAACTAACCTCTCTTCTTCCTTTCCTTTAACTACCCATCCCACCTTTGTCCTCGAATATATATATATATATATATTTTTTTGGCTCAAATTATTTCATACAAATTCTAATCACATCGCTGTAATAATTTATCTTCTTATATTCAGTTCTCATCCTTATGATTATTCTTAAGACCTTCACTTCTTGCTCATCAAGGCGAATTCTTTATATTTTTTTATTGACAACTATCATCATAAAATAGTAGCCTCCGAATCCTGGCCTAAACCAGGGTGTTTTCGAAGATGTCATCTGGTTTGTGAATCAGGATCAAGGTTGTTAAAACTTTGTCATAACTCAAGCGAAAGATTGATAATAATGCATAATAATTAAAGAACTATGTAATCAACATCAACAAGAACATATGAAATAAAAAAATAAAGACACGAAATACTATTCCTGAATGTGAGCTTCATTGGTGCCAGAATATAATACAGCCTTAAGTTGCGCAAGTTCTGCATCTTTCTAAAGTCTCGGTGGCAATGGTTTTGCTATTAATTGTCGTTGAAGACATTTGGTCGGTGATGTGTTCTCGAATGATATCTTCTTCGTCAGGAAAATCAAGTTTGTTGTTGCGAGGAGTTCGAAAGAAATAGTTTTGTTTAAATATTTTTCTGCAAGTCTCTGCAAAATATTGTAGTTTAAGCCACTTAGATAGGCAGCGTATCTAAGTAATCGTGCTGGAAGGTAATTTTGAATTTTGAATAAATATGTGCATAAGGCTTTATTTTTCTGTAATTGAGGTAAATCTGCGTCCGTACAAGTATTTAAAACATTTTTGAAAATATTGATAAGGCTTCACTATTTCGTTGTAACGTTGCTCAGCTATCAAAGAACGAGATATAAAAGTTATAGACTGGCGTTTGTAAGATGACTGCGGTGAAAAGACTGTTGATTTGCCTATTGGTCAATTGTATACAGAGGTATACAAGGTTATTTAAAATAGTGTTGAGTTCGGGACCTATGTTAACCAGTAAATGATCTGCCCAGTTATCTTCTGGTATTCCACTGAGCCGTAATTTTCTTTCAAGCCGCTCCAAATATGATGCCACTGATTCATTTTGGCCTTGTTGGTAGGGTTCAAAACTGAAAAGTTGACTTACCGAACTTGTTGATATGCAGGCATCTTGAGTCCGGGCCAGTTGGGTAACAATCCCTGTTTACTGAGCAAGCTGTGCTTGAAGGTCAAATACTTCGTCTGGCATTGTAAAGAAGATGTTAGATAGAAAAGAAGTTTCAAGAGAAAAAAAAAATTACTAACTTAAAAGAATAACTTATTAAAGTTCCAACTGACAGATGAATTATGACAGATGATATCCCATCCTCGTCGCCATTTGTTGTGTATTTGAAATGAGTATTCAGGAGTACTGAAAATACAATAAATGAATATATTTGGAACTAACTGACAACACAACAACAAATGCATAATGGTAATAATAATAAGAAGGTTACACATGAGGTTATCGAACAAGGATGAACCTCCTTGGCAGAATGACGTCATACATGACAGAAAGGCTCCATTTTTATAATTAAAATTTATTATCATTGTATTATAATTGAAACATTCAGGTAATACATCTGCAACTGTTATTTTTAATAAAAAAAATCTATAATTTCAGATTTTGTATGTATATATATATTGTAACATTCATGATATTTGAGAATATCATGACCAGCCACCCTCCCACTTTGTCCAGCATCTGCCCTTATGCTCTTAGGAGTGGGGATGAGATAAAAGGGCAGTCTTAGCTAAGAGCCAGAGAGCAAAGCAGAGCAAGCTCCCGTTCCGTTGACGGTCATCAACACAAGCAGAGGAGAAGAAGAAGAAGAAGAAGAAGAAGAAGATTACACGGATATCATCGATTGGGTGATATTGATATTGTTTTTTATTATGGATCCATTGAAAGGGATTGAGCTCAATTTTCAATTTTCATTTTTTTTATATAATTAATGTCAGCACTATTTATAATTATAATTATTTGTTATAACCATTTTATTTGTATATATTTCACAATTCCCAGTTTCTCAATTTATTAATAACTATAACATTAGCCTTGAGATCGGGCGATTCAATCGGGATAATTTCCTATGTCGAAGACATAAAAACAAGTTGAATTAAAGATCTCATGACGGACCTACCAAATTAGTTAAGGTTAATTGATCTAATAAATTAGAAAAATAAAATGGTAAAATATGAGGTAGGTTTCAATATATGTACAATAGTCAATGTTAAGGGCAAGTTAACTAAACAGTTGAATGGTGGTGAATATTTGATATAATTTTTTAAACATTAATTGTCTTCTAGAAGGCTTCTTAACTCATGAAGCGCGCTAAGGTTGTGACAGTACTGGTGAGGAGGGAAGAAGGTATTTTTCTTAGGATAGGAATGTTGACTATGCTATGGAAGTTGATGAAACTTAAAGGAGTAGTTTTATTTTGATAGTCTCTAGTTTTTTTATAAGGAAGAAATTTTTGTTATTATGACTTTTTGGAGATCATCTTGGTGACTTTCTGCCATAATTTAATGTACAAATCACGTTCTTTTGGAGTGTGTTCATTGCACCTTTTCCTGAGTTGCTCAGAGAATCCTTTATATTTTCCACTCATTATTTTGCAGTCCCTTTTATTTCCCTAATCTATAGTTGGTGTCCTATAGGATACTTATAATATAGAGTAAACTATAATATCCTACCCATGGTACCGATATTATGCTGAGTGCTTATGGTGCACAAAGAGAATGTCCCACCGCAACCATTAGTAGATTACTCCATTACTTCTAGCCATGACAGCTAAAAAAAACGTTGTTTAACCATTAATGAACCTTGGTGACTTTAGACCAAAAATACTCAATAAGTAATGCTCCAGACGCCTCAATAACAATAAGTGACCACTTAAATCTTAAAACATTTAATCTGTTAATAAGGATTTTGCTAAAGGAGGGTCTGAGCTAAAAATAAACAAACATAGATAGGGTTTTGTTTTATATTCTTTCTGAAGGAACATTTTTTTTGGTTATTATTTTATGTACATAATTTGATATTTGGAAGCCACCATAAAAATTGTATCTGTCCTATAAAAGCAAGCAAATAATGCTTTTCATAAGCATAACTATTAGAAATAACAAATTTACCAAAGTATACTACTTCCAGACTACATGATACTACTGACATTGACTTTATTTATAACATAGTGAAAGAAAGATCTCAAAGGTTTCTCAGAAATTGTAAGTTTAGTAAAAATAATTTATCATCTTTCTGCTTTCCTGCCAATAAATAAGTGGATATTTTAGTTTTACTTATTAATTGTATTTTATTTAGTTTAGTTCAGAGGTGGTCTGGAATCTGGCAGCGATATATAATGAACCCAGGTAAAATAAAAAAATTCTCTTAGGCTTTCACCTTCACCACCAAATCAACTACAAGTAAAATTCACAACAGCTATCATATTTTTTAATGTAAGTTAGTTCCGGGGATGGGTAGGGGAGCCCAGGCCATTGCTATGTTTTCGCATTAAACAGTAAAGAATCTAACATCCAAGAACTTAACATAAATGTGCATTAGGGCAAACTATTTTAAATCGAATGAAAATTTAATCCTACAAATGAAAGGTAATCATGGGGAATATCAGGACATTTCCTCTGAAACAAAATGTGTAGAAAACATTTTATTTTTAGAATTTCTTATGTTGTGTACTGTTGACTACATATAGAAAAGAAACATATTATATCAGAAAAATGTAAATGATATCCTGACATTACATAAATACCATTAATGAATTCTCTATCTACCTAAAATTCAAATAAAACTAGAAACAACAAAGAATATTTATAAATTATTTATGTTCTGTTTACGTAATCAGCCCATAACATGCACTCTTGAACATAATTTGAATTAACTGTACCTATGTAATATTTTTTTTTACATTTAATCGATTACACATATCTATATTAAATTGCATGTTTAGCAATAACAATATGTGATTATAACATTAACACTACTCAAAATAGTTATGTAGATTCTTATTTTTGTAGTTTCTTGTTAAACCAGTATGGTGTGTGTAATTGATATAATTCATACAATTTAGCACCTGAAGATGACGGTAAAAGTACTGTCACTGTACTGACAGTGTGAATAATAAATACTATGGATAAAAAGGTTTTTTGATTCAAAATATTTTGTTGTTATTTTGAAGTAAAAAATAGCATCAATAGAGCTCACTAATAAGAATACAATAGTTTTGTTATCAAACCCAAATTTAATTAGTAAATAAACATGAAATCGACCTTTTATTTACTAAATATATTTTCTTAACTTTCCCAACATAACTTATTCTCTATCCCAAAATATTTATCTTAATTCCCATACTTGAGCTTTAAACCTAATTGGTTCTTTAGATGACACTTTAAATAAAAAGTTTTTTGCACTCTAGAAGTTGTGCGCATAATTCAGCAAGTTAGACCAGGGTATGCTAAAATCCAACAACATAGTGTAAAATCCCTTCTTTGCACTTTCTGTTCAATTAGATTGATAGAAAATAATTTTATTAAAAAAATTATTTATAATGATAGTAACAGTTTAAGGGGGGGGAAAAAAAAGTTGGACATTTCCTCTGAAATAAAATACATAGAAAACATTTTATTTTTAAAATTGTGTAATTTAAGGACTATTGTGATGTGTTTTAGTTATTCGTTTATTCTATTTTAATTTTTCAATGCACCTACTGAATGCTCAGCAATAACTATTACCTACTAAAGTAGGTCACCTCATTTCAACAAATCTGTTTGTGCTACCTCATATTGTGACAATTTTTCATGATCATCATCCTCCCAGTTAGCCTCCCATTTATTCTGCGTTATTATTATTGTTTTTGTTGTGACAAGGGCTGAATAATGAGACACATTTTTATATGTAATTGAATAACGCGACACAATTTATTTACACAATGAGACATAGATATTACAAACAGAATGTATACACTCAAACAAACTGAAACCTTCTGAACACATGCCAGGTTTCGTAACACACTGTTATTTATATCAGCTAACCAAACTTATAGTTATTTATAACTGCTTCACTATAATCTCCCCCACTTATTTAATGACAGGTCCACAACACAAGTTGGAGACATATTCCTCGAGATACTTCGGCTTTTTCCGGCTCCTGGTAGGGCTAGGCGATGGAGGGCCAGACGGACCAGGCTGAACAGGTGGCCTTGGATGGCATGGATTAGGCAAGTCGCGCTGTGTACCTGGACTACTTACATGTGGTGAAGGAGGTGTTGGTGGCGATTGGTGGTCTAGTGGCAAGCTTGTAGTTTCAGTTTTGGATGGCACCCCCATTCTGTGCTGTGGAACCAAAGGAGTTAAGGAGACTTCTTTCTTCGGAACCAAGGTGACGACTAGTTGATTAATATGGCGTTTCAGGGTGCGACCTGTGTCCAACTCGACAATATAATGGTACTGGCCGAGTTTTCTCCTGATGGTGCCAAACTGCCAAACGTCTTGGTTTTCTAAGCGAATCTTCACCTGCAATCTCTCCCCCACTTGAAGATTACGAACCCGCAATGCAGTAGGCACAGTTGGAGCCAGAGGTTTGCTGTTTGGTATCAGAGCATCAAGACGAGTACGGATCCTTCTCTTTAGGTACAGTTCCGAAGGAGATAGACCTGAGGCTAAGGGTGTTGCCCTGTAGCGGAACATTATGTTCCGCAGCTTAGAACACAGCGGAGCAGGATCATCAGCAGCAGCCTTGAGCCTTCTTTTCAATGTCTGGATGCTGCGTTCTGCTAGACCATTTGTGGCTGGATGATTTGGCGCGCTAAACTTTTGAAATATCCCCCGCTCTTTGCAATACAGCTGGAACTCTTCACTTTTGAAGATGGCGGCGTTGTCTGAAACCATCACCGAGGGGTAACCATGTACCGAAAATATGCCTTCAAGCAGAGTTGTTGTTGAAAACGAGGACGGAGCATCGCGGATCATGCGAAATTCTGCCCACTTCGACTTTGCATCCACACACATCAAAAAGAAATGGCCATTGCAAGGCCCCGCATAGTCAATGTGCACTCTCTCCCAATTCTCATCAGGCTGATCCCAGTGATGAATTGGCGCTTTCTGCGGACTGTGACGGACTTTAGCACAGGATTCACAGCTCTTTACAAGACGTTCTATGTCCTTGTCCAATCCTTCCCAGTAAACGTATCTCCTGGCGAGTTGCTTCATCTTAGTTATTCCCAAATGCGATGCATGAAGCTCTTGGAGAATTGGCACTTGGAGAGACTTTAGGATTACTGCTCGATCGGAACGGAATAACATGTTCCCAGAGACAGTGTACGAGCTATCCTTGCGGCTGTTCTTGAGCTCCTGCAGTAATGCTTGCAACTTTGGGTCTTTTCCGGTTTCCTTGGCTACTGTGTCTGCAGTGATAGCCATACTGGAGATCTGGAGCAGTGTTTCAGCATACAGAACGTTGACTTCCTGATCAATCGACATTGCTTGTGACTCACTACCTGTAGAGACTGGTGCCCGGGACAGACAATCGACAGTCTCGTTCTCTTTCCCTTTCTTGTATCGAACGGTGTAGTCGAGTCCACTGAGAAAAGAGGCATACCTCAGTAAACGCGAAGAGGTCATCTGCGGCAGTGTCCGGTCTGGATGAAAAATCCTCGAAAGCGGCTCATTGTCTGTGAAGAGAACGAAACGTTTGCCAAGTAGGTACTTAAAGAAGTGTGTTGCGGCATATACGATAGCCAGGGCTTCCCTGTCGAGCTGGCTGTAGTTTGACTCAGCCTGCGTAAGAGCTCGTGAGGCGTAGGCGATTTGACGCTCGTGACCATCAATTTCATGACTAAGTACTGCGGCTATCCCGGTTGGCGAGGCATCAGTTGTAAGAATAATCTGAAGGGTCAAACGGAATGAGCACTTTGGCTGAGCACAACTCTGTCTTGAGATTCCGGAAGGAGGCCTCAGCAGCTGCAGACCAAAAGAATCGTTCACCCTTTCTGAGTAAGCAGCGTAGCGGGTAGGACTTCGAAGAGAAATCTGGAATGAATTTGGAATAATAAGTAATTAAACCAAGGAATCTCCTTAATTCATCCACATTCTTTGGTCACGGCATCCGAGAAACTGCTTGAACCTTAGCTGGGCACTTCTAAATTTAATTGTGTGACACTACATGACCGAGGTAATTTATGCTTTCCTTGAAGAATGAGCATTTAACAAGATTGAGACGGGGATCATGTTCTTTGAGTCTTTCCAAACATGCGATGAGAGTTCTGGTGCACTCTTCGAGATCTGAGCCATGGCAGATGATGTCATCGAAGTATGCCTCGACCTTTGGTAGGCCGTTCAGCAATTGACTTAGGATCCGGTTGAATTCGGCTGGAGCGGTCTTAATTCCAAAACTGAGGCGATTCATTTTGAACGTACCCTTATGCGTTGAAATCGTTTGTATCTTGCTCCCTTCTTCATCGACCCGCAAATGCAAATATGCCTTGAGTAAGTCCAATTTACAAAAATACTTAGAATCTCTGAGACTATGTAGAACATCATCTATTCTCCGGATAGGGTGATTTGAGGCAACGAGTCTGGAGTTCACCCCACACTTATAATCCACACATAGCCTTACACCACCATCAGGCTTAGCTATAACAACGAGTGGCGATCCCCAATCTCTTGATGCAACGGGACTAATGACTCATTGAGACTCTAGCGTGGCTAACTCTTTCTCAACTCGCTCTCGCATTGCAAACGGAACATCCCGTTCACGGACGAAAACTGGTTTTACCCCTTCTCTATGTTGAAGCTTAACTTCAACATTTGGAACACACCCGATCCTTTCTTCGAAAATGTCTTCATATTTCCTGAAGATGTCTTCAATCGGAGTGACTGCGTTGACATCAACTGGACGGAGAGCTGAGTTTTTGTGGCTACCAATCTCATTTAGGCTGATCCCGAGACTACGAATCCACATACGTCCAAGCAAAGCGTCATGTACTTGGATGCCTTGGATGAAATGGTCATGCAGCTGGGACTATGAAAAAACCGGCTTCCATTGAATTCCCTTTGAATGCGACTGTGACGGTAACTTTACCTTAGCTACTTCACTTTAGCTTGATGAGGTGATCTGAGTAAGAGCGGAAAGAGACTGGAGTCGGTTGCAGCGGTACGTTGAGTTCAAGTTTCTTGAAAGCAGTTTCTAAGATCAAGGAGAAACGTGCACCTGAATCCACTTCAAACGATTGCGGTTTGTTGTTGAGAGTGACTGTGACGATGTATTTATCGGTGTCTGGTCCAACCTCATACAGATCCTTGACGGTTTCAATCCGAACGATACCATATTCATTGTTGGGGTGATGATCCTCTTCCTCTTGAAGGTATTCAGTTGACAGCTTCTTGGTCTTTGATTTCCGGAGCAGGGTGGTGATACAAACGTTCTTGACATGACCGATTTTTCCACAAGAGTGGCACTTCATGGATTTACGCTCTGTTCTGCAATCACGCTATTTATGGTTTGAGCGACCACAGCTGAGACAAAGGCCATCGAGACCTAATGCTCGATAATCCACACGGCTTCTGGTGCTGCGGGACTGAGAACGACGACGCGGATGAGAGCTGGACTGACGACGATTGTCTTGAGACCCAGAACACTGGCGGCTGGGACGATTTCTTTCTTGACGACGACCAATCTTGTTTGCGTCTGTAACTTGATCCGGCGGCTTCTCAGGTAGCTTATTCAATTGACCCGACTCAAATCGAGATGCTTCCAGTGCTGTGGCCTTCGTTACGAATCCATCGAAATCCTTGAGTGTTGTGTCTTGAAGGATCTGTTCGCGTATCCAATTTTCCTTTAGGCCTCTAATGAACTGAGCATGGAGGAATATTTGAGCTATTGAGAACCTCTTTTTACAGGTTGCACTGGGACAGGTTGTGTAAAAATCACAGTCCTTCAACTTTCCCTTCAGGGATGCGACGAAATCCGAAATTGATTGATGTTGCTGCTGAGTGATGCTGAGTATGGTGATTTAATCCCACTCCTGTGGGGGAAACTTTCCCTACTTTGTATTGTTTTACCTTGTCTAACCTGACTCATGACATTGTTACCTTCTGTAAATTCACTCTATTCTACTGTTGATGTTTTAAGCTAATAAAAACCTTTTTAAGGGTTAAACATTCGTTTTTCTTTCACTACAATTTTATTAGCTTAATAAAAAATTCTCTTTCTTCGTGTTTTGAAGTTTCGGGTTCCGCGATATTTACAGTGCCGTCGTTTGTTTTGTGATTTCGTTTTTTACATTAAACATATGTAATCCGCGATGGACAGGTATCTAAAGCCCGATAAATTCAGTGCCAGTCCAGATTCGCCATCTGCTGGAAAGGAGTTCTCACATTGGCTGAAAACCTTCGAAAACTTCATGTCCTTGTCTATCGAAGCATTGGAAGACGCTGACAAACTGAAGGTACTCCAAAATTTCCTTTCGTTCAATGTTTATGAACTGATCTCAGAAACTACTACATATGTTGAAGCGATAGAAACTCTGACTAAGATCTATGTTAAGGAGAAAGGGGAAATATTTGCACGTCACATTTTGGCTATGCGTAAACAACAACAAAGCGAGAGTGTTGACCAATACGTTCAAGCTCTGAGACTGTTGGCAAAGGATTGTAACTTCAAGGCTGTTTCTGCTGAAGATCATAAAAATCAGTATATTCGTGATTCTCTTATTAATGGCCTGTAGGGACTGGAGGTAGCAAGTATTGTTTAAATCTAGTCAACCTCTTTGTACTAGAACCTCTTTGTACTAGGACCTCTTTGTAATTGAACTTTGTAGCATAGTAGAGTGTGTGTGATTAGACTGTAATAAACCATACTAACCTTAATAAGTGTTTTGTTAATTACCCACAATTTGGTGACCCCGACGTGATTTAATTCGACGTGATCGAACTAAGTGATTCCCAGCATGGCGTCGCCGGCAGGAGAAAAATTTGAGGCTACACTAGAGGACCAACCGGAGGTAACTAAAGTATCAATTAGAATTCCTCCCTTCTGGACCGATAAACCTGAATTATGGTTTTATCAAATAGAAGCCCAATTCAATCTTGTGGGTATTGTTAAAGAAGACACGAAATTCAACTATCTTGTTTCTCAGCTAGAAACTAAATATATGGAAAATATATGGGACATTATTAGAGGTACGGAGGTTAATAAATATACTTTAGCTAAGGAGCGTCTTCTTCAGCTGTTTAAAGAGAGCGATAACCAGCAAATTAGGAGGCTGTTGACAGGTTTAGAGTTAGGTGATCTCAAGCCTAGTCAGTTGCTCCGTAAAATGCAGACTTTGGCTGGTGGGGATATGACAGACAAAATTCTGAGAACGCTGTGGTTGGAAAAACTTCCGGTTTCAATAAAAAATATTGTAATCATTAGCGAGGAGACCTTAGATAAGGTGGCAGTTATGGCAGACAAAATAGTGGAGGTTACCCCTCAGTCAAGTGCCTATTTCGTTAGTCAGGACTCAAGTCTAAATGAACTGATGAAAAAAATTGCGAGTCTAGAAATTCAGATTTCTTCGTTGAATTCTAGAAATAGGTCTCGCAGCTCGTCCAGAGATTCTTCCCATTTGAGGCGCGGTTTTAGCCCTAAAAGAAAATTTTGTTTTTTTCACCAGAGATTTGGAAAAAAATGTAGACCAGAAAAGTGTACACAACCTTGTGCTTGGCGGCAGCTGTCGGAAAACTCCCACAAGCAACAGTAGATGTGGCCTCGGCTGTTGCTAACAATTTAGGCAGTCACAAATTTCGTTTATTTGTCCAGGATAAAAAAACCAGACTAAAGTTTCTTGTCGATAGTGGAGCAGGTGTGTCCATAATTCCGCTAAGATCAAAGTGCGAGTCCCCTAGTAGAGATTTTGTTTTATTTGCAGCCAACGGATCCATGATACCAACATATGGTGTACAAACTTTAAATATTGATTTGGGTTTGCTCCGTCAGTTTCAGTGGCCTTTTATTGTGGCTAAAGTGAACAGAGGAATAATTGGTGCAGATTTTTTGGCCCATTTTAATCTTTTAATAGATTTAAAAAATAAGAAACTTGTCGATAATGTCACAGGTGCACAGATCCGTGGTGAGATTTCAACTATTTCAAATGGTGACATCATTAGCACGGTGTCAAATTCTCAAAGATTTGCTGAATTACTAGCCAAGTTTCCGAATCTGACCAAACCAAATTTAATACCTAGTGAATGCAAGCACAACGTAGAACACTACATTTATACTACCGGAAGGCCGATTTGTTCAAAAGCTAGAAGACTCGACTCTAGGAAATTACAGTTAGCGAAGGAGGAGTTTCAATTCATGTTGAACCATGGAATAATACGACCATCGAAATCCGAATGGGCTTCTCCTCTGCATCTAGTTATGTAACTAGAAGGATGGTTCATTACGCCCCTGTGGTGATTACCGCAGGCTTAATGACCTTACAGTTCCTGATCGCTATCCAATTCCTCGGATAGATGACTTCCAGAATATGTTACATAGAAAAACAATTTTTTCTAAAATCGATCTTTTTAAGGCCTATTATCAAGTTCCCATAGCTGAGGATCATAAATCAAAAACAGCTATTATCACTCCATTTGGGCTCTTCGAATTTAATGTCATGGCTCCAGGGTAACGAAACGCACCCAGCAGTTTCCAACGTTTTATCCATCAAGTTTTTACTGGTCTCGATTTTGTGTTTATTTTTTTAGATGATGGCCTAATTGCTTCGTCAACGGAAGAAGAGCACAAGCGTCATTTGGAGATTGTTTTCAACCGCTTGGACAAATATGGCTTGCTTATAAGTGTAGCCAAATCTATGTTTGGAGTGCAAGAATTGGAATTTTTGGGGTACAGAATCACTCCAGATGGATCAATACCTCTTCCAGAGAAGGTAATGTCATCGTTAACTACAAGCTTCCCCAGACTGTTCAGCAGCTTCGCCAGTTTTTGGGAATGCTAAATTTTTACAGAGGATATTTATACAAGGCTGCAGAAACTCAAGCCATTTTGCATGACTATCTTAGAGGAGCAAGGAAAAAGGACAATAGGAAAATCACATGGACTCAGGAAGCAGTTGCCAAATTCGAGCAATGCAAAGTTGATCTCGCTAATGCAACTATGCTCACATATCCTTGCCCAGACTATCCCTTGGCACTTGTCATTGATGCCAGCGATGTTGGCGTGGGTGGTGTGGTCCGGCAACTGGAACCTAATGGGTGGAGACCTCTAGCTTTTTACTCTAAAAAAACTTAATGATGCTCAAAAGTCTTACAGTGCATATGACAGAGAGTTGTTGAGCATGTATTTATCGGTCAAGCATTTTAAGCATCTGTTAGAAGGGCGTCACTTTGTGATTTTTACGGATCATAAACCGCTTATTTTTGCGTTCAAGCAGAGAAATGACAAAGCTTCCCCTCGCTAACAAAGACAATTGCAGTACATATCTGAATTTACCACAGACATCCGCCATATTAGTGGAAAGCAAAATATTGTTGCGGACACTTTGTCGCGGATTGAGGCTCTCGACGTGTTAGACTTTGACAAGATAGCCGAAGAACAGAAGACGGACAGCGAACTTCAGAATCTTATGACATCTGATTCTGCATTAAAATTAAAAAGTTACGAGCTTCCTAGTGGAAATCATCTTTGGTGTGATGTCAGTACGGACGCCATCCGGCCATTCATCCCCAAGGCATTCCGGCAACAAGTCTTTCATCTTATTCATGATAGAGCTCATCCTGGTATTAAGGCGACCGTCAAGCAGGTATCGGGTAAATATGTTTGGCTCAATGTTAAAAAGAACATTCAGGATTGGACTAAAGCGTGTATGCCATGCCAGCGTACTAAGATCAACCGTCATGTGAAATCTCCGGTAGGACAATATAAAGTGCCTGATGAACGTTTAGCTGAGATACATATAGACCTAGTTGGTCCCCTTCCCCCTTCGGAAGGAAACGTTTACGCGTTAACCATGATAGATAGATTCACCGGTTAGATGGAAGTTGTACCACTCAACAACATCACTGCTGAAACAGTTGCTAAGGCTGTTTATAGTCACTGGGTTGCGCGATTTGGTGTTCCCAGACGCATAACGAGTGATTAGGGTCGTCAGTTTGACTCGGGATTGTTCAAACACTTTAGTGCGTTATGTGGCGTCAAACTCTACCGCTCTACGCCTTATCACCCTCAATGCAACGGCAAGATTGAGCGACTCCACCGTACATTGAAAACAGCATTGAAGGCACATAATTCCCGGAGTTGGACGGAAACTTTGCCAACTGTGCTGTTAGGCTTGCGAGCAGCAATTCACCCGGATTCTAATTCTTACCTATCTCAAATGCTCTATGGAAAAACTATCACATTACCTGGAGAATTTTTCGCAAATGGATCACGGACATTCTCAGATTCACAAGATTGGGTCGGAGAACTTCAAGAGGAAATGCGTCAGCTGAAGCCTGTTCCTGTAAATCACAAGTCTTCTAGGAGCGTTTTTATTTACAAGGACTTACAGAAGTGCTCACATGTTTTTATGCGCACTGATCGGATCAAGAAACCCCTAGAACCAGCATACGACGGACCTTTCCGTGTCATCACCCGTTTAGAAAAATATTTTCGATTGGAAATCCATGGCAAGGACATTGCGGTTTCTATTGACCGGCTAAAACCAGCTTATTTTCTTGCCGATGAAGATATGAACCAACAAGACTCTTCGACTTTACCTTTAGCCCAGTCTCCAGATGAGTTTCCAGTATTGAGGACGCAGCCTACAGACCAGGAGAAACAACAGAAGCAACCTGAAACTGTACCATCCTCTACTAGAAGTGGTAGAACTGTGCGGTTTCCTGCAAGATATTTGGAAGAAATACTTGTTTGAATGAATTTTCTATATTCTGATTATTACTCTTTGAAGCTATTCATCTATAATAATTTTGTTTCGAATCAATGTTTTTCTATTTTGTTTCTTGAATTTTCAGTATATTTTTTTGAACGATGCTATGAATGCTATAGTTCCTATTAAGGTAATTCACAATAGTGTTTCATAAATATTAACGTGTTCACTGGATAGGGGGTAATGTAGGGACTGGAGGTAGCAAGTATTGTTTAAATCTAGTCAACCTCTTTGTACTAGAACCTCTTTGTACTAGGACCTCTTTGTAATTGAACTTTGTAGCATAGTAGAGTGTTTGTGATAAGACTGTAATAAACCATACTAACCTTAATAAGTGTTTTGTTAATTACCCACAGGACTGCTTTCTTCTCAAATCCGTCAACAATTACTTGAGGAGTCTAAAACATTGAGCCTTGATGACGTCATCCAACGCGCACAAGCTCTCGAGCTGGCCCATAAACAAGCTGAAGGATACTCATATGGCGCTAATGATTTCTCTTGCTCGGCAATTGGCAATGATCCGAAGTCATCACTTTTAATTCCTGGTACCTCCCACTCTGGTGCACAATCCGTTGACCCCGGCTCTCAGACACCCAAATCAGATGATCTGAACGATCTTTGTGCTGGAACGGGTCAGAAGAAGGGCAGCCATTGTTTCTTTTGTGGATTTAGCCGCCATCCACGCTCATCTTGCCCCGCTTTTGAATCAGAGTGTGCCAATTGCAAAATCAAGGGCCACTATGCCCGTGTATGTCGGAAAGCTAAGAAAAATGCTCAGAAAACCAAACCTGTATCTGCAGCTATTTTAGCATCACTGAATGACGGGTTTTTACCTCAGTTAAGCCATGCTGTTACCCCTGCTCCTGTGAATGGAATCCCCTGTAACTGCCTCGTGGACACTAGGAGTTCTAGTAGCTTCGTCAGCCTTGACTTTGTCTGTGAACACAACATTCAAGTTATGCCTGATGCAGGACGAGTATCGATGGCATCCACGTCGTTATGGACCAAAGTTGAGGGTTTTATTCTTGTAAAGCTAGAAATTGCTGAACACACTTACACTAAATGTAAGTTGACTGTTTTGAAAGAACTCTGTTCCGATGTTCTCATCGGACACGATATACTCAGAGCACACTCAAATATTCTGTTAAAATTTGGTGGAGACAAGGCACCTCTCACAATCTGTTCGTATGCTGTAGCTAAGATCGGCCCTGTACGTCTCTTTGACCATCTCGCTCCTAACTGTCATCCAATTGCCACAAGGTCCCGCCAATACTGTGACGAAGACACTCAGTTTATCAAGACGGAAATCACTCGGTTGCTTACCGAAGGAGTGATTGAGCCCTGCAATTCACCATGGAGAGCTCAGGTATTGGTTGTAAATAACAATGGAAAGTAGAGACTTGTGGTGGACTATTCTCAAACGATAAATAGGTATACACTACTTGATGCCTACCCCTTGCCAAATGTTGACCAACTTGTCAGAAAAGTTGCTAATTACAAGCATTACAATGTCGTGGACTTACGGTGAGCGTATCATCAGATCCCAATATGTGAAGATGAGAAGAAATATACTGGTTTTGAAGCAATGGGTAAGCTTTATCAGTTCACACGCATACCCTTTGGCGTGACTAATGGAGTAGCCTGCTTCCAACGCGCAATAGACCAAATAATAACCGCCGAAAACCTCACTGGAGTTTATTCATACCTCGATGACATCACTGTGTGTGGAATGGATAAGGCTGACCATGACCTGAATCTAAACAAACTTTTGTTGACACTCGATAAACTCGGCATCGAAATCAACAAGGAGAAGAGTAAATTTCATCTTGCAAGCGTAAAACTTCTGGGACATCTCGTTTCATTCCATTCTATCAAGCCAGACCCTGCACGTTGCCCCGTTGTTGAATATGCCACTGCCACATAACTCCGAATCACTGAAGAGAGCTCTTGGTTTCTTTGCTCATTACTCGAAGTGGTTACCGAAACTTTCAGATAAAATCCGGGCCTTGATTGATGCCAAAACATTTCCGCTGAATCCATCGGCTGCCTCTGCTTTCGAAAAGCTAGAAAAGGATATTGCCAACTCGGTCGTCTCAACCATTGTTAAATCTCGCCCGCTTATAGTGGAAACCGATGCCTCTAAGTTTGAACTGGCAGCTACCCTTAGTCAAGATGGACGGCCGGTTGCGTTTTTTTCACGATCACTAAGCAAATCCGAAATCAGTGGTCATCCATCAATTGAAAAAGAGGCTGCGGCAATTGTTGAATCCTTGAAACATTGGAGAGCATTTCTTCTTGGCAAACATTTTCGCCTTATAACTGATCAGGAGGCTCTGTCTTTCATTTTCGACCGAAAGCATGGGAGTAAGGTGAAAAATGAGAAGATCACAAGATGGCGGCTAGAGCTAGCTCCATTCGTTTATGATATAACTTACCGTCCCGGTGAGGACAACACCAAGGCAGACATTCTCTCCCGTGTCTGTAATGCTTCCATTTCTACCGACTTGCTCCAGCTTCACCAATCGTTGTGCCATCCTGGTATTACACGTATGTACCATTGGCTCAAATGTAAGAACATTCCCTATTCACTCGAGGATGTCAAGAAGATGACTTCAAGCTGTACCATCTGTGCTGAAGTAAAACCTAGGTACTTGAAAACTTCTGGGACCCTAGTAAAGGCCACCTTTTCATTCGAACGCATCAACATAGATTTTAAAGGCCCTCTTCCTTCCAAATCACGGAACTTCTACCTCCTCACCATTATCGACGAGTATTCCAGGTTCCCTTTTGCATACGCCTGTCATGATGTTTCTGCCGCCACTGTGGTTGATTGCCTCAAAAACCTCTTCTGTTTGTTTGGAATGCCCGCCTATGTCCACACTGACCGGGGAGCTTCCTTCATGTCTAGAGAAGTCAGGGACTTCCTCCATTCAAACGGTGTAGCCACCAGCAGACCAACCCCGTATAATCAAGCAGGAAACGGACAAATTGAACGCCTCAATGGGACTCAATGGAAAACCATTTGTCTCTCTTTGAAGACTCAAGGACTGCGGACGGAGGACTGGGAGAAGGTCCTACAGGAATCCCTCCACGCCATTCGTTCTCTACTTTGCACAGCGCCTAACTCCACTCCCCACGAACGATTTTTCAGTCATCCTTGCCACACAGCCAATGGAGTCACCTTGCCGTCTTGGTTAACCCCTGGTCCTGTGCTCACCAAAAGGAACGTGCGACTCAGTAAATACGAAGACCCTGTCGAAGAAGTGGAATTACTTGAGGCTAATCCACAGTACGCCCAGATTCGCAGGAAGGATGGATCTGAGTCAACCGTGTCCCTGAGACAATTGGCACCTAGAGGAACTCCTGAAGTGTCAGAGCAGCCTTGCCCTAAGGATGATGAACCCGATGCAATATTGGAGCCCCCGCGCATGGAACCTCCAGATGAATCATCTGCCGTTACATCTGTTCACGGCCCTCCCTCTGTTGATGTTGGATTACCTGTGTGCCCCTCAAGACCACGACGTGTGTCCAAGGCTCCATCTTACCTTAAAGACTATATAACAAATTAAAAACCCTTAAATGTTGTAAACCATGAATGATGTTTCAAATCCTTTTTGTTTTTTTGTATTTGTATGTACTTTAAATTTTGCCAAATGTTTCCTCAAAAACCCAGGGTAAATGTGGTGATTTAATCCCACTCCTGTGGGGGAAACTCCCCCCCCCTTTTTATTGTTTTACCTTGTCTAACCTGACTCATGACATTGTTACCTTCTGTGAATTCACTCTATTCTGTACTGTTGATGTTTTAAGCTAATAAAAACCTTTTTAAGGGTTAAACATTCGTTTTTCTTTCACCACACTGAGGAAGTAGTGCTGTGAGACGACGGTTAAGGCTGATGGAGCTAGCATTTTATCGAAATGGCACTTGAAGGTTATGAAGTCGATTTTCTTGATAAAATCATCTGGTCCCAGAAAAGCGGCTAAGTTGTTATAATGTTCTTTTCCAATTGATGAACGCAAAAGTTGAACCTTTTTTGTATCATCAGTGACGTTTTTGAGATCACAATTATTGTCAAAACGCTCCATGTATGCCGAAAACTGTTCAGTTTTGGGGTCATAGTTTTCAAATGATGTCAGTGGTAATGCTGGTGTGGTTTTTTGAATTCCCAGAACAGATGACAAGACTAACATCAACTTCTCGAATTGTTCTGAATTCATTGTGACTTGATTCGCTTGTTTAAATCAGGCATATAACGGTTAGTAAAAAAATAAAATACTTTTTAGCGGTTATAGTATTGTTAGCGGCACTCAATTTTCCCAATGTTTTGTACTTTTATCCTCTTCGCCAACTTGTTGTGACAAGGGGCCGAATAATGAGACACATTTTCATATGTAATAATTGAATAACGCGACACAATTTATTTACACAATACATGAGACATAGATATTGCAAACAGTACGTATACACTCAAAACTGAAAACCTTCTGAACACATGCCAGGTGTCGTAACACACTCTTATTTATAACAGCTAACCAAACTTATAGCTATTTATAACGGCTTCACTATACGTAATAATACTTATAACTATATATAACGTAATTAGGACTAATATATGGTTAAACAACAGGAACTATGTCACATTGTCTTTCGTAGTTTGGCCCAAATGGATAGTGTTTTCGGTATTTTCTGGTTGTACGCTGAGGAGAGGAGACCGCTTGGACTACCGGCGGGCCTGACCTGTAGCCTGCCTTGAATCTTCTGGCCTGCTGTTTGCGTTGATCATTAAACCCCTAGTGAGTATTCATTAATAAAGTACAATAGCCGTTTCCAATTGATGAGAATACCATGATTAGATCCAATTAAATGAAATATGCTAGTCCTTTTGAATAAACCTAAGAAGGAAATTGTATAGTCAAGACCGCGTTTTTTTTTTTTTTATCGTAACATAGTCTTCTCTTTGTTTGGTGTGATAAAATTGTTCTAATTTTGATATTATCTATTAGTAGAGAATAATTGATTATAATTGTTTGGTATCATGAAATATGTTCATTTAGATATTATCTATTAGTTGTGAATAATTGATTATAATTGTTTGGTATCATGAAATATGTTCATTTTGATATTATCTATTAGTAGAGAATAATTGATTATAATTGTTTGGCATCACAAAATATGTTCATTTAGATATTATCTATTAGTAGAGAATAATTGATTATAATTGTTTGGTATCATGAAATATGTTCATTTTGATATTATCTATTAGTAGAGAATAATTGATTATAATTGTTTGGTATCATTAAATATGTTCATTTTGATATTATCTATTAGTAGAGAATAATTGATTATAATTGTTTGGCATCACAAAATATGTTCATTTAGATATTATCCTTAAAATTCATAATTTATAAAATTAATAAAATACATTGTGTATTTTATTTTTTAGATGAGGTTATCAGAAAGAGGGATCAAGAAGATCAGAAAAATTTCAATGAGGGTTACACAGAAACCTTCAGAATATGAAAGAACTTTGGAGGATTGTAGTCTCCAATTATAATTCAAGAGGTGAGGTTTATTAAATACAATTTTTCAATATTAACAGTCTTTATTTCACATATTTCTTAATATGCAAGCTAATTTTATTATTTGAAAATTGTGTTTTAGGTTTTACTGATTACAAATTTATCACATTAATTGGGGGGTAGCCAAAGCTATTTACATCAAGCGAATTCAAAGATTTCAATTCAAAGCTCTCAGAACTATAGTCAACCCACCGTTTTGCACTACAAACTCATCTCTTTCTCGTTCTATATGAGAATACTCCCGATTCCTGGATAGATCCTTCCACCATAAACTCGCTCGAGAATCTAATTTCCTCCTTTCAACTTTGAATACCTTTCCTTCCAGCCCACGATCTCATTTCACTATCATACAATCTGGATATCATTCTTCCTTCCCCAAAGAATATCGTAAACCTCTGACATTCACAACCTTCCAATCTTATTTGCAGGAAACTCAATGGGACCTACTGTATTCTTTCACCTCAGTAGACCCTATGGTTGTTTTTCGAATTACCAATCTCCTTATCACCCTTGACAAGCATGCACCTTTTAAGACTATCCAAATTCACCGTCCTCCAGGACCTTGCTTAACTGAGCAAATTAAGGATTAATGAGATGTCGGAACAAAGCAAGAAGAAGATAACTACTCTTGTCATCCGTAAGATGAATCCCTCTTTAAAGCCATTCACATCCGCACTCATTCTGAAATCCGCCTTTCCAATCAAAATTCATAGACCGTTCGGCATCTTCTACACCTGACTCTCAGTCCAAAGGTACCTCCTCTGCAAATTTTTCTCTAATTCAACACAATAACTCTCTTGTTTGGCATATTTCTCTGATGACCTTAACGCTCAATATCTGGCCACCCCAATGGCTTCATCGCCGATCCTTCCACCAAGTCCAATCCATTGTTGTTATTTCCATCCAGACAACTTCTTTTTCTAGTATATCTCTCTTGCCGACCTCATTTCTTCAATTATGAAATCAAGATCGAATTTGCTCGGTCCAGATGGCATTCTAAGCGTAAAAGTTCTAAAGCTGTGTAATTTATGATTTTTTTGTGCAAACCCCCAGATTTCCCTCTTCATGGAAAAGAACGAAAGATGTCCGATTATATAAACTTCGTAAATGCTCCTCCAACAAAGACTTTAGGTCAGGACGGGTGGGAGCAATCAACTTTTACCAAAATCACACAAGACCTCTGATGGGTCGTCACGAGAGGGTTGCCTAGTTACCCTAGACCTGGTGACGAATTGAGGGTTGCTTCACTTTATAACCTGGACAATCGTTTCATTACGGTTTTACTATCTGACTCCATTTTTTGATAGGCATGTGCCCCGACAATGCACTATGTTCAGGAGAAGAGGTACAGGGTAGGTTTATTGGTAGATTGTGTGGTCTTGGAATGACCACGAATTCACACTCGGTATCTGAGGGTAGGTGAAATCCCAAAGGTGAGTGTGAACCGGGGAGAGGCAGACTGAATCGTCGTGGGGAACACTGCTTGGTAAGTTTGCAGGGCCACGACAACCGTTGTCCACTAGGGAGAGGTCTCTCCCAAGGAAGTACTAGATTTAGCGAGACGAAGGCAGAGATTCCCACTAGGAAGGTGTGGGGTCTGACAATGCCGGACTAAAACATAGCGAGGTGAGGAGAGAAAGAGATGCAGAGGTATTTCATAAAGAAGCAGTCAGGTTTCAGAGTTTCAAGCAGAGCAGCCACAAGCCAGTTTAGTTCTTAGGAGAATGATATACCGGCCCCAAACCGCCGGCCTTAAATACCCAGCTGGCCTTGTCAGTAGCCAATAAAGATCGCTTTTGTAGTACCTAATGATGTGCGGTTTCCTTTGTTCTCTGCAGAGCCGGGGAGGTCTCTCGGTCGTTGGGTCTTATACCTGCATGACAGCTGGTGTTCCAGCTCATATAACTAATTGTCTCCCAAGCAATTTTTATTGTTTAACATATATACAATAATTTATATTTTGGTCATGTTATTTGTTTACAATTTATATACAATAGAGTATAGGGTGATTTCTCTTATGTAGTTAGCGGTCGCTGCAACCTCCAATCCGCTATTAACCAACTACACATATCTATGTCTTTAACTCGCCACGTAGTATATAATTTATAATATAATAGAAATAAGGTATGTAAATTGACTAATTGGTTTTGTAAGTGGTCTTCAGAAGTTGGGAGCAAAGGCATTGAGGCAGGCGAGTTTTTTTTTAATTAAAAACAATGCTTGGAGAGGAGAAAGAGTTGGGATCAGTTTTAGAGGAAGAAGAAAACGGAGAGGAGAACTAAGGCTTGAGGGAAACACTGACAAAGAGAGAGTCCTTCAATAGAGATTTTCTTCAAGATATCAACCATGTGTAGAATTACGTAATAAACTATCTATATTAATCAAATTAGTCAAATCAGGTAGGTTGATTCAACAAGTAAGTGGCATGCTATCCTTTCCTCCTAGTCAGCTCCAATTCACCTCCCTATTGAAGAAGGAAGACCTGAACCGAATTTGAAGCTTTAGCCTCGCTCCATGACCTTCGTTTGAATGCGAAGAAATGAAGGCAATCATCGTTGGTCCAAGTCCCTTCCTCAAAACCCTAAATAATATCCCTTTCTTTCACTATCGACCTACTCAATTATTTACTTCTAGGTTTGTTCATTGTGCCAAATCTGTCCTGCGTAGACCACATTTCCCAAATGAGCCACTGATGCATTACCACTTTAAAATGCTTAATCGATCCCGAGATCTCTTCCGTGACATACACACCAAGACCTTTGTAAGCTACCTGCCAATCGTGTTCCACTATTGCATGTTATATCGTTATGAATCTTTTATTTTCCATGTTTTTAGGTCAATTAGTATCTTTATTTTGCTCGAGGATTGTAAAATGATTAGCACTAACAGGTAATAGAAAAAAATAGTTCGATATTTTATACATACCCTTCTATTATTCTAAATAATCACCCTGAACAAAAAAAAAGACGCCATTGTTAAAAATGTATTTGCTTAAAATATTCGCCAATGCATCATTTCTATTCTTCGTCTGAATATTCGTGATCTCCTCACATGTGCATGCACCTCTTGTTACTTATTCACTAACAAATGTCGACACCTCACTTATCATAGTTGGCTGATATTATCATTAATATATCATATTCTGTTTTTTTACCGTTCGATATTTTTGTATTATTGAAGAAGCCAAACCTGGCACAAGCCATTGCTTGAGCAACTAGATGTTTTCAGAATCTGTAGCGGCGTGTTAGTATGAAGATGGAACGAGGTGAGTAGAGATCCATTTTTCTCAATTATTACATATAAACTCTAAACGAGGATGAGAACGGAAATTCCTCCTTTTGATTGGGCCTCCATTCTCAATGTCAGAGAGTAAAGCTGGTTGATGTGAACAAGGTACGTATTTTTTTTTTAATTTAATTGCAGTATAATTAGAGAGACAACCAGGAAGAAACTAACAAAAAAAAAAGAAAAGAATTTCCACCCCATGAAATTCGAAAGGGCAAAAAAAGTCGATACGTGTGGTAGTTATTTAAACGAAAAAGAAATCGCTTCTATTTCTTGCTACTTTTACTACATATATATTCAACATCAGCCTCCACCCAAGCCAAACCTGGCACAACTTATTGCTTGAGCAACTAGATGTCTTCAGAATCTGTAGCAGCGTGTTAGTATGAAGATGGAACGAGGTGAGTAGAGATCCATTTTTCTCAATTATTACATATAAACTCTAAACGAGAACGAAAATTCCTTCTTTTGATTGGACCTCCATTCTCAATATCAGAGAGTAAAGCTGGTTGATGTGAGCAAGGTACGTATTTTTTTTTAACTTTAATTGCAGTATAATTAGAGGGACAACCAAGAAGAAACTAACAAAACAAAACAAAAGAATTTCCACCCCATGAAATTCAAAAGGGCAAACAAAGTCGATACGTGTGGTAGTTATTTAAACGAAAAAGAAATCGCTTCTATTTCTTGCTACTTTTACTACATATATATTCAACATCAGCCCCCCCAAGCCAAACCTGGCACAACTTATTGCTTGAGCAACTAGATGTCTTCAGAATCTGTAGCAGCGTGTTAGTATGAAGATGGAACGAGGTGAGTAGAGATCCATTTTTCTCAATTATTACAAATAAACTCTAAACGAGAACGAAAATTCCTTCTTTTGATTGGACCTCCATTCTCAATGTCAGAGAGTAAAGCTGGTTGATGTGAGCAAGGTACGTATTTTTTTTTAACTTTAATTGCAGTATAATTAGAGGGACAACCAAGAAGAAACTAACAAAACAAAAGAAAAGAATTTTCACCCCATGAAATTCGAAAGGGCAAACAAAGTCGATACGTGTGGTAGTTATTTAAACGAAAAAGAAATCGCTTCTATTTCTTGCTACTTTTACTACATATATATTCAACATCAGCCTCCCCCCAAGCCAAACCTGGCACAACTTATTGCTTGAGCAACTAGATGTCTTCAGAATCTGTAGCAGCGTGTTAGTTTGAAGATGGGACGAGGTGAGTAGAGATCCATTTTTCTCAATTATTACATATAAACTCTAAACGGGGATGAGAACGGAAATTCCTCCTTTTGATTGGGCCTCCATTCTCAATGTCAGAGAGTAAACTGGTTGATGTGAAGAAGGTACGTATTTTTTTTTTAATTTAATTGCAGTATAATTAGAGAGACAACCAGGAAGAAACTAACAAAAAAAAAGAAAAGAATTTCCACCCCATGAAATTCGAAAGGGCAAAAAAAGTCGATACGTGTGGTAGTTATTTAAACGAAAAAGAAATCGCTTCTATTTCTTGCTACTTTTACTACATATATATTCAACATCAGCCACCCCCCCCCCCTAAGCCAAACCTGGCACAACTTATTGCTTGAGCAACTAGATGTCTTCAGAATCTGTAGCAGCGTGTTAGTATGAAGAGTGGACGAGGTGAGTAGAGATCCATTTTTCTCAATTATTACATATAAACTCAAACGAGGAGGAGAACAGAAATTCCTCCTTTTCATTGGGCCTCCATTCTCAATGTCAAAGAGTCAAGCCGGTTGATGATAACAAGGTACGTGTTTTTTTTTTTAATTTAATTGCTATACAATTAGGTGGACAATTAAGGAGGGATTAACAAAAAAAATAAATAAGACTTTCAACCCCTTGAAATTTCTAAGGAGAGAAAAACTCGGGTCGTGGAAAGAATTGAGAAGAAATTTGAGTTAAAAGTCCAAGATTTGAGAGATTTTCCCAAGAGCAAGTGTACAACATGGACGGGAGTGGATTATTCTAGACTATACTGTTCGTGCACTGTTCAGACGAATGCGCCACAGGCAGAAAATCGCCAAGACAGGCTCACATTCATGCCTTTTGCGAATTCCATTGGCACTCACTAACTCCCCTTACTAGTTGTAGGAAAAGCCGAGGGGATTAAAAACTCCTCTTACTTACCAGTAACATATAAAAACGACACCAAAGGAAGGGTTATGTTTTTACCGACTGGTTCAAGTATGATTTTATTTCGGCTGTCAAAAGTTTTCAAACTCCCACAATTTACTTGCTAATGCTTTACTACTTTTTTGCTTGTTTCGTTGAGATTCGAATACAATTTTGATAACTGTGTAATGACTTGCTGTAATTATATAAAAGAAACTTACTTAAGCTTAAGTTAAGTTATACTTGAGCACCAACATATACTACATATTATTAAATGGGGCTTCGAGATCTTTACTTCGATACCCTGTGTCGGGGGGCGTCACTAGGGGAGTGCCTAATCACTCTAGCCCTGGTGACAAATGCGGATTGTTGTAGTTTATAACATGGACCATGTTCCATGTAGGCGTTAATATCTGACTCCATTTATTGATAGGGATGTGTCCCGACAATACACTGTGTTCAGGAGAGAGGTTCAGAGGTTCATAAAGAATAAGACCAGTTTTCAGAGTTCGGGCGGGAGATCGGCAGCGTAATAGTACAAGTCGTCAGAGGGTCTGCTAGAGGCTATGAGACGAGGTGACGGCCCAGAGGTGTGGCAGAGAGAGAGTAGACTAGTAGAAGATTCCAGGGCCCCGGGGCCCTGGAGTATAGTGACTGTCTAGATGCAGAGACTGGAGAAGAGTGTTTTTCCAGGGCGACACCTCTTGGTTTTAAACATTACTTCCCCTTCCTAAAACATTACTTCCCTAGCTTGAACGGGGTATGTTTATGATGTCACACCTGTGCCGAGTACGTGCCCCCTAAAGCTGTTTATTGGCATGGCTTTTAGATTTTATGACCGCCGGAAAGTGACTGAAGGTCTGCTCGGGTCTATTTTATTAGGGGCAGGTGGCTTACCCTCTCAGGTTTTATTGCTGTCCTTCGACCCTCTGTTACTTGTTTCACGACTACTGACCTCTCTATGATTTATTACAAGAAGTTTACAAAGATTTGCATTTATATTATAATACATTAGTTGCACCAGAGTATAGGGTAATGGTTAGCGCTCACTACACCCTGCTAAACATGATTTAGCATAAAATATTTATTCATTAATTACTGATTCATTTTTAATTGACCTTTAATTGTTTATCTTATAGCTGACCAACTAATCACTTGATTAATGACACTAAATCGTGTTTGTGCAAATGAATATTGTAAACATTTATGTCTCGAGCATAAACAGGAGGCTCCCACAGAACAGGACTGACAGACAGACACAGGGCTTAAATCTCGAGTTTTGAAAAAAAAAAAAACGAAATCCTGAACATGACTAATTTGGGTCAACTAGCGCACAAGTGATTCTTTTCTAACAAAATAAATATACAAACATCACCTTATTAAATAAATTACAATCATTTGTATTGTTACATAAAATACTTTGTGTATTTTTTTTTTTAGATGACGTGATTAAGAGGAATCAAGATCAGAAAAATTTCAATAAGGGATACAAAGAAACCTTCGGAATATGGACGAAGTTTGGAGGATTGTTTTCTGGCAATTATCATTCAAGAGGTGAGCCACATATATTGAGATTTCAGTGAATTCAAATTTTCAGTATTAAATTTTAAGTCTTTATTTTACATATTAATAAATATGTAAGATTATTTTAAGATTGTGTTTAGTTTTTAATCATTACAATTTTAACACATTAATTAGTATTTTTTTTAATCAAGTATAGTAGTTAGGGGGACAGCTAAACCTTTGAACATCAAACGAATTCAAACATTCCAACCCAAAGTCCTCAGAACTGTAGTCTACCAACCACGTTACACTACAAACTTAACTCTTTGTCCTCCCATATCCTGCCACTTATCACGCGAATATTTCAGATCCTGGTTAGATCTTTTTATTATAAACTTGTTTTGACTGTTATTATAAACTGAATCTAATTTGCTCCTTTCATCTTCCCACTACGTTAATTTTCCAATCCTCGATCTCATTTTCCTATCATACTATCTGAGTGTCACTCTTCACTTCCCCAGGAATATCACCAACCGATACCGTAATTCACTGATATTCGAGACCATCCTACCAGTCCAAAATCCACCTTGGTTAATCATAATTCTTTCACGAGTACTAATCCTACTGGTATAAACAATAATAAATTATTCATTTTTACCAATAACATGGTAGAATACTTAGAAGTTCTATACATAAACAGTCATGGACGTCGCCTGCCTGCTGGCTAACCCATTTTATGTAACAACATAGACAAGTGCTTAGCCATTGTAATATTATGTGCAAATCATTAATACAGAATTATTCAGGGATTGGCAATTTATATTTGGTTAAAAAAAGTAATATAGTTTATATATAATAATAATATAGCTTAGTTTGTATTTACATGGAGTTTATGATATATTGATACTTTTTTTAACTCATTAGATTACATAAAATTTCTCGGACTGTAAATTATTTCTGTGAAAGGAGCATACATGTCTATTGACCGTATTGAGCAATTGGATTACTGTCAATGGTACATGTTTGGTTCATGTTCTCATTTCTTTCAGGCATTAATGCTACTAATTGTAGCATTTAATGCAGTCCCATGTCTCGAATAATTTGCATGAAATAAAAATATAGACGAAGCTCTAGTATTAAACCAAACTCCAGTTTGCCATATTGTTCCCAATGACCTCAATTCTCATTTTCTGTCCATCTTGAAGGCTTCATCGTACCACCTTTATTCTCGTGTCCAAAACGCTCCACTAGTCATTTCCTGCTAAACAGATTCTTTTTCTCTTAAATTCCCAATCTGCTCATAGCGATGTCCTCCAAGACCTCCAATCCGCCATTAACCAACAACACATGTATATCATTATGCTCATATACTTTACCAAGACGTTCGACACCTTTGATTACTCCAGCTGTCTATTGAAACCAGTATCGATGTCCTTTTTGTAAAGTGCCGTCAGCTGATTTAAATCTTTCGTCTCTAATCGCTCCTAAGTAGTACTCTTAGACTTCACCAGTTCCTTACCTTCTTCCTTTATAACAGTGGTAACATAATTCATATATACTAATTGTAATATTTGCTATTTAGAATGATGTGTATATCTAGAATAATGTCCATCATTCTGCATAGTATATATAAACATAATTTATTTGTATTCATGTAATGTTTGTGTGTACAAAGCTCTTTATTGTTGATATCCTTATAAATTCTATAATGTAGTTCTTGAATTTTTTCTATTTTTTATAAACAAGTCATTCCTATTTCGTCCCTTCTTGGTATTATTTGGTGACAATGACACTGAATAAAGGGTTTTCTCTTTTTATCACTTTATGGGGATCTCCTCTCGTCACCTAAAACGGCACTGGCATTGCGATCTATCGTAAGTATAAATGTATTTCGTGGGGTCCTGGGACTCGCCATCATCCGTGTCTGTGCTCCTGGGCAGAAAGTGTATCTATATATTGTATTAATGTTGGTGTAAAATGTGCATAAGTATAAATACATGCTTACGTTCAAATTAATAACGGTATACAAGCAAATTGTAATTTGTTAAATAAATATTTTTATTTAGTAGAATTACAAGTTCTGTCATTGGCACTTTAATTATGTTATATCCTGTCCAAGGTTTTTATTTGCAAAAGGTATTTGACATTTTTTTATTACTTCTTCATTGTCTGCTATGAGTCTCTTGGTATGTTAAGCCCTCTTTTGTTAGATTCGTTCCTATCTGGGCAATCTCTTAACACATGGCTCACTGTCCTCGAATTACCGCAGTTTAAAATTTGACGGTTGGTGTAGTTCTCGAATGATCTATACATGTATGAACTGGCGTATGCGGAGCCATTAAGTGAAACCTAAACCCTCCTTATAGTCAACCTAACAGTTTTGCATGTTCCTTTAAAACGTCTGATAATAATTAACTTATTACCTGAATTCCGTCATTTCACCCCCTTGTTGCCTTTTAATTTAGGCCTCGACTACTCTTTTCCTGACGTTTGCCAATGTGAAGGTGCAGAGAGGTCAGCTTCTTTATTTTCAGGAATTCCACAATGTGATAGGATGGACATAAATATTATTGACTCCCCCATTAATCCTTACACAGTGAATTTAATTTCTAACTAAGCAAGTTGAGTGAGGTCTTCTCGGCAAGCAAGCGTTGCTATGTCTAGCCTACTAATTAGATTTTATTGCAATTCCAGGTTCTGTCTGGCTGACTGTTGTCTATTTGATCTCTGCCTGTTTTGTTATCCCATTGCTTGGTATAACTGTGATAAAAACCATAAAGACGGATCTGATAACTGCCATTGAGAACATCCACTTCATCATTTTCATCACGATCAATGTAATCGTAGTCTTGGCGTTCAATAAGCAGCGGAAAACAATAGTAAACATCTATACGTGAGTACTCTCTAGACGCTTAGTAGATTTTGGTAAGAATAAAAATCGTTTGCTAATCAAAGTATTCTTTTAACATGTTCTTTAGTGATTAACTATGTCATTGCAGCCTTTTAGGGAGTGGTTTCTACGACTACGAGGATACCCTTGACGAAGCGTGCCTAGAGTTTGTTGCTGAAGTAAACCGCAAGGCAAAGATCAGGAAGAGATTTGTCCATGACTCATTTGTATCTGTGGTGATGAGTGCTTGTTTCGCTATCACGATTTTAAGGCCGATTATAAAGCTCTTCTCAGGCGAACAGGACCTGGGTGGTCCGGATGACGGTTTGCTATATCTTTGCAATATATTTAATATTAGCCATTCCAATTTCTTCTTTCTGTATTTGCCGGCAACGCGAAATCCACCAGTTGGTCGGTTTTCGCTACTAATCTTCAATTTTTGAGTAACTTTGTATTATCGAGCTAAATAAAAACAGATCTAAGGGGATTCATATTCAGTTTCCGATATTAATTTATTGTTCTCCATACGATGCTTAGAATTCACTTGGGCAATGCAATTTGGACAGATACTGTCAAAAACTAAGTCAACTTGTAAAGTATCATGGCTCTTCTAGATATTATCTCACTAAAGTTGCTTGACATACTTTTAGGGATTATAACAATTACGCCAGTGCCCTTGTGGAGCCCGATCAACGAGTCACAGTGGTATGCATACCTGGTCAACTACTTTTTGGAGTATATCATAGCCTTCACGACTCCAGGTATAGTCATGGGAGGTACGTTTTTCATCGTATTCAGTCTAGAGGGGCTGTCAACGCAGCTGCAACTACTCGGCCTATCACTGAGGAGAGTTCTGGAACGTGCCGAACGGATAAACCACTTGCCGCTTGATGACAGCATCAGGCTGTGCTTGCGAACCTCCATCAAGCATCACCAGCTTCTCTTCAAGTGAGGACAGGATTCATGTCTGACATGGATGGTGGAATTATATAACTGCACTGTAAAGTAATAAGTAAAAGTAGTTAATTAGTAAAAGTACACAATCACAATGCTAAAACACAATAAACAATATGGTATTCGCAAATGGTTGATAAGACCTGACAATGCTTTCTTATTAAGAATAATAGGATAATTATGTATTATTACTTGTTCTCTTTTATTTGTTGAAGGTTCAAAGATGAAATTGAAAGCAGTAGCTCGATACCTCTATTCTCTGTATTTCTAGGTTTCACTATTATGATGTGCATGAGTGGATACATTTTTGTATTAGTAAGTACAACTACTATAATTTTATTAAGGTATAACCGTTTACTTCAGCTCTTCACACCTCGATAATCCGAAACTTTTCGTCTTATGTATTATACTTAATTTGATTATATACACCTATAGGCCAGTTAAATAATCTTTGTAGAGGAGAGTATTTTAAAAGACAAGCTTTATTATGAAGTACAAGCTAAACACTGGTATATACAAATATTAAGAGTTATGTTACTACCTACTGGGTTGGAGGTTTAGGGACCAGTGTGGTCTGGGACTAAAGCTGAGACACATATGTATAAGGGAATAGTAGGGTAGTTCCGGGAATAGGGAGCTAGGTCTCGGAAGGATGTGGTCGCTTACTTAAAAATATCAGTGACTTCCGTGAAGTTATAAGGCAGGTATACACTACCTTCTACTATCAGCATAAATGTAAGCTATAATACGCTTTATATAACTCTTCCATTCTTGAAGATTCTTGTTCCATCAAGAATTAGGCGCAGAGGGAGCGTTCAAGTTGAGCTTGAGTGGGGTAAAATTTGCTGGTGGAAGATATTTGTGTGGATGCTAATGTAGAGTTATAGGTGATAATGGGATGTAGAATACAGGTGTCTTTAAGATTACAAAATTTTGTTTTATTATAATACAATAAGGTTAGTATTCCTATAGTGCCTATAATGCTATACATTTATAATGTATTGATCTATTGTTAATGTTAGTAGTCGGATTTAACATAAGTTGAGTTATATTAGGATTTATTAATTTGGAATTATTATAAATCGTTATTTTATAAGGTTCTGGGTACATTGTAGTCCATAGAATTGTCGGAATTAGCAGATGTGTCTTCATTGTTATGTGAAACATATTTTCGGTGTGTTAGATGTTTCTTGCGAGGTTGTTTAATATTAATAGCATGCGATTTCTTCATTTCATTTTTTTCTCTATATTTTACTGCTGGTTTATAAGAATTATCATGCTTTCCATGGGTACTAGTTTTTATCATTAATTGTTCATCAGAAATTATCGTAATGTCTTACCGATTTTTGTTTAGTTTTTCTATTCGATCAGTCTTTTCTTTTATTATTTTTGTCTTTACTAAGTCATTTATTAGGCTTTTATCATCATGATATTTTGGAACATAGTTCTTTTATTGATTTCGTTTGTTGGTTATTTTGTCTAGTGATTCCAATCGTTATCTCGTCAGGAGTCGTCATACTTACTTTTTAATTTAAAGTATTTTTATATACAATAGTTGCTAAAGAAAGTTTGATAGTATCTTATCGGATAATTTTTTATTATTTAATGTCTTTAATAATTCAATTAATGTCTTATGTGCACGATTCAAAAGTCCTAAAGGATTTGAGCTATTAGGCGTTACATACATTGGTTCTATTCCATCGGTTTCAAGGAAGTTAGTACTTAAGTTATTTTTATGCTCTATACTATTGTCCATTAGTGTAGAATTTGATGTCGGGCAATGTTCTAAGTATTGTTTTATAACGTCACATGTGTTAGTACTTGTTATACTTTTCATGGTTCTTGTGAATAGTCTTTTTGAAAAAATATCAATTATAATGATTATGTATCGTCGTATCAATCATTAAATCTTACTGGTTTTAGGTTTTACTGGTGCAGGTGTTAACATAAATTTAGCTTTAATTGGTTTCCGTTCGTACTTAGTTTTTCTACGTATCATGTGTCGGGCACAGATATGTGAGTCCCCAAGGTAGGACCGAGACGCCCGCCGCGGGCTAGGGTCGTTACAACCTATAGCCGCCGTCCGTAGGCGAGCGCCAAGAAAGAGATGGAGCGGGTGGACCAGTGGACTTTTACCCTGACTGCCAGCCTAGTCGGCGGGCAGCCTAATTCGTTTTGATCTGACTCCATAAGATCTTAGAAGGTGTGCCCCGGCAAAGCACTATGTTCAGGAGAAGAGGAACAGGGTAGGTAGTTTATCTATCTCGGTGTCTAAGTGTAGGCAAAAACCGTCCGGATCCCAAAGGCGAGTGTGAACCGGAGAGATGCAGACTGGATTGCCGTGGGAGACGCTACTAGGTAAATTTGTAGGGCCACGGCAACCGTCGTCCGTGAGGGGGAGGTCTCTCCCAAGGAGGTGCTGGTTTTAGCGAGAATAAGGCAGAGATTCCCACTAGGAAGGTGAGGGGTCTGACAACGCTGGACTAAAACATAGCGAGGTTAGGAGAGAGAGATGCAGAGGTAGTTGAATGAGAAGACCATGGTTTTGAGTAGAGCAGCAAGCGCCAGTGCAGACAGAGAGGAGAGAGTAGTGTTCCAAGTGATGGTCCTGTTCGTCATGCTAGTTCGGTCTAGTCTGGATGCTTATATGGGTGGCCAGCCATGTTGGGGATGGGTCCCCCTTGCGGCTGTTTCCCCCACAATCTTCTCCCTCCCCACTCTCACTGACGTCATAACCTTTATTAACAACAAATATGGAAACATAGATAGATATTTCTGATCCGAGAAGAGAGTACTTGTAATTATTCGTAATTAAGAGGTGGCAATAACATAATACATTTGTTAATATAATCTGTAATAATTTGTTTCATAGAGGGGAAATAATATTGTTTTCTTAATTTGTCATAAGTCTCAGTTGTTTCTCTGTATGCAGTTTTTCCAGTGTGATAGTTGGTAATAATCTCGTCTTGTTCGTCCTTATTTGTTACATTTAGTACATGATTTTTGTATTTTTTTATCTTAACAGTAGGATATTTTTTCTGTATAATTCTTGATAAAGCATTGAATTGTTCATCATACCAAGTAGTTATTACATTGAGTTTGGATTCACAATAAATTCCACAAACATGTTTTGGGTGTTGTTGGGTCGTCACGAGTGGGGTGCCTGGTTACCCTAGCCCGGGTGACAAGTGAGGGTTGTTTGAGTTTATAACCTGGACAAGCGTTTCATGACAGCTTTACTATCTGACTCTATTTTTTGATAGGTATGTACCCCGACAATGCACTATGTTCAGGAGAAGAGGTATAGGGCAGGTAGATAGTTTGTGTGGTCTTGGAATGACCACGAATTCACACTCGGTATCTGAGGGTAGGCGAAATCCGTCCGGATCCCAAAGGCGAGTGTGAACCAAAGAGAGTTAGACTGAATTGTCACGGGGGACACTGCTGGGTAAGTTTGCAGGGCCGCGACAACCATTGTCCACTAGGAAGAGGTCTCTCCCAAGGAGGTGCTAGATTTAGCGAGACGAAGGGTCTGACGACGCCGCACTAAAACATAGCGAGGTTAGGAGAAAAGAGATGCAGAGTTTTTTCATAAAGAAGCAGTCAGGTTTTCAGAGTTCAAGCGGGGTAGCCAGGTAGTTGCCAGGAGAGAATGATTTACAAGGGTTAGACCCTCGGCTTAGGTACCCAGCTAGCCTTGCCCAAGGGCCAATCATCATTAAGATTGTGTAACCAATGACGTGTGGTTTCTTTGTTCTCTAGCAGAGGCTGGGCGCCGGCTGTTTGGGCCCCTCCATACCTGGGTACTGATAGCTGGTGCCCCATCTCATATACTACTTGGTACCCCGCTTTTTTTATTGCTTAACACATTTACAATGATTTATATTTTGTTCATGTTATTTAAATTTGTTTACAATATATATACAATAGGGTATAGGGTGATTTATCTTATGTAGTTAGCGGTCGCTACAGGTGTATAATTTGTTCTAATATTTGGTCTAATTCTTCCTCATTATTGAAAGAAATGTCATATCTTCTTTTATTAAACGGTTAGCTAAATTGTACGTTTTTATGTCCTCTGGTTATTATAATTTGGTGTTTTTCAACATTTATTGCTTTGTCGTCAGGGGCTATAAAAGATTGTTCGTTACAAGAGTTTTAGTCTTGGGATTATTGCTATGTAGCTACTACACTAATTTTGTCTTCCATGGCTTCTGGGTTAAGTTCTTGTAAAATGTTGTTGTATTCTTCTGAGTCATTAGATGTTGCTTCTATTAATCTCTCCCATGTCTTCTTCATGTTTTGGGTGTATAATTTGTTCTAATATTTGGTTAATTCTTCCTCATTATTGAAAGAAATGTCATATCTTCTTTTATTAAACGGTAAGTTGTAAGTTTTTATGTCCTCTAGTTATGATAATTTGGTGTTTTTCTATGTTTACATTTCTGTTATTGTCTACAATCCATATTTGCTTATTAGAAGAGCGTTGGGAATGTGCAGTCGCTTCATTGGAACCTACGTCGTCTTGTATTATCTGTTCATCTATTTGTTGGGGAATAAGCTGTTCTAAATCTGTAGTTATTGCGCCATATTCTGGATTATCTTTTACTGGGAGTAATTCTATTTCTTCAATGTCCATGCCATCATCACAATAGTTAGTTTCGCCTTTCTTATTTTGAGTGTATTTGTTTTTTTCTTTTTCTGTTGTTGTTTTATTTTGCATTTTATTTTCCGTTTTATTTTGCATTTTATTTTCCAATTGGTTTTCCGAGTATTTTAGGTCTCTTTTATCTTTTAATTTAATACCGTTTATTATTATTTCGTCATTATGACATTTTATTTCAGCGTTTAATTCCTTCATTGTTTCGTATTGTTGGGTTGTCACCAGGAAGTGCTTGATCACCAAGCCCTGGTGATAAGTGCGGATTGTTTGAGTTAATAACCTGGACAATCGTTCCAGGACGGCGTTAATATCTGACTCCATTTTATGATAGGGATGTCACGGCCAGGTGGCTTTTAAGCCATTGCACCTGCTGTTACCTGAATTGTTACGACTGCCGGCCCATGCGTTTATTGCTAGGCTTTCACCATGATTCACATTATTACAATACATTATATATGCACCAGAGTATAGGGTGATTTAACTTAAGTAGTTAGCGGACGCTACACGTATCCTAACAGAATATCAAAACGGTTGCTGAATGGATGTATTAACATTTTTACCTTTGCACTAATTCCTAACAGCGGGTATAAGTATATTGTTGCATTGTGTGTACCTTCAGCTTTTTCCGTCGGAGTTTTAATAACAAAGTCTTCGTGATTGATTTTTGTTCCCTCGGGTAATGCATTTGGACTAATATAATGTTTAGAAGCTCCGGTGTCAATTAGCCAAGTTTTGCCTTTTTTTTATCTTTAATTTTCGGTAACGAATCCAAGTAATTTAAATGATATTCTGGTATAAAGGAGTCGGATCGTTGTTGTTCGTACCGTAGTTTAAAAAAATCATTTTGTTTAGCTTCTAAGTAATTTAAACGTTCAGTAAGTAATTGTATTGGATTGTCTTTATTGTTTTCTCAGAGTATGAACTCTGTTACTCGCGGTTCTCATGGAGACAGTTTCGTTTTCTCTGTTGTTCGTTTTGATTAATTTCTTGTTGTGATTTGTTGTTGTATTGTCTTTGTTAATGTGATTTCCGTGATTAGTTGTGTCTTTCGGTAATCCCTCAGTTATAGTTTGGTGTATACCGTTAGTAATTATGTTTTTGTATTTGGTCTTGTCTTGGTTCCCATGTTCTTTTGAAATTGGGATCATAATTTTTTCCTAGGTAGTTGGGGTTTCTTTGTTGTTGGTTATAATACTGTTTTCTAGGTTTTTGTCATAAGTTTCTTCCATTATTTTGATAGCGGAAGTGGTTAACGTTCGTTGGAAGTCGTGAAGGTTATTTATAATATAGCATCGTACAAAGTTTCTTAATTCGGTTACAAATTGTTTTATACAGTGGTTGGTTATTAGTTTGTCGTATACATTTATTTCGTATGTTTTCTGTAATGCTTCGTTTGAATCGTCAAAGATAATTCTTCCTTCTAGTTCGTCTCGTAGGGTTATTAGTTTGTTTGTACATGCGAATGGATGCTCGTTTCTATGCATTGTCATTTTTTATATTTCCGTTATTGAACGTTCGATAGTTTTGTTGTCTCGGAAATATCTCTTTAATTCTGTTATTAATTCGTCAATTGAGTCATAAGTTCTTATGCCACAAAATTTTGTTTGGTCTGTGAGTTTGTTTGTTTTAGTTTAGCTCAGTAGTTGTCTTAAATTATATTTTCTGTGTGGGTTGTCTAATGCTCCCACTGTAAAGGCAACATATAACAACTGGTTTAAGAATGTAACTAAGTCGCTTGGGTTTCCATTGCATTCGGGGATTTGTTGAAAGTCAGCGGCTTTAATTACATAATTAGTTCCTTCCATTTCTTCTTTTTCTGTAATGTTTCTTAAAATGTTAAGCCTGTCAGTTACTGATGTCATAAAGTCAAAATGTGTATAATAATTCTATTTACCAAGTGAATGATGTCTTCAGTGAAGTTTACTTTCTTCCTTCAACTTCCTCAGATATATAACAAAATTCTTTAGAGTATTACCTGGTGAAAATCTATTGAAATAGATCAGTACCCAATATCGGTGAAGTCCTGTCCCCTCTCAGGATGCATAGAGAACTTGAGAATTTCAGCAGTGTACGTAACTCCATCTCATTCGATCGTGCTAGGAGTAACTACACCATAGGGTTCCATTCGAGGATATGTAACAGGAGGGTGGGTCTTTTAAGTGGTTGACTGCGCTAATGCCGAGGCTCGTGGACGATGAATTGGCACTCGAAAAAATTAATCTACGGGACGAGGAGAAAGTTATCACCAAAGTGGTGTCCCTAACGGCAGTGAAGTAAGACGCAGCAGACGTCACTCTGCAAAGAAGAAAATCTTGGAAGACCCATGGTGAATGCCTGCCCTAACGTAAGCCAAGTGAGAGGCCTACCGGGAAAAATGTGAGTATCATAGGTGTAGAATCTAGCTGGTCCGTAAACGACTCCCGGGTCCAGTACACGAGCCGATTACAAGATGAAGGAGACCACCAGGAGGTAAACATTAAACGAGTTCGTCCAGCAGAGCCGGAGAAGAACCCCTGGGACGTCCTGTTAAATGTTGCATTGGCAAGAGGAGGCTTGGCCATGAGGAAATTGCTGAAACATGCATCAAGGACAACGCAGGGAACAACTTACGGGAGGATTCTCTCCTAAGGGGCCTAAGTCAAGCCCTCATAGTTGCTGACCTGAATTCACCATGGGATATCTGGAACTCTTATCTAGACCGGACGTGCACCAGGTATGAAGGAGATCGACTCCGCTGTTGTTAAGTTCTCGAGCCCCTTCATTAAGGGATAATTCTTGCAATCGTTAATGATACCTCTTCCTGGTAGGACTGGAAGAGAGCAAAACCTGATATCAAAGGCGCAGGCCGGGCCTAACAGCATGCTCCCTGTACTAAGTAAAGACCTGGAATGTCTAATGTATCTGGCGCTTCAATAGGGACTCTATAGAGCAAATCACCCCAGGCAGTACGGCTCGAGTTGAGGTTAGAGGTTGGTGGCCACTCGGAATATGTTTTGGGAGAAATAATGGAAACTCGGCCCAAGTACTGTACCCTGAACAGCGTGTGTGAGGGGGGGGGGTTCAGGAGCTAGAGACACCTAGAAACCTCCATAAACTTGTGGGCAGCTTCCTAGCCAGTGGAGGGTGGACATTAGAGGACATGCGGTTCGAGGCAACCTTGGAGTGAGGATGTCCCGTGGGGTAAGTACTGGCTCCTAATTAAAAGCTGATATTTAAGAGGTTCATGCGACTCTTAAAGACTACAGGATCCCTGCGCTACCCTGCGTGGATGATCCCGAAGACCACTAAGGCAGACTCCCAAGCTGTGGTCGTCAGAAGAGACTGTCCTTGCACTAGCCTAATGGAAGAGTGGTGCGCATGCAGAAAGATGATCATAAAGACTACAGACACCCTGGTGAGGGGGAATATGCCAGCTCGTGGCAACTCCATTCACTTGGGCATTAGAGGAACGCCCATAAGCGTGTACCCCGGGTTGTGAGAGTGTGAAAATAGGCAGATGTGGTGTGATGGGGGAATCAGGTTCCCAGTCTCTAGGACCCTCTACCAGGCCGTGGTGTTAGGAATCATAAGATAATCCTCCCAGTCGTGGTCGGCGTACCTCATTAAGGGACAGACGCTCAGGCTAATTCAGGTGCAGAGATTGCACAGCTACGAGTCAGTATTATATATGACCATATAAGACCGTTTCCTTTCAGATACTAGCAGTGAGTGCCCCAATAGACTTGGTCCTCCAGGAACATTGCATCCGAGCTAAGGTAAAGAGAGGACATATTGATTGAGGATATCTTCCTCCACCCCTTTGGAGCAGGATTGAAGAAGAACCTAGTAAGTGGTAGGGCTATCCTAGTGACGGGACGAATGAGGCGGGAAATGCCAGGTGGGCCGATAACAGGAAGTACTTCCTCTTAGCCAAGGCTGAGGGCAAAGAGGGTCTCCCTTATCTACTTGAGTTTCTTCGTGCTATCGAGGCATGGCGGATTTCGTTCCAAGCTTTATAAGCATGAAAGAACTGCGTATCCCAATTGTGCTCATTTATCAAGCACCTTAGAAACATTCAGAGCACGGATGCTCCGATCAATTGGCCAGTATAGCTAGGGTGAGTCAGACTTGCCATTCCTGTTGGACAATAAGGAGAACTAAAGGGCCTTCCTCATGTTTATCCTCATGTGGACTAGGGCATCTCCTCACCATCTCCAGGGGAGTGATGCAGGGAGCAGCCATTATATTTGGGGTCCTTATCAAGAAGGCACTGTAGCACTAAGATGGAGTGGAGTCTCCTTGCATGTAGAAATAAGTTAGCCTTAGGGGATTTTTCATTCAAATACCAGGAATTTGAGACATCCAACTTTACGACGGACCTTGTATCAGAAATATAAGTTTGGACAGCTATAGAATTTAGCTTTATCATACACGCGTGAAGGCGACTTCAGAAAAAATGCCTTTTCTCAAGAAAGCACTTGTCTCTAAACATTATTCTTTGTCTTATCTCTGCTGAAATGTTGTTATTATTGGTAAGCGGCTCAGACGCAATGTACAAAGTCTGCATTCTTGTCAAAGAATGTTGTAAGTTTTCATGGATTCCATTGGCCTAACCTGCGCACATGATATGATGATATGGTCTCTCTTGCATTTATATCCAAGCTCTATTTCCTTATTATAACCTCTGGGTCACAAATGCTTTTTTACGGCCTAAAAGCAACTTCTTACAATGCCAATTCAATTTTAAACTTGCTGCTGTGTCAACCTATTAATTACGAATAATCAGAAGATCCCCTCTTATCGGTCCAGAAAGTATCTACTTATGTTTCCATATAATAATAATAATAAACGTAAGGCGTTAGTAAAAGAGAGGATGAAGCAGGTGGGGGAAACAGCCGCAGTTGGGGGAGCTCCCCCACCACGGATGGCGTTCCTATATAAGCAGCGAGACTGGTGGTAGTCGGGGAGAACGTACAGAACCGGAACTTGGAGCACTTCTCTCTCTCTCTCTGCACTGGCACTTGCTGCTCTACTCAAACCATGGCCTTCTCATTCAGCTACCTCTGCATCTCTCTCTCCTAGCCTCGCTATGTTTTAGTCCACTGTTGTCAGACCCCGCAACTTTCTAGTGGAAATCTCTGCCATTGTCTCGATAAAACTAGCACTTCCTTGGGAGAGACCTCTCTCTGGCGGACAACGGTTGCCGTTGCTATACAAACTTTACCTAGTTGCGTCTCCCACGGCAATCTAGTCTGCTTCTTTCCAGTTCACACTCACCTTTGGGATCTGGACGGTATTCGCCTACAATTAGATACCGAGTGTAAATTCGTGGTCATTCCAAGACCACATAAACTATCTATAAACCTACCCTGTTCCTCTTCTCTTGAACATAGTGCTTTGCCGGGGCACACCTTCTAAGATCTTACGGAGTCAGATCAAAACGAATTAAGCTGCCCACCGACTAGGCCACCAGCAGGAGTGAAAGACCACAGGTCCACCCGTTTTATCTCTTTCTTGGCGCTCGCCGGGCGGCGGCTAGAGGTTGTAGCGACCCTAGCCCGCGGGGGGCGTGTTCTACACACCTTGGGGGTCCTCACATCACTGAGCCCGACACTTGCCTTTTGTTTTTCTAATGGGGTAAAACCCAGGGTCACCTTTGTGTTCCCAGTTTTTGTTATTACGGTTTCAAAGTAGGTAGTGTTCCATTCCATCAGTTTGGTCTTTTCAGGCCAACTATATTCATTTGAAATTTTGTAGTTTTTCTAATCGTTTCCATTAATTTTGTTTTGTGAAGTTTACCGCATTAACTTGAACATGGTCGTGGCCTGATATGGAGGGTTGAACTTTCTTTCTTGATGATATAGTCTATGATGGTTACGATAGTTAGGGTTCTGGTTATTCAAGATTCTCTTTTGCTCTGGGCAGACCATTGATTTAGGATTTGATTGTGTCGATGAGGCAGAAGAAATCATTCACTTTCCTAATATTCTTCATTTCCACGCAACAATAAACAATTGAAATAATAGTCAATCTTTTTAATCACTTCATTCTGAAAAATAAAAACAATATATATATTGTTTTAGAAAGAAGTCCCCATAATTTTAAAACTGGTCTTTGGCCTATTCCTCTCTTCGGAAGTTATCCTGATCTTCATAATATGCTACTACGGAGAAGAAATACAGCAGTTGGTACGATTGATATATTTATTTAATATTTAATGTACATTAGTTATGCATCTTCACTCCTATTCAACTCAGCCGATGATAGATCCAGAGTCAAAAGGGATATCTACAATCAGGCATAGCACAAACTCGTCTTTCGTGTTTATTGTGAATAGCTCAAATATTCACAATACCCACGAACAGGCATCCAAGGTATATATACAATGACCAGACAATCCGAAACATGACACATTATTGGAGAAACATACCAATACCAACACCTTGTTTTACGGAATAGCACTGCTTTCTTGTACTCTGCCAACCTTTGTTAATACTAGTTCTAACATGGTTCTGTAGCTGAAACAATCCTAAACACTTAGTGGCTAATGCTTATACTGTTTCACTATTATTAGCTTAGAATTATTCACTGTTATTGTTTAGTTATTTGATTGTTCGTTGTCATTAGAGCAAATGTAGTACCATTACCCTCTATCAGCCGCCATTTTCAGAGTGAGGATGTTGGAGACATGCTGTACCAAACTAACTGGATCGACCATTCAAAGTTAATGAAGAGTTACATGATTATTATACAAATAAGGAGTCGGCGAAAGATGAGAATCGAACTCGCAGGCTTCATGGATATTTCTAAGCAAACCTTTTCTGCTGTGAGTATTTTCTAGAAGCCATTATTCATTCAGGACTTAATATATTCGTTCTTTACATTTATTTTTTCGTTTTTGTGCAGATAATCAGATCTTCGTATTCGTACTGCAATTTGATGCTTGAGTTTAATTAAATTGAAATAGAAGCTATCTATCAACTAAATTAGATTTTAGTTAAAGTCTGCACATAGCTAAAAGATGCAAATTGTATTTAAAAAATTCAATTACATACACATGCCTCCTACAGCCAATTGGCAAAATCACCAGCACAGTACAATTTGTGATATTATAGTTAACGAAAATATAACATTGAAAAAATATTGTTTGTATGATTGATCCTGAAAATCTTCATCTCGATTGATATAGATAGGATAAAATAATATTCTGGGACAAAGTGAAGAACGATAGTGTTCACATAACAGGTTTATGCCTGGTTAATAAAAAGAAATATTGAATTATAAAACCCTTTCTAATGAAAACGATTAGGTTGATACAAAATAAAAATAAAAGTACACACCAGCTACATTTACAGTGGTGAAAAGCATGAAAATATAATATAATAACTAAATCGTTCCCGAACTAGCAAGGGTTTGTCTGGATGGCTAGGAGGTGTTGGAATAGGAAGGTTTGTAAGGATGAAGCATGGTGGATATTACCAGGTAGAGAGTTACAGAGTGTATTAGAGTGAGCGTGGAACAAGCGGTCATATGCTGCCATTTTGTAGGAAGGTATATGAAGGCCAGTCTTTTTTCCATGGAGTAGACTGGTGATTTGAACTGTAAAATATTGTATATATCAGGAGGGTGATGAGAATTGATGGTTTGGAAAACGAATGAGACAAGAAAATATTGTGCACCGAAGGGAGGAGGGGGAGTTCCAGCCTATCTTTTTTTTTTTTTTTTTTTTTTTTAAAGCTTTCTTTTTTTTTCAATTCAATAACAACATTATTATGATGAAATTACAATCTGCCTACTTGATAGGCAATAAATAATTGAGATAAGTGTTTTCATTCATACCATATTTACAATTCATCATTCGTTCGCACATTCATACAATATTTACAAACAGCCCAGGGGCCCCCCAAGTCCACACGGTTGTTGCCTCCCTCGCAAGCGAAAGAGGAAGCGGAGTCATCTGAAAATGTTGCCAAGAAGGTATTGGGGGCAGAGGGGAAATCAGCGGTATATAGGTTATAGAGGATGGGACCCAGGACGCTGCCCTGTGGAACTCCTGCTTTTATGGGATAGTAGTTAGAATATTCTAAACCACAGCGGACTTGGAAGAAGCGGTTTGAAAGGTAGGACTTTAGGATAAGAAAAAGGGTCTGTGGTAAATGTGTTTTGAGCTTGTAAAGCAAACCTGCGTGCCAAACCCTGTCAAAAGCTTGAGCTATGTCCAGAAATGCAGCAGTGCAATACTGTTTGGATTCAAGGGCTGAGGAAATGTGATCAACAACGCGAAGGCCATGTTGAGTAGTGGAATGTTGTTGACGGAAGCCAAACTGATGTATAGGAAAAAGGTTTTTGGATTCAACAATTGGAAGTAGACGTTTTAGGATGAGTTTCTCAAATATTTTTGAAAGGATAGGGAGTAGGCTAATTGGACGGTAGATGAGGCGTCGTTGGGTGGGTTTCCGGGTTCGGCGAATAGGACAATAATGGAGTGTTTCCAGAGGAGAGGAAAGTGCGTCGTTCGGATAATGCAATTATAGATGTAGGTTAGGAAGATTATGGCTTTATGAGGAAGCTGTTTGAGAATTTGAGGAGTAAGAAGATCATATCCAGGGGATTTTCGGTAAGGTAAGTTTTTCAGAAGGTATTTGACCTCAGAGGGGTTAACGGCTTTTGGTGGAAGTGAGAGAGGTATAGGTGAAGTGAGGTAATCTTCTACAGTTGTGATATGAGTATGGGTTTGATGAGAAAGGTGAGGTGTGAAAGTATGGGTAAGATGCCGAGCAAATTCATCCGACCTATCCCCATCCGAAGCCGCCCAGGACCCATCATCACGACGGAGTGGGTGTGAAACAGGATAATACTTTAGGATTTTTTTAGTTACATTCCGCAGAGAGTTATCCCTGGTAGAAAGAAAGGAGAGGTGGGAATTGAAGGAATCGGAACGAAAGGACGCCAATTGCCGCTTTACCAATCTGCTTAAAGCTTTCTAGTTAGAATTTTAGGATGAGGGAGAAATATAAAATATTTAGGGTGATCGGATCCTTGTGCTAGGAGGACCTGCTTGAAGGTGGTGTGAGAGGTGTAAGGAGTGTTGGAATCCTCGGTGGAGGTTGATTGTTACGGTACAGTGGTGAGAGTCCACTGGTGGCTGGGCCCAGATTCTTCTCTAGGCATGTAGTGCAGTCGGAGTTTGTCTGATATCAGTGAGGGTGCCCCTTAGAGGCTTGTTGTTGGTGGGCCAAGCGCCGTGATGCCAACAATTTCTTCTGCTTTACTTGATCTTGTGAGTTGCCATCGTGCCGGTAGTGGTGGTGGTGTCATCTCTCAGAAGAGAGGGTTTAGACTGTGCTTCATTGAGTCAAAGAACTTGATGTGACGTCGTCTGATGGCTTCGGTGATGGTGGGGAGCTCGAACTTTTCGTGCATGTCGGGAAGCCTTCATTTCACGAAAAGGGGTATGCCACATTGCTGTTCGCAGGATGTTGTTCTGGAAGCTATGGAGGTGAGTTATGGTGCTGGCATGTAGGAATCTAAAGAGTGGTGTCCCAAACAGTAGAGCTAGCCTCAGGACGCTCTTGTATATGAGGAGTTTCAGTCGAAGGGATATGGCCTGGCTGGTGATGAGATGCTGGAGAGAGTAGTATGTTCTGCGGACTCGTTTTAATTTATTTTGCAAGTGTGTGCCGAACGACATTTGCCTGCCTAGGTTGATGCCCAGGTAGCAGATGATGTTGGCTAATTTACATTGAGTCCTGTTTATGGTAAAGCTGGGTGGACGCTTCTTTTTCCCAGGCTGGAAAGAGATGATGATCCCCTGAGTCTTGGCTGGGTTCACTTGAATGTGGACAGCTCGCAGCCGGTCAACGATTAATTGGCTAACGCCCTCTGCAGCCTTTAGAGCTTTCGTTGGGTTGAGGCTGGTGCTGTAGACTCCTATGTCGTCCGAATATGCCGCTACCTCACAATTGGAGTATGAAGTTCCTACTATATGCGCGGTGTATATGTTGAAGAGTAGGGGTCCCAGCACCAACCCTTGGGGAACTCCGACCACGAAATCTCTTCTGATGGTTAAGACGGCTCCTAATCGCACAGAAGATGTTCTGCCTGCTAGGTAGGAGGACATGATGTTCTGGAGTTGTGCAGGAAAGTCGTGCTCATTTAGGCATCGCAGGAGAGTACGATGATCTACGGAGTCAAATGCCTTCGTGCAGTCAAGGGAGATCATCGCAGTGACTCTGTTGTGGCGCATGTTCGTTGCAACGTGCCGCTGCAGTTTTACAAGGTTGCAGTCCAAGCTAAGTCCATTGGTGAAGCCGGTCTGTTGTGGTGGAATGATGTCTTGAGGGTCACAGTGCCTGGTGAGATGATCGTAGAGAATCCTCTCGTAGATTTTTGACAACTGGGTCAGCAGACTGATGGGCCTGTAGTGAGCTGGCTCACACCCATTTTGGCCAGTTTCAACAGTGGGACAACACCGGCATGCTTTCACGTCTGGGGAAAATAGTGTAGTCACTGTGAGGAGTTTAAGATGTTCACTATGTGGGATATCCCCTTCTGTGGTAGCTGTTTCAGAAGGATGTTCTGGACGTTGTCATCTCCTGGTGCTCTGTTACCTCTGGTGTGACGAATAATCGCAGAAACCTGGTGGTAGGAGGTATATATGGAAGTTTGGGTGGGGGTCCGCCGGTCGGGTGCTGTGATTGGCTCACTGACTCTATCCCCTCTCAAGTGGTCAGCGAGTATGTCGGCCTGCTCTGCAACAGACATGAACTGCCCGTTGTTTACCAGTCTTACAGTGTTTTTCTTGGTTACAGATGTTTTAACCAGCCACCAAAATGCTTTGTAGTCACTGTGTAAACTGCGGAGACGGTCACCCCAAATAGAGCTCTTCCACTGGATCATTAGAGATGTTATTTGGGTAGTTGGAGCGTTTAGCACAGAACTCAGGTCTTTGTTTTTCGTCCGGAACCACCTGTTTTTAATATTGTTGCGTTGCTGTATCAGTTGCATGATGTGTTCCGGTGGCTTCCTCAGGGAAGTCGGTACCGGGGCAAACTTCGGTATGGAGACATCAGCAGCTCGGACAATGGTAGCCTGCAACTGATAGATGGCGCTGTCGACATCCCAAGTATTTCTGAGTGGCGCAATTGGGGGCAACTCTGCACTAATGAGGTGCTTATATTGGGCCCAATTGGCCTCTCGGTAATCATATCTTGTAGCTGGTGGCTCCGGAATGTTGCCTTCTAGCTCATAGATATTGGGTCTATGATCTGACGATTCGAAATCGAGCGCCGACCAGCCGGTGACCCGATGAGGTTGTTGGGTGAGAAGTAAATCTGGTGTGAGGTCCTATCTGGGTTGCCATGTTGCCTAAATGTCGGTACGCCTGGGTGGATTACTGTGAACGGTGTCTTGATTATGTGTCTGTCGAGGGCATTAGCTGTTGTTCCACTCCACCAGCTATGATTGGCATTGAGGTCTCCAATGATTATGTGACTTTTATTTTTGCTGACCTGGGTTATTAGGAGCCTGGCTGTCGTTAGGTTTGTTCTAGGCCTTCTATAATTTCCAGTCACGATAATATTGTTTGTCAATCGTAGTTGGAGAGTGTCTACATAGTGGTTCCCGTCAGATGGCACCACTGGGTTTAGTCGTTTACATGGTACTCCCTGCCTGACTAAAACGGCCACGCCCGCTGTTGTTGTTTCCGTGTCCTCCCGGTAGGTAGAGTAGCCTGGGAAACGACAATAGCAGTCCTTTTTTAGTCTGGTGTCTGTTAAAATTGCAACATCCAGGTTATGGCAACGTAAGATAGCCTCGACATCATCTTGTTTGGGCCTAAGGCCGCAAACGTTATAATTAAGTATGTTATGACCTATAATTTTGTTGTTGCTCTATCGAGTTTTGTAAGAACTCTTTCTATGAGACTAGTCAGCTGTGTGATCATGGTGCTTAACATATTGAACATGGCATCCACGGTTGAATTAGGTGGGGCCGCGCGACAGGTGCTGTCCATTGGTCACCTGAGAGTAAGAAGCCGTTTGTCGTGGTGGTGGGGGTGCCGGAGCGTATCTAGTGTCCCTAGTTGACGCAATAGTTTTATGCTGGGCCTGGCGTCTAATCTCCATTGTCTGCATCAGTTTGATCCTATAGGGGCAGTGCTTATATGATGCAACATGTCCCTCCCCGCAGTTGGCACAGCGTAGGGGCACCGCCTGGTCGCGTGGGCATTCTTTAGTTTCGTTACACACGTACATACACCTCACGCATTTCGGTGATTTGAAGCAATATCGCCTGGTATGGCCATATTCCTGGCAATTCTGGCACATGGGGGTGCCATATTTCTCATTATAGGTGCTTACTCGGAATAGCACGTTATTTACATGGCGGATTTGTTTTAGTTTGTCCGCAGTAAGAATTGCGTCACCTATTACAAGAACTGGCTCAATTTCCGTTTTGGCACCATTGTAGTCACTTTTTCTCAGTCTGTAGACAGATATTACACCGCCTGCAGGAATGATGTGGTTTTGTATTTCTTCGATGGGATGAGCTAAATCGAATCCGTGTAATAGAAACTTTTTATTCGGTTTTGTTCCCCTTGGGGCGTAGGTATGGAAAGGTATTTTAGCTGCTTTAAGAGCGGCGACTGTTGATATTAGGTCTTGCTCCGTGCCACAAAACGCTTAGTGTCCTGTTGACCTTGTACTACTTGGTATCCCGCAATTTTGTATTCGGTTAGTAGGCGTGTAAGGTCATAACTATTTAACTTCCCCATGACTAGGGGAGGTATTGGCTTGGGCTTAGTAGTCGTGGGCTCGGTTTGTGGAGCACGTTTCAACCCCAACACTCTCTTTATCTCTTATATACTACCCACCGATCTGATATCTGCTACAATGAAATGCAACTAGAATAACAGGGACTTAGTAGCCCATTATTTAAATTAAAAGATTGTAATACATCCAAGATAACATTTGCCAAATGGTTTACTGTAAAGGGATATGGTTAAATTTCACATTGCTTAGCTTCCATTTACGAAAACTCTTCACATTGCTCTTGTTTGTAAATAGGGAAGCTGTAGTTTTCAAAATATTTTAATAAGTTGTGTTTGTATGTTGTTGGGTGGTAATCATCATCATTTAAGCCACATTCGACGATGTGAGGGGATAGATATCAAAGCGGCATTGTTGTCGAGGACAGATAAAAGGTTGGATGTGAGGATGATCAGCACCATTGTCCAACACATGGTTCATGTAATTGAGGGACAGTGAGCCGATGTTGGATATCTGGGAGCATGTACCTTGGAGGATCTCGACGTATTTGCGTGACATCCAGTCACCCGTAACCCTAAACATGACCTTCTTCTTCTTCAACTTTCTCCCCTTCCTTTCCTTTAACTACCCATCTCGCCTTTGTCCCCGAATATATTTTTTTTTTTTTTAGCTTAAATTGTTTCATACAAATTCTAATCACATCGCTGTAATAATTTGTCTTCTTATATTCAGTTCTCATCCTTATGATTATTCTTAAGACCTCCACTTTTTGCTCCATGCTCTTCTTTATGTTTACGTCTTCAATAGTGCCCTGACAACATGCTACGTCAATTCCCAATCCCTGCTTGCTCATCAGGGCGAATTCTTTCAATTTTTTTATTGACAACTATCATCATGTAGCCTCCAAACCCTGGTCTAAACCAGGGTGTTTTCGAAGGAGATGTCATCTGATTTGGGAATCAGGATCAAGGAAGAGAGCTTGTTACAACTTTGTCATAACTCAAGCGAAAGATTGATAATAATACATAATAATTAAAGAACTATGTAATCAACATCTACAAGAACATATGAATAATAAAAAAATAAAGACACGAAAGCCCCGGAATACTATTCCTGAATGTAAGCTTCATTGGTGCCAGAGTATAATACAGCCTTAAGTTGCGCAAGTTCAGCATCTTTATAAGTCTCGGTGGCAATGGTTTTGCTATTAATTGTCGTTGAAGACATTTGGTTGGTGATGTGTTCTCGAATGATATCTTCTTTGTCAGGAAAATCAAGTTTGTTGTTGCGAGGAGCTCGAGAGAAATAGTTTTGTTTAAATATTTTTCTGCAAGTCTCTGCAAAATATTGTAGTTTAAGCCACTTAGATAGGCAGCCTATCTAAGTAATCGTGCTGGAAGGTAATTTTGAATTTTGAATAAATATGTGCATAAGGCTTTATTTTTCTGTGATTGAGGTGAATCTGCGTCCGTACAAGTATTTAAAACATTTTTGAAAATGTTGATGAGGCTTTACGGATCTATTTGGTTGTATTATTGCTCAGCTATCAATAAATGAGATATAAAACTTATAGGCTAGCTGCTCTAAGCCGTTTATAAGATGACTGTGGTAAAAAGACTGTTGATTTGCCTATCGGTCCGGCGTCAAAAGGTACAAAAACCTTGTCACTAGCGATTTTCTTTGTCAATTTTCTGAATGATGATTCACAGCTTGAAGCCCGAAAAAACGTTTTGTTTTTTGTTAGAAGGTCTCTTCGAACAACGAACCCTGCCTGAAAACCGACGTACTGCCTCCAGGACATCTTCAACTTTTTCTTGAGATTTTGAAATCTTACTTTTTTCTCATAACATAACCAAGCTATGATAGCTTAGATTGAAAAAATGTGTAGTTAGTATTATTAACATGTAAGTTTTAGGCACGGAGGTGGTCCAAACCTGTAGTGCTCCTAGCCAGGACCATGAACGACCATGTCATCAAAATCTGTCGCTTCACCATCTATTATGCTATTACATCGCTACATGTGATTAAATTCACTGGGTGCCAAAACTAAGGTGGTTGATTTTGTAGGTCCCCATGTATTGAAATTGTCTGTATCATTTGACTCTCCTCATCAAAAGCAACATACAGGAATGCCTTGAATAGATCAATAGAACAAAAATATTCCAAGTTACGAAGGCTGTTTAGAACAAACTCAATTTCGGATATGACATAATGGGAACCTTGAAGTTGAGGGTTGACTGTGACTTTGGAATACAACCTCTCTTGGGGTAAAAATATAGTTAAGGGCTGACACAGCTCACTATCATAATGCTGACTACCATCCTTTCCTACCTTATATATATGCTCCATGCTTAGAGATAAGGATCAGTCATTCTGTCACAGTAATCCATTCAGTTAGTCTATTATAAGTTGCTTTCTATCTTGTGCATTGTTCTAATCAATAAAGTGCTTTTTAAAAAGTTCAACAGCATCTGAAGTTATTTAATTGGCGCCCGAACAGGGACTTGAGGGCTTTTCAAGACGAAGAGGCATTTTATTACAATTATCAACAATCCAATAAAACTTTTACTGTCTTTACTCTTATGAGAAGATCGTCACTGTGGAGCAAGTCTCAACAAACATACTTCAAAGGAGGAATTGCCATTGTTTTTGAACAATCAACGCTCAAGTCAAGAAGAACATTATAACCACCCAGAGCCATTACAAGCCTTAGGAAGATCACCTCTTAGTTGAAGAACTCTGCATCAGGGTATGAAAACTACTTTGTATTACATTTAATTTTTATGTTTTAATCTTATGCCTTTAGTTGACAGACTTAATTCAATTAGAAACATTCGTATAAACGAAACAGGAATGGAACACGAAAAAATTAAAATAGCGATTGTACATTTATTCCAGGTAGAACGGAGTATCTTATTCTCTATATTAATAACGTATCATACTTAATAGCTAGATTCTACCAAGCGGACAATCCGAACAGAGTAAGAAATGAAGAACTTATTGTTATGTGCGCTAAAACAAAATTAATAGGTAATGCTAAAATCGCGACTTTTGATAAAAAAATTGCCTCAGTAATTGACTTACTAGAATTTCTTAGACAACATTATCAAGACAATCGGTCCATTGGCCAACTAGCAAGAGAAATTTCCAACACAAAACCTAGACCCAATGAAAACCCCATTGAATACATTGAAAGACTACAAATAAAACGGTGTGACTTATAGACAAAATAATTCGAGAACTGAAGAGAGACTAGATCGTGTTGAAAATCATTTTTTAGACTCAGGACAGATCCAAACCGATCCACCTCCCTTAGAGGAGCAGGACCAATTTTAAATAATAATAAGACAAAGAATACGGTGACTAAACAATGCGAAGAACTGCATCACGTGAATGACTTACCGTATATTATAGATTTCAAAAATAACAAGTGGCTCATCGACACAGGAGCAACAAAAATTACATTCACCCTAGTTTAGTAAGTAAAATTAAGTATAAAACAATTAAAAAAGAATTTTCAATAAAAACCCCTACGGGATACGATGATGGTAATTCGAGTGTAACGTTAAACTTCTAGAATCCAGTGGGCATAGATCAACTAACAGAATTTTTAGTTTACCCTTTTTCCATCGTTTTTACTCAGATTTGAAACCATGAAAAATTTTAAAATGAACGTCAATTGCAATGAAGATTACATAGTAATCGGAAGCAATAAGTTCAGATTTAAAGACAAAGAAAACGAATTAAATATAATAAACAATGAAAACGAAATAAAAAAATATATTAAGAACAGAACTCATACTGAATGAAATATCAAATAAATTAATAAAAAAATAATCGCTAATAACGGAGAAATAATTAAAAAAGAGAATGAAAAACTTCAAGCGACTAATTTAATAAAGCATCGGATAAGTACTAATAATAATGACCCAATCTATACCAAGGAATTATCGGTACCCCGAACTATTTAAAAGACAAATAAAAGAATAAGTACAGAAACTGTTAAGGGATGGAATAATCAGAAAAAGTAATTCACCTTATAATTCACCTCTATCGATAGTGCCAAAAAAGATGGATGCTAGTGGATGGAATTAAGAAAGTGAGAATGGTCATAGACCACCGCAAACTTAATTTAGGAACCACTAATGATAAATTGCCCTTACCAAATATAGAAGATGTACTTAATAAATTAAAAGGAGCTAAATATTTTACAACTATTGATTTAATTTAGGGTTTTTACCAAATACTTATGGATGAAGAATCGATTCCAAAAACAGCCTTTAGCACGCACAACGGACATAATGAATTCGTAAGAATGCCGTTTGGTTTATGCAACGCACCACCAACCTTCCAACGCATGATTAATATGGCTATAGAAAATCTACCCAGAACTATGGCATATATTGATGATATTATAATTTATTCAAAAAGAAGTACATTTGAAAGATATTGAAAAAGTATTACAAACATTAAAGAAAAATCATTTAAGTATACAGTTAGACAAAACCAAATTCTTTAAAACAGAATTGAAATTTTTGGGATATATAGTAACTCAAAATGGACTTAAAACGGATCCTAATAAAATAAAAACCATTTCAGAACTTAAACAACCTAACGATGAAAAATCCCTTAAACGATTTCTAGGAATGACAGGATATTATCGAAAATTTATTATAGATTACGCTAAAATAACTAGACCACTCAGTTCGGCAATTAACACCAAGAAATATGACACATCAGAATTCAAGGAAAGTTTTACTACTCCAACAAATGACTAATACACCAATATTGACATACCCAGATTGGAACAAACAATTTATTTTAACTACAGACACGAGTAATCAAGCGATAGGCGCAGTACTCAGTCCGGTAATTGATAGCATAGAACATCCTATAGCATTTGCGTCAAGAGTACTATCAGAAACAGAGGAAAACTATAGTACAATTGAGAAAGAACTATTATCTATAGTATACTTTACTCAACATTTTAAACCCTACCTATATGGTGGAACAAAGTTTTTATTACTTACAGACCACAAACCATTAAAATGGGTATTTACTATGAAAAATGAGAATAGTAGAATCATGAAAAAATATAGAAGCTTCAAGAATTCGAGTTCGAAATCAAACATACCTCAGGAAAAACAAATCATGTAGCAGATTGCTTGTCCAGACGAAATGAAATTAATACTCTAGAAGAAATAGAAGTAAACTTACACCTACCAGAGGAAAATACACCAGAATATGAGATCAACTATTAGATATAACAAATGTCAATAAAGAAACAAATAATCAAGAAATTTTAGAATCAACAGAAGATTTACCAATACTAAGTAACGAAGACTTAGAAACTTTAATAACCCAACATTCACAAGACAGTAATAATGAACAAGTATGGCTAGTTGATAACGATAAATGTTTGAACATTGAGAAAAATCAAATTTTAATAAAAAGAGGAACCAATAAGGTTACTTATGAAAAAATATTTGAGAAAAATCGTTATACTTTACACATTAACAACATTGAAAAAATAAACGAATTACTATTAGAAATATTACAACCAAACAAAGTTTATGGAATATACTGTCAAACGAACTTTGAAACTTTAAATGAAATTTATGAAGACTATTACAAACAAATCCAAAAACTAATTGAAAAAGAATATAAAACAATAAAACTTAAAAGATATTTTTTATTATGTGAAGAAGTTACTGAACTAAGTGACCTACAACAAGCAATTTTAGACTATCACTACGGTAAGACTTGCCATCGTGGAATTTTAGAAACTTACGATAAATTAAAAAGAAAAACTTACTTTCCTAACATGAAAGATAAAATCACTGAATTAATAAATAAATGCGAAACCTGTAAAGTAACTAAATATGACAGGAAACCAATAAAAAGTAAATTTGTAACAACTCCTACACCGGAAAAACCATTTCAAGTAATTATGATTGATCTAATATTCTATAGCATACCACTATTATAACACTACAATACTTACTGAAGAAATTAATAAAATTAACGAAGTAATCTATGAATATAGTAAGTCCAGTATTTATGAAATAATAAAAGAATATAACAATCTACTAATTAACCAAGAAAATTTCATTCTAAAAGACAAAAACGTGGAATAATAAACGGTTTAGGTGAAGTCATTTCATGGATCACGGGAAACATGGATGCTTAAGACAAGGAACACTATGACTCAGTAATCGAAAAGATAGCATTAGCAAACAAGCAAGCTAATACTAATGAACTAAATATCTTTAACACACACAAACAAATTATTGATAAATTTAATTATGACATAGGACGAATTAATAAAAACTTTAAAGAAACTCAATCCAACATGAGAACAGTAAACGTAGAAGAAAAAGCTTATTAATTTCTTACTCATATTCAGCTATTAGAGAAAAGATTTCTGAACTCATTTTAACCATGGAATTTTGTAAAATAGGAATTATACACTCTAAATTATTAAATGATATCCTTAAAGGAATACCAAACAATGTAACATTAATTTCCAATGATAATACTATTATTTGGGAAAACACTAAAATTTACTGTACATAATCAAAATACTTCGTTTCATGTAATTGCAAAACTACCTATCCACGAACAATGGTATACAGGATATCTTATTGTACCTACACCTACTATTATTAATCATACTTATAAATAAACAAAAAAATGCAAAAATGGTCGAATACGATTTACAAATAGCTACCCATTGTAAGCGACATTTACACCCAGAATTAAACGCGAAACTTATCCATGTAAAATACGATACGCTTGAAGATATCGAACAATTTCTAAAAAGAGAAACCGATGAAATTATGGAACGAATTTACGATAAACCTCAAAAAACGCGCACCCCAAACTAACATCATTCAAATTATAAAGGGAGAAACTTTGACCCTAACCATCATAAACATTATGAAAGAAGAGAGCAATATGAGATAAGAAACAATTACCAACCTGGTTATCATTGGGAAAAATATGAAGCAAGACAAGGATATCAGCCCAGTTATCAGAGACAAGAAAGATACTACGCACAAAAGCAAGAATCTTACCACACTCAACAAAATAAACATCGTCAAATAATGAATGGTTACCATTATCAAAGAAACGGAAATGCACAGTATAACCAATCACGGAAACCTCATGAACAAAGAAAATAATTCAATCCTCATCCAAGACAAGAACAACAGTGGGAGAATCAAACAGTTTCTATGAGAACAGCTAGCAATCGCGTTCACTATACAGAAAACGATAACGACGAAGAGATCAATCAATTAAAAGAACAAATTTATGAGATATCTCAAAAATTTGAACATTCTTTAGACGTCGGTCGCAACGACAAAGAACACATATCAGGAAAATCTAACGTAGTAGCCTATATTTTATCAAGACAGCATTAACATTTGGAACCTGTCAATCATATAGATAGCGATAGGATCAGTCGAAGATAGTCCAGAATATGATGCACTTATCCAAGAATTAGATCTTTTAAATCCAACTACTTCAAATAAAACGACTTGTAGATAATGTAAGACCTATGGAGGCAGAGGTACCTAGTAATGCAGCCACTGCGCATTCTCAACATTCATCTAACGATAAAATATGGATAGTAGATCAAGATAAATATATCAATATAGAAAAATTTTAAATTATTATAAGGAAAGGAAATAAATTATACGAGACCGTTCGACAAGCATATGTCAATGACAAAGAAGACATTAAATCATTGTTCGAACAAATGTTACACCCTAAGCGCACATATGGAATTTATTGTGAACCTTATATAACATTATAACAGAATTCTATGATAAAATGTTTCTTGAAATATCAACCATTGTTACAGATAAAAATGAAACGTTATAACCGGCTTGTAGCCGACATATTAAATAAGGAAGATTAAATAACAACTGCAAACTATAGTATCTTATCATATGGGAAAAACATCACATAGAGGGATGTTGAAAACATACAACAAACTTAGACGTGAATATTATTTCCCGCTTATGAAGGAAAATATTAATGATTATATCAATAAATGTATAATATGTAAAATAAAACCAAATATGAAGGGAAACCTATCAAAGCTAAATATTGTAACGGCCTTATTGATCGCTGAGGTTTCGTCCGTCTAGTGCTGACGAATGAACTTAACCTTAACGGGAGGAAGGTATTAACTGAAGCTTGTGTGTGAGATTGTGTTTGTTGTAGATAGTCAAGTGCCGAGTGTGGAGATAGAAGAAATCTCTCTCTCAGTTTTTATAGTGTTGTATTTTGTTTCTGTTAAAAAAAAATAAAAAAAAGTGTTCCTTAGCAGTGGATGTCAATATCGTTAAATTTTATTACCCTGAACCTAACCTAAAATACTACAGTACATAAATGGCGCCCCGAACTCGGACATAATTGAAGATTGATAACGTACGTAATTCATTGCTAAAAATTACTTTTATTTAGATCATATTTCTACAGAAATAATAATTAATTAGTACGAATGATAAGTACTTAGAATAGAATACTGTTCATGTTTGTTTCTGCTGATTACCATTACAAGAGGAATAACGTAATTAATTATCGTCATGAGTGATCCTGAAAGGTTATTATTAGAGAGGGAGGATATGTTTGCTGCTGTGCAGTCGATTTTTGAGAGGTCTAAAAAGTTAAGTGCCGATACCGTAATAAACTTTAAGCCGTTCTATGAACGGCTTAGTAAATATGAAGCCCTGTTTGATGAAATACAGTCAAATATTAGGGATTATAATGTGACGGTTCAACAACCAAAGGAAAAGATAAACACTTCTTCAGTACAGATCTCCTTTATGGAACTAATCGATACAGCTAAAGGGAATTATTATAAAGCGGTGCAAGCGAGCAGCCCTCCCGAACTACAACCAGTCAGGGCTCATAAGGCGTGCCACTTTGTTCCTCAGGAACTTCCAAAAATTGATCTTCCGTTGTTCAGGGGTAAATTGGAAGAATGGAGTGCTTTCTATTCTCTTTTTGACTCTATGGTTCACAGAGAAAATTCCTTATCTACCATAAGGAAATTCCATTACTTACGTAGTTGTTTACGTGAGGAGGCTTTATCTCTTGTTTCTGGATTTGCGCTAGATGAAAGGAATTACACTCTGGCTTACGACACTCTTGTTTCACGATATCAAAATAGGAGACGTCTGGCCAGATTTCATATAAAGAAGGTAATGGACTTTGTGCCACTGAATAATTCATCGTCTACCGATTTGCAGACATTTTTATCGGAGCATGAAAATAACTTTTCTGCTCTATCGGCTCTTGGCATAGAGGACATGGGTGATTTTATTAAATTACACATGGCCCTCTCTAATTTAGATCCCGGTACCAGGAGAGCATTTGAGGAGCGATACAACTCCAAAGAAATTCCGTCATATCGAGAATTAATTGATTTTGTCACAGGTCGGTGCAGAGTTTTCGAGATGATGGCTCATGAGGGCAGAGAACAAAACACAAGAGCTAAAGATAAATCGAGATCTCCGAACACCACTAGGCGCGGCAGCGGTTCAAATTGCAAACGATTATCTAGTATCTCACAAATAAAATGTGAAGATTCATGCGATAGTAAGACTACAAAGCAGTTAGATCGAACAGACCGGAAACTAAAGTGTTGGAATTGTGGGGGAACTCACGTTTATTCCCGATGCTCTCTACCACGAAAACAGTTTTGTTATCGCTGCGGAACATCTGGGGTATCTATCGATACATGTCCTCGATGTCAGGAAAACTACCAAGGGGATCGGAAGTAAGGGTCATTCCCATTCCCATAATCTCATTTGACCCAGTTACCATGTCACTTTCTACCGAACCTAATACCGTACCGTCACCATCGTCACATAAAATCTATAAGCAATTATATGTGGCTGTGAAATTAGGGAAACGTGGCCAATGTGGTGAACGCACATACTTGGCTCTTTTTGACTCCGGCGCTACAATATCCTTGGTTGGGCCAGAAGGGGTGAAAATCTTTAGCCAATTGGGGTATGTCGCAGAGTCTGTACCGGAATCCGAGGTCTATGTCGCTGATGGAAGTAAACTTTCCACACCAAATTCTATGTACTAGTCCCGCTTCCGTTTTCTTTTATTTTGGGACTAGACTTTCTATCGAATTGTAATATGTGCACGTACTTCCAGGAAGAAACCTGGTGGTTTCACGATGAACCTAAACGTCGATATCGCTTTTGCCGTGAGATTGCATTGAAAGACGGTGAGACTCCAGGCCTATGCGGTATAGGCATGCTTTGTCCTTCGGAACGTAGTGTTTTGGAAAGGGTCGTGAAGGAAGGTTTGGCTACCATTGAAAGTTCTCCAGGTTTAACATCCTGTATAAGTCATAAAATTGATGTAGAAGATGCCCAACCTATCAAGCAACGATCCTACCACTACTCACCTAAAGTACTTGAGGCAATGTACAGCGAATTAGACCGAATGTTGGGGGAGAACTTGGTAGAGCCCTGTCAATCTCCATGGTCTTCACCAGTGGTCATGGTACGAAAAGGATCAGGCTACCGTTTTTGTATCGACTTTCGCAAAGTAAATCAAGTGACTTGTAAAGATTCGTATCCAATGCCCCACATGACATCTCTACTAGACGGACTTCGACAAGCAAGATATCTATCAAAATTTGACCTCAAGCAAGCATTTTTCCAAGTGCCACTTGCAGACGAAAATAGTAAAGAGATCACTGCCTTTACAGTACCAGGTAGAGGTTTATTTCGATTTAAAGTAATGCCATTTGGGCTAACCAATTCTCCCGCAACATTTCAAAGATTAGCAGATTCAATATTTGGACCCGAGCTTTACCCGTATGTGGTAGTGTTCCTGGATGATATCTTAGTATGTACTCCAACGTTGAAGTTACATCTGGATATGCTCAAAGAAGTGTTCCGAAGACTTCATGATTCAGGCTTGCGTGTCAACCCGGAGAAATGTGACTTTGGATGCACAGAAGTTAGATATTTGGGATATCTAATAAATAGGAATGGCATGAGTGTTGACCCTGACAAGGTTAACCCTGTTACATCGATTCCACCTCCAGACAATGTAGCGCAGCTTAGACGGTTCCTTGGAATGGCTGGCTGGTACCGGCGATTCATAAAGGATTTTTTCACAGTCGTATCCCCGCTTACATCATTGCTCAAACGGAAAACTAATTGGGTTTGGTCTGGAGAACAAGACAAATCTTTCAATACTCTGAAGACTGCTTTGACTGAAGCCAGAAAACCACCCTAGATGGAGTATAAAAGAGGGACAGTTATTATACCATCGGAAGAACCCATTAAAAGAAGACCTAGAAGACCCCAGTGAAGAGTGGAAAGTTGTCGTACTGCAACACCTTCGAGAACAAATATTACATGACAATCATGATCATCCACAATCGGGACACTTAGGAATAGAGAAAACGATGGCCAGGATTAACCGGCTGTATTATTGGCCAGGAATGTATAACGATATTAGCAAATACGTGACGCAATGTGAAACATGCCAAAAGGTAAAACCCAACAATGGACCACCTCGTGGATTGATGTACCCTCGTTACAACAAGCAACCATGGGAATTAGTATCGGTGGATATCATGGGTCCCTACTCACGAAGCTCTAAAGGCAACGTATACCTACTTGTCTTCATGGATGTATTTAGCAGATGGGTGGAGTTATGCCCAATACGAAAAGCTACTTCCCAAAATATCGTCTCAAAACTGAAGTCACGTATACTAAATAGGTACGGAGCTCCGGCCAGATTACTTACAGACAATGCGAAGAATTTCGTAAGCCGGGTGGTTAGTGATCTTGCGGAGAAATATGGGATCAAGAGAGAAACTACCCCTCTTTATCACTCACAAGCAAACCCCACTGAACGAGCAACCAGGAACATCAAACAGTTAATAGTTACATACCTAGGTAAGAAACACCAACGCTGGGACGAGCAAATAGGAGAAATTCAATTTGCCCTTAATACATCTCTCCATAGTTCAACTAAGTTCAGCCCAGCATTCTTGAATTTTGGAAGGGAGCTGAAGCCTCTGCATGATGTTCCCAAGATCGAGACATTGGAGGTACGGGAAGAGGAGCACTCATCATGGGCCGAAAAGATGACAAGACTACCGGAAATACACCTTGTAGGTTACACCGAGGAAAACTCCCTAAAGGCGAGTATGGAGCAGACCCGTCGATACAACTTCAGACGCAGGAATGAACGCTTCACTCCAGGAGACCTGGTTCTCAGGAAAGCGTTCCAGCTCTCTTCAGCAGTGAACAGGGTTGCAGCCAAACAGTACCCCAAGTATGAGGGTCCCTACACTGTCATATCTGTTACTCCCGGGGGCTCTTGCAAGCTGAAAAATCAGAATGGGAGTCTCGCAGGTTTGTGGCATCCTTCGAAGCTGAAATTGTTTCGTTCACTGAGACGGACTTACCCGCTGGAAGGGACTGTGTAACGGCCTTATTGATCGCTGAGGTTTCGTCCGTCCAGTGCTGACGAATGAACTTAACCTTAACGGGAGGAAGGTATTAACTGAAGCTTGTGTGTGAGATTGTGTTTGTTGTAGATAGTCAAGTGCCGAGTGTGGAGATAGAAGGACTTGAGAAAAATCTCTCTCTCATTTTTTATAGTGTTGTATTTTGTTTCTGTTAAAACAAAATAAAAAAAGTGTTCCTTAGCAGTGGATGTCAATATCGTTAAATTTTATTACCCTGAACCTAACCTAAAATACTACAGTACAATATCTACTGTCGGGCTCAGATAACTGAGTAACCCAAAAGTGGGTAGGAGACGCCCGCCGCGGGCTAGGGTCACTACAACCTCTTAGCCTCCGTCCGGCGAGCGCCAAGAAAGAGATAGAGGACCTGTGGTCTTTCACCCTGGCTGCCGACCTAGTCGGCGGGTAGCTGTAATTCGCTTTGATCCGACTCCATAAGATTTATAGAAGGTGTGTGCCCTGACAAAGCACTGTTTTTTGCCTAATCTAACAATTGAAAATCGAATTAGGCTTGCTGTAATAGCATATAATAATACAGTAAACAACTGTTATTAAAACTTACTCCTGATGAAATAACATTCAGAGTTATATGGCAAACTTTTAATGAAAAAACAGTTAGCATCAAAGAACAATTTGTACAGCAATATCACAATGAGAAAAGAATACTTCATGACATTGTCAAAACACGAATAGACAATGAAAAAGAACAAAGGACAACACGTCTTAGTAAAAATCGAGAGGAACCTCCTAATATTATTGAAGAACAAATATTATTAAAAACACATAGAAAACATGATAATCTTATTACGTTTTTGAAAGATATCGTAATTTTATTTATATCTTTACATTTATTTTATTACTTTTTATCTGATGTTTAAGGTTCTTTTAACAAAAATAATACTGGCAAAAGGTGTATTTAATTACAACTAAACAAAAAAAAATTATATTAATTACTTGTCTATTTTTTCTTTTCTTCTTCTTCTTTCTTTAAAAAAATTAACGCTTCTTCCTGGTGCTGGTTCTCTTCCGTTCCGCTTCAAAGCCAACAACAAATAACTTAAATTTTTTTACTATGATCACTGAATTCAGAAACATATATCACGGGCTGATCCCAAAACTAGAGTGAGCAATGCTGTGTTCAACTATTTAATCTCATTAATAGCCATTTTGTTTTTCCATCATTCCTCTATTGTTTTTGTTTGCCTTCTTGATTCAAGGTTGGATTAAATATTTATATTTCAATTTCTTATATACAAACTCCACAATATGTAATATCCCAACAATATTTATATGTATCCTTATGTACAATACAAGGATAGAAATTTAATAAAAACTGCACATATTAATGGCATGAAACGGCCCAGGAAAAGATACTCAAAAAGACCATTAGACAATAATGAGGACTCAAACAATTCTTCTGACTCTGATATGCCAGTGGATGACAATAACCACGTTGAAAATCACAGACTTAAGCACCACGCCAGGGGTAATGCATTTTTCTCTGAATAACGTAAAACTTATTGAAGATTATCACAAAACTTACCACTTCTATAATATTTCACTATTAGAAAAAGAACTGACGAACATTCAATCACATACATCTTTTTATCGGAAATTAACGATTTACCCTATAATTGTCAAAATCATTAATAATGCTAGAAATAAGATTAATTAAATTAAATTTCATAACCCACGAGTTAAAATAGTTTATAGTTATAGTTAAAATTATTAATAGTTTAGGGACAGCTATCAGCCGGTTAACTGAAAACATGAACGCTGATGATAAAAAACCCTATGATGAAGCAATAAATGAAATTGAAAAAAATATATTGAGCATAACATAGAATCCACGGTAAATTATGACAAACGCATTATAGACACGTTTAAAAAAGACATGACTTTGATAAATAATAACTTTAACAAAGGTCAGAATAATATTGTTAAAATGAACACATCAAAATAAAGACAAGAAAGACGGATTTGACTACTGCCATTGAGAACATCCACTTCATCATTTTCGTCATGGTCGAGGTGACCACACTCTTGGTGTTCAATAAGAAGCGGAAATCAATAGTAAACATCTACACGTGAGTATTCTCTAGATGGTTAGTAAATTTTGGTAAGAATAAAAACCATTTGCTAATCAAAGTATTCTTTTGACATGTTCTTTAGTAATTAACTATGTCATTGCAGCCGTTTAGGGAGTGGTTTCTACGACTACGAGGATACCCTTGACGAAGCGTGCCTAGAGTTTGTTGCTGAAGTAAACCGCAAGGCAAAGATCAGGAAGAGATTTGTCCATGACTCATTTGTATCTGTGGTGATGAGTGCTTGTTTCGATATCACGATTTTAAGGCCGATTATAAAGCTCATCTCAGGCGAACAGGACCTGGGTGGTCCGGATGACGGTTTGCTATATTTTCGCTATATCTTTGCAATATATTTAATATTAGTCATTCCAATTTCTTCTTTCTGCATTTGCTGGCAACGCAAAATCCACCAGTTGGTCGGTTTTCACTAAAACTAATGCTTAGAATTTACTTGGGCAATGCAATTTGGACAGATACTGTCAAAAACTAAGTCAACTTGTAAAGTATCATGGCTCTTCTAGATATTTTCTCACTAAAGTTGCTTGACGTACTTTTAGGGATTATAACAATTGCGCCAGTGCCCATGTGGAGCCCGTTCAACGAGTCACAGTGGTATGCATACCTGGTCGTCTACTTGTTGGAGTATATCATAAGCTACACGACTCCAGGTATAGTCATGGGAGGTACGTTTTTCATCGTATTCAGCCTAGAGGGGCTGTCAACGCAGCTGCAACTCCTCGGCCTATCACTGAAGAGAGTTCTGGAACGGGCTGAACGGTTATCCCACTTGCCGCTTGATGACAGCATCAGTCTGTGCTTGCGAACCTCCATCAAGCATCACCAGCTTCTCTTCAAGTGAGGACATGATTCATGTCTGACATGGATTGTGGAATTATATAACTGCACTGTAAAGTAATAAGTAGTTAATTAGTAAAAGTACACTATCACAAGAAATAAACAAACTCTATGCTAAAACACAATAAACAATATGGTATTCGCAAATGGTTGATAAGACGTGACAAGGCTATCTTATTAAGAATAATAGGATGATTATGAATTATTACTTGTTCTCTTTTATTTGTTGAAGGTTCAAAGATGAAATTGAAAGCATTAGCTCGATACCTCTATTCTCTGTATTTCTAGGTTTCACTATTATGATGTGCATGAGTGGATACATTTTTGTATTAGTAAGTACAACTACTATCATTTTATTAATGTATAACCGTTTACATCAGCTCTTCACACCTTAATAATCCAAAACTTTTCGTCTTATGTATTATACTTAATTTGATTATATACACATATAGTCCTTTAAATCTATAGTTTTCTATCTCCGATTCAGAGCAAGAAAGGAAGGATATCTATCCTTTGGTGAGTTAGGCCCCCTCAAGGAACCTTTAGCCATATTTCCCTTTTGTCTGGTGTAGCTGCAATCGACGGTAACCATCTTGTCCACGTCGGTCCATGTTCACTTCTAGAATTCGATAGTTATATGTTCAAAAGAGAGATTAAGTGAGGGATAGCCCGAGTTGGAATTGTCGCTTAGCTACTTTCGTAAGGTTTTTAGGTTCTTGGTGCATATAATGCGCAGCCTAATTGCGGAGTAATTATTTGTTAGTAGCGTGGTACTGGCAAAAGCGGTACGTTCCCTTTTTTTCCTAGGCCAACCCTGACCGAGAAGACACAACCGTCAGGTCACGGATCTCGTGTCCTTGCCACCGGTCATTGTATCACTGTTCCTCGTTTATCCTCTTATCCACAACAAGATGAATAGTAGTGACGAAAGGCCAGGTGTATCATTTTCCGGAGCCAGTCTTGCTATGAATGTCTTCCCTGTGTTATGAAAACCCACAGTATCTGAGCTCCCAGCACCCGCTGTTACCGTACAAGGTAACTAGGAAGAGAAAAAAGGCCACCAAAAAAACCCAGTTGCTTTTCCAGGATCCTGAGCGGAACAACAGCAGGCTATAGTAGAAACTTCACTGCGAGGATGGCAAGGAAGTATACCCCAAGGGTGGTTGTGATTGGAGTTTGCAAGTTGTGTAGAAGGTAAGATTTTCATTGGATGTATGGAGGTCATGATGTCCCGTGTGAACCCTACCCTGGTAGGTATAAATCCCGATCAGAGGCAATTTAGACATAAGGACCTGTACAGTACGGGTTGGTACAGGACAGTAGTTAGGGACTATCTCGAAAAACCTGAGCTCGAAGGCCTTGAGGCCTACGTTTTAGCTAGAGGATATAGAGAGGTACTAGTCGGAACCGTTACAAATGACTGGCATACGCCGTGGGGTTCCATTCACACTTTAGGCCGTCTGATGGACTATAGATGAGCCAACCAGTTCGTTATTAAAAGTGCCCTTAAGGACTTAGGGTACCAAGGAAGCAACTGGTTTGACGCCACTATGTCTTCGATTCACCTCTCAGGATGCATAGTGAACTGAAGAATTGCAGCAGTGTCCGTAACTCCATCTCGTTCGATCGTGCTAGTGGTAACTACCCTAGAGGGTTCCATTCGAGGATATGTAACGGGGCGGAGGGTTGGAGTGGTCGACTGCACTAATGGGGAGGCTCGTGGACGATGAATTGGCACTCGAAGAAAATAATCTACGGGACGAGGAGAAAGTCATCACCAAAGTGGTTTCCCTAACGGCAGCGACACAGCAGAAGTCAATCTGCAAAGATGAAAACCTTGGATAACCCATGGTGGATTCCTGCCCTAACGGAAGCCAATAGAGAGGTCTACAGGGCAAAATGTGAGTGTCATAAGTGTAGAATCTAGCTGGTCCGTAAAAGACTCCGGGTCCACTAAAAGAGCAGAGTACAAAAAGAAGGCCGAGACCACCTGGAGGAAACCCTGGGACGAGGTCGCTATGTTTTAGTCCGCCGTTGTCAGACCCCGCAACTTCCTAGTGGGAATCTCTGCCATTATCTCGATAAAACTAGCACTTCCTTGGGAGAGACCTCTCCCTCGTGGACAACGGTTGCCGTTGCTATACAAACTTTACCAAGTAGCGTCTCCCACGGCAATCCAGTCAGCTTCTTTCCGGTTCACACTCGCCTTTGGGAGCTGGACAGTTTTCGCCTACAATCGGATACCGAGTAGAAATTCGTTGTCATTCCAAGACCACATAAACTATTTATAAACCTACCCTGTTCCTCTTCTCCTGAACATAGTGCTTTGTCGGGGCACACCTTCTAAAATCTTATGGAGTCAGATCAAAACGAATTAAGCTGCCCGCCGACTAGGCCGCCAGCAGGGGGTGAAAGACCACAGGTCCACCCGTTTTATCTCTTTCTTGGCGCTCGCCGGGTGGTGGCTAGAGGTTGTAGCGACCCTAGCCCGCGGGGGGCGTGTTCTACACACCTTGGGGATCCTCACATCGCTGAGCCTGACACTTGCCTTTTGTTTTTCTAATGGGGAAAAACCCAGGGTCACCTTTGTGTTGCCAGTTTTTGTTATTACGGTTTCAAAGTAGGTAGTGTTCCATTCCATCAGTTTGGTCTTTTCAGGCCAACTATATTAATTTGAAATTTTGTACTTTTTCTCATCGTTTCCATTAATTTTGTTTTGTGAATTTTACCGCATTAACTTGAACATGGTCGTGGCCTGATATTGAGGGTTGAACTTTCTTTCTTGATAATATAGTCCATGATGGTTGCTATAGTTAGGGTTCTGGTTATTCAAGATTCTCTTTTGCTCTGGGCAGACCATTGATTTAGGATATGATTGTGTCGATGAGGTAGAAGAAATCATTCACTTTCCTATTATTCTTCATTTCTACGCAACAATAAACAATTTAAATAATAGTCAATCTTTTTAATCACTTCATTCTGAAAAATAAAAACAATATATTGTCACGTGCCCAATTTTGAGCACGCAACGGGAGCAGGTAGAGTAAAAAAAAAACCTTTAACAACTATAGGTTCCTTTTATAGTTTATTGTTCCTTCCACCAATATGCGTCACATCTCTCTTATTGCTTACTTACAACTCACTCACTCCCCACTCTGTTACCATCTCCCCACCTCCCCCCACCAGGGGGCTACTCCCACTCTTCTCTTAACGGATTGGATCTTCCTCTGATGGGTAGGGGATCGAGGAGGGGCCTTGGGTAAGGTGAGGAAGTGGATAATCAAAGGATGAGGGGGTGAAGGGGTATGTTTGCCTGACTTAGGTGACAATATATATTGTTTTAAAAATAAGTCCCCATAATTTCAAAACTTGTCTTTGGCCTATTCCTCTTGTCGGAAGCTATCATGTTCTTCACTATATGCTACTACGGAGAAGAAATACAGCAGTTGGTACGATTGATATATTTATTTAATATTTAATGTACATTAGTTATGCATCTTCACTCCTATTCAACTCAGCCGATAATAGATCCAGAGTCGAAAGGGATCTCTACTTTACAATCAGGCATAGCATAAACTGTTCTTTCATCGTTCGTGTTTATTGTGAATAGCTAAAATATTCACAATACCCACGAACAGGCATCCAGGGTATACAATGACCAGACAGTCCAAAACATGACACATTATTGCAGAAACATTCCAATACCAACACCTTGTTTTACGGAATAGCACTGCTTTCTTGTACTCTGCCAACCTTTGTTAATACTAGTTCTAACATGGTTCTGTAGCTGAAACAATCCTAAACACTTAGTGGCTAATGCTTATACTGTTTCACTATTATTAGCTTAGAATTATTCACTGTTATTGTTTAGTTATTAGATTGTTCGTTGTCATTAGAGCAAATGTAGTACCATTACCCTCTATCATCCTCCATTTTCAGAGCGAGGATGTTGGAGACATGCTGTACCAAACTAACTGGATCGACCATTCAAAGTTAATGAAGAGTTACATGATTATTATACAAATAAGGAGTCGGCGAAAGATGAGAATCGAACTCGCAGCCTTCATGGATATTTCTAGGCAAACCTTTTCTAGTGTGAGTATTTTCCCGAAGCCATTATTCATTCAGGACTTAATTTCTTCGTTCTTTACATTTATTTTTTTGTTTTTTTGTGCAGATAAGCAGCACTTCGTATTCGTACTTCAATTTGATGCTTGAGTTTAATTAAATCGAAATAGAAGCTATCTATCAACTAAATTAGATTTTAGTTAAAGTCTGCACATAGCTAAAAGATGCAAATTGTATTTAAAAAATTCAATTACATACACATGCCTCCTACAGCCAATTGGCAAAATCACCAGCACAGTACAATTTGTGATATTATAGTTAACGAAAATATAACATTGAAAAAATATTGTTTGTATGATTGATCCTGAAAATCTTCATCTCGATTGATATAGATAGGATAAAATAGAGAAAAAAAATATTCTGGGACAAAGTGAAGAACAATAGTGTTCACATAACAGGTTTATACCTGGTTAATAAAAAGAAATATTGAACTATAAAAACCGTTTCTAATGAAAACGATTAGGTTGATACAAAATAAAATTAAAAGTACACACCAGCTACATTTACAATAGTGGAAAGCATGAAAATATAATATAATAACTATTCGTTCCCAAACTAGCAAGGGTTTGTCTGGATGGCTAGGAGGTGTTGGAATAGGAAGGTTTGTAGGGATGAAGTATGGTGGATATTAGCAGATAGAGAGTTACAGAGTGTATTGGAGCGAGCGTGAAAAAAACAGTCATATACTACCCACCGATCTAATATCTGCTACAATAAAATCCCACTAGAATAAAATGGACTTAGTAGCCCATTGATTCTTTTTAAATTAAAAGATTGTAATACGTCAAAGATAACGTTTGCCAAATGGTGTACTGTAAAGGGATATGGTTGAATTCCACATTGCTTAGCTTGCATTTAAGATGCTCTTCACATTGCTTGTTTGTAAATAAGGAAGCTGTAGTTTTCAAAATATTTTAATAAGTTGTGTTAGTATGTTGTTGGGTGGTAATCATCATTATTTAAGCTACATTCGACGATGTGAGGGGATAGATATCAAAGCGGCATTGTTGTCGAGGACAGATAAAAGGTTGGATGTGAGGATGATCAGCACCATTGTCCAACACATGGGTGATGTAATTGAGGGACAGTGAGCCGATGTTGGATATCTGGGAGCATGTACCTTGGAGGACCGCGACGTATTTGCGTGACATCCAGTCACCCGTAACCCTAAACATGACCTTCTTCTTCTGCAACGTCATCCTCTTCCTTTCCTTTAACTACCCAATCTCTATGGCTAAATAGCCATTGTGACAAATTGCAATTGATAGGTTCAATACAAATTAATTCAGAATTCTTTCGATGGAAGAAGTTACAATGCTTATGAAATAAAAATAATCTTCTTTTTGAACAGCAAAACAAATTGATCATCTAGTTTAATCCTCGAAGAGTGCAACAATTTAACTTTTAATTCTAAGCAGTAAAACAACTTAATCCTACAAAATAAAAATAGCCAAATCCTAAAATAGTATAATCCTTAAATGGCAGATTCTTTGTACTTTAAAGGATCTGTATACAGTTGTTTCCAATAAACGGAATTACAGTAATTCACTCTGGAGTATAAGTGAGTGAATAGATCTTATAGAAATAATGAAAAGCATACAACAAACTTACGAAATTTAAAGTAATTTACTTTTGATTTATAACTACCTTTAAAGAACAGTCAATAACCTTGAAACAATTTAAATTATCTAATAAGACATTAATTGTAACGCCGGTACATGAAATGTTCTCATTGGTACATCAATTATAAACAAATATGAAGAATAATAATTATTAAAACATATAATAGATTTGTCTTTTAGATACAAACAATATCAATGTAGCATTCTAATCTTTCTTTCAAAAAACTAAATTATTTAAAAACGGATAATATAAGTAAATCTAGTATACATATTTTAAAATAAATGTTTCTACTTAATGTTAGCATAGAATATTATGACGTCAGATTAGCCAATTAAAATATAACCTATTTACAAATTTCCTTTATAAGTAATTGATATCATTTGATCATGATTTATTTGATTATACTTCATTTCGTAAAACCATTGGAAATAATTCTAGACTACAACATAAATTACTAATGATCATTAATGTCCCATTGGGATTTCACATACTTATTAAGCTGAAACAGAAATTTTGATGAAAAGAAAGAAATTAACTTTCTGTACTAAATTGCGCAATGCAACTTTTAAAAAATGATATTCACTGCTACACATACAAAAACAGGGAAGATTGTATTGCTAAATTACCAACCTCTGAATACAATATAAACTTCTACTCAAAATAAATTTTACATTCATCATTAAAATAACAAAACTATACTTATATAAAATTTATTATCTTCTCTTTGGAAAATAATAATTGGTCATTATTTTCTTAACCTTAAGTTCATCTATCAAAAAAAAAAAATCAAATACAAATAAAACAATAATATTACTACATTTCTTTCGACATTTCAATGCCTAATATAACTTGAAGTTTCCACGTTTTTGAACTATTATTGCGCCACGGAAAATTTTTTTATCACATGGAAAAACAGTAATTTACTTTTATAATAAGGCAATTAAAGCTGCTAATTTAATTTAGAAAAGTTTGAGCGTACAAACAAAATTTAGTTAGGACACTTAATTGTGTAACTAGGCGATCTTTTTATTTTGATCGGACCAAATCCTTCATAAGGAAAAATTACACTATAAGTACATTTGCGTGCTATTCTAATACATAAAATAAATCATTACTTCTATATTACGTTATACATTAACAAAAGTAAAGCCATAATAGCTTAAGCTCAAAACAACTAGGTGCAAGGCTAATACCAGCATAAAGTAAACAATGGGTTCTTTTAAACGATAGGAAATATATATCGTATACGTAAAGGCTGTACTAGGTTTACTGATAATTGTCCTTTTGCATAAACCCTCTAAAGATTATAAGTTATCCGAGCCTTATTATTTTCATTGTTAAGCCTTATTAGATCAAGTTGAATGACTGTATTACATGTAAGCAATGTTTGTTTATAGCTATCTAGATCATGTTGATGTGAGGTACACTCATCATTCTTATCTGCAATCCTCTGTTTATATTCACTATTTACACCCACCCTTTGTCTTAAACTTGATAATAATTCGATACCTTTAGTCCCGTTTCTGGAATTTTTTCATCCTAGCGACGTGTACAACGTCACTAAATTTTTTCCTTCGCGTGTTTCCCGGAATATTTTCTACGCGATAATTTAGCCCACTTAATTTCTCTACGACTACAAAAGGTCCGTACCAAAAATGTTGCAACTTCGGGGAGCGCCCTATTTTCCTACGAGGGGTGTAAACTAAGACTAGGTCCCCGATTTTAAATTCGACTTTTCGGTGCTTTTTATCGTACCTTTTCTTTTGTTTCTTTTGAACGGCCTCAATAGCTTGTGCTGCGCGTTCTCTTTCTTTCCTCATTCTTGAAAGAAACAAGAAACTGATTCGGTTCTTCTGAGGGTGGATTGTGAGGGCAAAGGGCCACATCGGCTGGTAGGGTGGCTCTTCGTCCGAATACCAGTTCGAAAGGAGTCCGCCGAAGTGTTTCCTGATAACTAACATTATAGGTAAACACACACATGGGAACAAAAAGGTCCCAGTCCGTCTGCGGGGTGTTAGTGTAAAATGAGAGCATTGTCGCCAACGTTCCATTGAGTCTTTCAGTGAGGCCGTTTGTTTGCGGCCTCCAAGCCGTGGTAAATCTCGGGGTGGCCCCTAAACCATTGATCAGCTCTTGTACCAGATGTGATCGGAAACACGACCCTTGATCACTGAGAATTTCGGAAGGGCACCCGTGGATCGAAAAAATGTGATCAATTAAAAATTGTGCAACTGTGTCGGCTTTTCCGTTTTTTATTGCGCTCGCCACCCCATATCGGGTTGCGTAATCAGTTACGACCGCTGTCATGGTGAAACCTCTTTGACTTTTCCTAAAGGGACCGAGCAAATCTATTCCGATTTTTTGGAAGGGAATTTTAGGGGCTTCTATGGGTTGTAATAAACCTGGTTTCAATTGTTTGGGTGACTTTTTCGTTTGGCAATCATGACAGGTTGAGACAAATTTCTTCACCTCGGTTTGCATGGATTCCCAGAAATAGCGCTCTTTTATCTTGTAGAGGGTTCTATGAACTCCTAGGTGTCCCCCACCTAACGGATCCTCGTGAAAGGCGCGCAACGCCTCCTCTCTTAGGTTTCTCGGCAATACTAGGGTGGGAGTGACGTCACCCTTGAGATAAATTTTTTTATACAACTTTTCTTCCAAAATCATATAACTACGACTTTTTCTAAGGGCTGCTGGGGAAGCTTGCGAGGGGTCTTTGATAGCCAAAATTATTCCTTTTAATTCCGGGTCCTCCAATTGGAGTTTCTGGAGGTCAACTATTGAGATTTGTCTTGTATGACAGACGGGTTGTTCGGTTCCGTCTTCCACTGGATTTCGTGAAAGCGCGTCGGCGTCATTGTGAATTCGGCCGTTTTTGTATTCAATTGTATAATCGTGTTCTTCCAATTTTAACGCCCACCTGGCAATTCTACTGTTCAAATTTCTATTATTTCTAAGATAGCATAAGGCATGGTGATCGGTAACTATTTTGAATTTTTGTCCATATATGTAGTGTCGGAATTTCTCTAAAGCGAATACGATGGCTAAACATTCTCTATCGGTAACCGAGTAGCGCGACTCGGCATCTGAAAGACGTCTAGACGCAAAGGCCAACGGTCTTTTGCCGTACTTATCTGTTTGAAGGATCAGGGCCCCAAGCGCGAACAAACTAGCGCCGGTTCTAATTTCAATGGGTAACGTGGGATCAAAATGTCTTAACACCGGTGCGTCAGTTAATTTGGACTTTAAAATTTCGAATGATTTTTGTTGCGACTCTCCCCACACAAAGGGTACATTCTTTTTTGTGAGTGAGGTCAATGGTCGGGCTATTTCTGAAAAATCCTGAATAAACTTCCGATAAAAATTACACAAGCCGATGAAACTTTGAACTTGTTTTACCGAAGAGGGGGTCGGAAATTGTGTGACTGCTTCCGTCTTCTCTGGGTCGGGACTCAGTCCCTGGTCATTTACTACGTGCCCTAAAATTTTTACTTCCGTATATCCGAATTTACATTTTGTGGGTTTCAATTTTAGGTCGGTCCTTAATAATCTTTCAAAGACTGCCTCCAATTTTTCGCAGTGTTCTACCATGTTATTTTTCGAGGGAACTAAAATGTCGTCCAAGTAAACAAGGCATGTCGACCATTTAAGCCCTGCCAAAACAGTGTCCATTGCCCTCGAAAACGTTCCGGGCGCCCCTAAGAGACCGAACGGCATTTTATTGAACTCGTATAACCCATCCGGGGTTATGAAGGCTGTTTTTTCTTTATCTGAATTTTTTATCTCTATCTGCCAGTAACCCGATCTTAAGTCCAATGTACTAAATAATGAGGTTCCTTCTATATATGTGAAAATGTCATCGATTAACGGAAGCGGGTATTTGGGCGTGACCGTTACTGCATTTAACTTCCGATAATCAACACAAAACCTAATTTCACCTTTTTCCTTCTTTTTAACTAAAACGACTGGTGCCGACCAAGGAGAAACGCTTGTTGAAATCACGCCTAACTTTAACATTTCGATTATTTTCTCCTGAATCATTATCCTCTCACTATGAGAGACACGGTAGGGGGGCAAGCTTATCGGCGCAGCCTCCTTCGTTTTTATCTCATGTTGTACCACGTTTGATAACAACAGTTGGTCATCCGACCAAGCGAATACGTCTCGATATCGGTTCAAGAGGGAGTTCATAGTCGCCTTATCGTTTGCAGATAGGTCTGGGTTGACATCGAGAAATTCGTTCGACTGTCCTTCGACGTCCTTGCATACAATTTTACAGTGGGGGGTTTTATATACGGGTCTTAACGTAAACATCAAACGGCCTTGGACTAGCGTTGTCTCGCGTGTAGGGTGTTTATTTCTCATAAACACTCCCGTTAATTTGTTTTCCGAAACTACGGGTACTGGGTCAAGGTTTTTTGGGAACGTTGTATTATTTTCAATTTCGTACTTTTCTGGTAAAATTAACTGTTCCTCCAACAGAAAAAAATACCCTTCGGGGGGAATTCTCAACGTTTGATGATTTCTTATTTTCCACGGCCCGGCCTCTGTTTCTACCACCCCTTCTAATATGTCGTTCATTCCCGCCCGTTCTAACGAGGAGTCGAGGGTCAATATTTTCTTACCTTTATTAACCTGTAAAGACAATGAATTATTTTCTAAATCTATAATAGCCTTAAATCTACGTAAAAAGTCTACCCCTAAAATTAATTCAAAAGATCCTTGAGCTACTACATAAACATTTGTCGAAACATTATCTCCCAAAAAGTCAATTCCTATTTCCGCTTCGCCCAATATGTGAAGAAATGAACCATTCGCGGCTTTTACTCTACTGTAAGGGGTTTGTTTTAACTTTAAACCGGGATTTATGAATTCTTTATTGATAAGGCTTACCTCTGAGCCAGTATCGAACAAGATTTTAATTTTTTGATCATTATTAATGGTGGTTGAAAAAGTGACTGAATTTTCTTCGGTTCATTTATTTTTTTGAAACTCTCATGCTCCTTCAAATGCCGATTGGTTCGATTGGTTAATTTATTTGGGCAGGAATTGACTAGGTGGGAGTTCGACTTACAAATAAAACACTTTAAATTATTTTCAACTTTAGCGAGAGTCTTAACCCTATTTTTTCTACCCCCGTTAAAGGTAACCTCGGGTTTAAAGTCTGTTACTGGGGGCGGCCGTTTCCCGTGCAATTTCGGGCTACGTGACCCGGTTTCCGACAGTGGAAACAGATTGGGCGGCCGTCTTCTGTTCGGGAGGGTAACTGAACGTCTGTTTCCTTTTTGGGTGATTTTAACTGCACTTGAGGGGCGTTCAGTCGAGGGTACGATTTTGGGTTGAAATTGATTCTATTACCTGGACCTGATCCTGAAGGGTGTCTCTTCGCCGCCAAGACGTCCAATCTTCGGCTTAGATCCTTTATTTCCTTTCCAACGTCCTCCTGACGATGCGTCGTTTGATTTCCGCAGCTCTCAATTTCTTCATATTTCCGAAGATTGTCTCTCAGCTTCGTGGTAGTGGGGTTTTCTTGAGTGGAAACCCACTTTCGGGTCCAGTCGTCTAATCCCCGGAGTACAGCCCATACCTTGTCTTGTTCTGCCATCTTCTCGTCTACCAGATCGCATAAAAGGAGTACCTCCTGGAAGTATTTCCACAAGTCTTCTCTGTTTCCTCGCTTTCGTGTATAGAGCCGTATTACGTTTTCCTCTTTTCGATTCGGGGGGGTAAACTCTTCGATTAGCATCTTTTTCAGGTCGTCCCACTGTGGAGCCTTGGTGTCAATGTCGTCTTCAATTCTTTCGTACCATTTGAGCGCGGCACCACTTAAGTACAGAGCGAGATTGTTTCTCAAATCCTGATCGGCCCAGCCTTCCGCTCTGGCCTTTCGTCGGTAGATTTTTAAGAAATCTTCTATTCTCTCACCGGTTCTTCCTGTAAACTGCTCCATCTCTCTTAGCGTGGATGACCTTTTTCTTGTGCTCGATTTTTCTACTGTTTTTTCTTCGGTTTTCTCACCTCCGTCGTTTTTTGTTTTTTCGACGTCTGATTTCCGCTCTTCACTGTTATCCCTTGAATCACAACTTTCACAGGGTTCCTTTTCTTCTTTTTCGTTTCCTTTTCCCCCCGATACCTTCACGGCACTTGCACCTTTACGCGTTTGCGGCATAGTTTTTCCGAACTCGTCCCGTACCCGCGGAACTCATTTTTCCCGAAATGTTACGAAACTTTTCGATTTTCCCGGCGCCTCCACCAAAAATGTCACGTGCCCAATTTTGAGCACGCAACGGGAGCAGGTAAAAAAAAACCTTTAACAACTATAGGTTCCTTTTATAGTTTATTGTTCCTTCCACCAATATGCGTCACATCTCTCTTATTGCTTACTTACAACTCACTCACTCCCCACTCTGTTACCATCTCCCCACCTCCCCCCACCAGGGGGCTACTCCCACTCTTCTCTTAACGGATTGGATCTTCCTCTGATGGGTAGGGGATCGAGGAGGGGCCTTGGGTAAGGTGAGGAAGTGGATAATCAAAGGATGAGGGGGTGAAGGGGTATGTTTGCCTGACTTAGGTGACAATATATATTGTTTTAAAAATAAGTCCCCATAATTTCAAAACTTGTCTTTGGCCTATTCCTCTTGTCGGAAGCTATCATGTTCTTCACTATATGCTACTACGGAGAAGAAATACAGCAGTTGGTACGATTGATATATTTATTTAATATTTAATGTACATTAGTTATGCATCTTCACTCCTATTCAACTCAGCCGATAATAGATCCAGAGTCGAAAGGGATCTCTACTTTACAATCAGGCATAGCATAAACTGTTCTTTCATCGTTCGTGTTTATTGTGAATAGCTAAAATATTCACAATACCCACGAACAGGCATCCAGGGTATACAATGACCAGACAGTCCAAAACATGACACATTATTGCAGAAACATTCCAATACCAACACCTTGTTTTACGGAATAGCACTGCTTTCTTGTACTCTGCCAACCTTTGTTAATACTAGTTCTAACATGGTTCTGTAGCTGAAACAATCCTAAACACTTAGTGGCTAATGCTTATACTGTTTCACTATTATTAGCTTAGAATTATTCACTGTTATTGTTTAGTTATTAGATTGTTCGTTGTCATTAGAGCAAATGTAGTACCATTACCCTCTATCATCCTCCATTTTCAGAGCGAGGATGTTGGAGACATGCTGTACCAAACTAACTGGATCGACCATTCAAAGTTAATGAAGAGTTACATGATTATTATACAAATAAGGAGTCGGCGAAAGATGAGAATCGAACTCGCAGCCTTCATGGATATTTCTAGGCAAACCTTTTCTAGTGTGAGTATTTTCCCGAAGCCATTATTCATTCAGGACTTAATTTCTTCGTTCTTTACATTTATTTTTTTGTTTTTTTGTGCAGATAAGCAGCACTTCGTATTCGTACTTCAATTTGATGCTTGAGTTTAATTAAATCGAAATAGAAGCTATCTATCAACTAAATTAGATTTTAGTTAAAGTCTGCACATAGCTAAAAGATGCAAATTGTATTTAAAAAATTCAATTACATACACATGCCTCCTACAGCCAATTGGCAAAATCACCAGCACAGTACAATTTGTGATATTATAGTTAACGAAAATATAACATTGAAAAAATATTGTTTGTATGATTGATCCTGAAAATCTTCATCTCGATTGATATAGATAGGATAAAATAGAGAAAAAAAATATTCTGGGACAAAGTGAAGAACAATAGTGTTCACATAACAGGTTTATACCTGGTTAATAAAAAGAAATATTGAACTATAAAAACCGTTTCTAATGAAAACGATTAGGTTGATACAAAATAAAATTAAAAGTACACACCAGCTACATTTACAATAGTGGAAAGCATGAAAATATAATATAATAACTATTCGTTCCCAAACTAGCAAGGGTTTGTCTGGATGGCTAGGAGGTGTTGGAATAGGAAGGTTTGTAGGGATGAAGTATGGTGGATATTAGCAGATAGAGAGTTACAGAGTGTATTGGAGCGAGCGTGAAAAAAACAGTCATATACTACCCACCGATCTAATATCTGCTACAATAAAATCCCACTAGAATAAAATGGACTTAGTAGCCCATTGATTCTTTTTAAATTAAAAGATTGTAATACGTCAAAGATAACGTTTGCCAAATGGTGTACTGTAAAGGGATATGGTTGAATTCCACATTGCTTAGCTTGCATTTAAGATGCTCTTCACATTGCTTGTTTGTAAATAAGGAAGCTGTAGTTTTCAAAATATTTTAATAAGTTGTGTTAGTATGTTGTTGGGTGGTAATCATCATTATTTAAGCTACATTCGACGATGTGAGGGGATAGATATCAAAGCGGCATTGTTGTCGAGGACAGATAAAAGGTTGGATGTGAGGATGATCAGCACCATTGTCCAACACATGGGTGATGTAATTGAGGGACAGTGAGCCGATGTTGGATATCTGGGAGCATGTACCTTGGAGGACCGCGACGTATTTGCGTGACATCCAGTCACCCGTAACCCTAAACATGACCTTCTTCTTCTGCAACGTCATCCTCTTCCTTTCCTTTAACTACCCAATCTCGCCTTTGTCCCCGAATATTTTTTTTTTTTTTTTTAGCTCAAAGTGTTTTATACAAATTCTAATCACATCGCTGTAATAATTTGTCTCCTTATATTTACTTCTCATTCTGATTATTCTTAAGACCTTCACTTTTTGCTCCCTGCTCTTCTTTATGTTTACGTCCTCACTAGGGCCCTGACAACATGCTACGTCAATTCCCATTCCCTCCTTGCTCATCAGGGCGAATTCTTTCAATTTACCATTCAATGTTAATGAAGAGTTATATGATTATTATGCTAATAAGTTGCCGGCAAAAGATGATAATCAAACTCGCTAGTTTCATGGACATTTCCAGGCAAACTTTTTCAAGTGTGAGTACTTTTCAGGTGCCATTGTTCACTCCGGAGTCACTTTTCTTAACATTTTCGTTCTACTTTTTTTTTGTGTCCAGATGAGCAGCACATCTTTCCTATTCATACTCTACTTGTTATGAGAATTTAAATGGAAAAGCTTCATTATTATAATTAAAATTTATAATCATTGTATTATAATTGAAACATTCTGGTAATATATATGCAACTGTTACTTTTTAATAAAAAAAATCTATAATTTCAGATTTTTTTTCTCATTTTGTATGTATATATGTAATGAAAATGTTCTCTCTTTCATTTGAATTTGTCGTGCTGCTTCCACTGGCTGCCACCAGATGGAGCAGCAGTTATCAGATAGAGAAGGTTATGTGAGGTAACAGAACATGTAAATAGTGTGTAAAATAAAATAGTGTGAATGGAGAATTGATAGTTAGAAACTGTAATTGTCGTTTCTTTGTTTACAGGTAAGATTGTGTAAATCAATATTAATAATTGTTATAATATAATATATAGTAAATAAAATTGCTAACTTTGTTTAAAGAGAAACTGATTTCAGTTTATTACCCCACCTTCAATAATTGTCTTACAAAACGACAATAAGAGTTACAATGGCGAAAAGACTGCAATTTACCTTTAACTTTGTGGGATCACCGAAGGATAAGAAGACAAATTTTCTCTTAACTACCACAATTAAAACTGAGGAAAACGAAGAATATGTGTTGCCCCAAGAGAAAAGCTTTATGAGTGATCATGAAGAATTGACTAAGACACTTATTTATAAAAGATTGAGGAACAGTTTTACTCAAAGAGGTCAAGAGAAGATAGTGTGGATTACATTAACCGAGAAAATGAAAACAATATATTTTGATGAAGAAGGTAATGTAATGTTTGATAATTTATATTTAGAACAAGTAGTGAATAAAGATAAGATGGTGGAATCCACACAAAATAAAGAGAATGAGCTAAATTTAAAACATATAGCGGAGAAGTTCATGGTTGAGAAGTTTACATGTAAACACTCAAATGCTAAACAGTGGCTAGAGATGTTTGAGAAAGAATGTAGAAGATGTGGAATCAGTGAAGACAGTAATAATATTGAGATATTAAGGTTGTTTATGGAAAAATCATGCTTAGACTGGTACTCAGCAACCCTGACAATATTAACAATGGACTCTGTGTGGTCTGAATGGAAAGAAAAATTTTTGGAAACTTTTGAAGACCAAGGATGGAGTACAGGAATGCATGCTATATCATATAGGTATAAAGAAAGTCTACTGATGGAATACGCCATGAAAAAAGAGAAATTATTGTTAGATATGGATGAGAATATTAGTTCACAGGCTTTAGTGATGCTTATAGCTGCAGGCTTACCTGAGTTCATTAGAAATAAGTTAGATAAGGAAAAATGTGAGAATTTGACCAAATTATTTCATGAAATTAGAAAATGTGAGGGTCTAGCGAACAAAAATAATTTTATGAAAAAGAAAGATGAAAAACTTTTTAGTAAAAACAAATTTCATGAGAAAAATCCATGCAATAATTGTGAACAATTAAACAAAGACATCAGATATCATCCAGAAGCTTCATGCTGGTTTAAAAAGAGAGACAAATATGAAACTAGAATAATAGGAAGCAACTCAGTATTAGAAGTAGATCTAAATACAGAACAGAAAAACGAATAATCACACCATTGATTAAAGTAAAAATACTATAAGAAGAGAAGTTACAGGTAAATGGGACATATGATCCAGGATCCCAAGTCTCTCTAATAAATACAAAATTAATTAAGATAAAGAAAAAAACAGAAGACGTTAATAAGATATATTTAAAAACAGTCAATGGTGTGACACAAACAAAAGGTTTAGTAACCATAAAAGTGAAAATTTTTGACATAGAAAAATATGTTGATGTGTTCATTGTAGAGAGAGATGATTTTGAAGATTTTCTTATAGGATTAGATATTATCAAAAAATTTAGATTAATTCAAAATGAGAATCTACAAATATTACAGAAGAAAGAAGATGAAACAGGAAATACTGAGAAAAAGAAAGAAAAAAATGAAGAAGTTAAAGTGAATTTTAATGAACATATCGAAGAAGACGGGTTCAAAATAAAATTAGATCACTTAGATAATATGAAAAAGATTACGATAGAAAGACTGATAGAAAAGTACAGTACAGTATTTGCCAGGAACAAATATGATGTGGGCACGGTTAAGGATTACGAAGCTAGAATTGACTTACTGGTGGACAGATTCTGCAGCAAAAGGCCGTATAGATGCACTATAGCATATAAGAAGGAAATAGAAGATCAGGTGGCAAAATTATTACAAAATGATTTAATTGAAGAGTCTTATAGTCCATTCGCACCCCCCGTGACCCTAGGCATTCAAAAGAGATGAAAACAAGCGATCAAGATTATGTATAGATTTTCTTGAATTGAACAAACTAGTTATACCACAAGCTCAACCATTCCCATTAATAGATAATTTAATAATACAAACAAGAAACTGCTAATACTTCACCACACTAGATATAAATTCCGTTTTTTGGTCAATTCCATTACGCATTGAAGATAGACAGAAAACAGGATTTGTCACAGAAGAAGGGCACTTCCAATGGACATGCCTACCCTACGGTTTAAAGACATCACCAGCTATTTTCCAAAGAATTTTATCTAGCATCTTAAGACAGCACAATTTAAAAGACTTTTCAGAAAATTATATAGATGACATCTTAATTTTTTCGAAATCATTCACAGAACATATAGAAAAAGTAATAAAAGTCAATGAAGGTTTCCGATTAAAATTTAAAAAATGTACATTCACAGCAGAATCAGCAAAATACCTTGGACACTCATAAAAAACTTTCCAACTCCAAAAACCCAAAAGAACATCAGACAATTTTTAGGAAAAATTAATTTTTATCACAAGTATATACCAAATAGCTCGATATTGCTAGATCCACTGCATAAATTATTAAGGAAAAATGAAAAATTCTTATGGACGGAAGAGTGTGAAAAATCCTTTGCAGAAGTAAAGAAATTGCTATGTTCCCAACCAGTGTTAGAAATATTTGATAATGATTTACCAATAAGAATTTATACAGATGCATCTCTAGAAGGTATTGGTGCAGTTTTGAAACAAGTACAAAACAATGAAAAAGAAAAGCCAGTAGCATACTTATCAAAAAAATTAAGCGAACCGCAAAAAAGGAAAAAAGCAATTTATTTAGAGTGTTTGGCAATCAAAGAGGCAACCTGCTTATTGACCACTTCACAAGATATGGATTCATTTCAACATCAAAAACTCAGAGTGCCACTGACTTCATCAAGTTAGTAAATAATGTGCTGGAAACAGAGAAAATAGGTATAATACTTACAGATCAATACCCAGGAATCAACTCAAGAGAATTCAAAGATTTCCTAAGGGAAAAGGAGGTTCGATTGATATTTACAGCAGTTAACGCACCCTTTTCCAATGGTTTAAATGAGAGACTAAATCAAACTCTAGTCAATAAAATCAGATGTAAAATGAACGAAAAAGGGAAGAAAAGAGCCTGGACAACAGTCGCTAAAGAATGTGTGGATAAATATAACGAAACAGAACATACAGTAACTGGTTTTCCACCCAAGTATTTATTGGATGGCACAGATACTAGCATTTTACCTGAAGAATTAAAAAAAAGAAACAATAAAGAAAACTGGATGAATTACAGTAAATCAGCCTTAGAAAGAACAAAAAAGTCTCATGAATATAACAAGAAAATATTTGATAAATCAAGAAAACATTGGGAATTTAACACAGGAGATACAGTATATATAGAAAATGGCAACAAATTGAACAGGAATAAACTAGATGAATTAAAAATTGGTCCCTTTAAAATAACAGAAAAGATATCAAATTCAATATATAAAATAAAAACCGGAAGAGGAAAGCAATATATATAGTGAATAAAATTGTTAACTTTGTTTACAGAGAAACTGATTTCAGTTTATTCACCCCACCTTCAATAATTGTCTTACATATATATGCACAATAGTCAATGTTAAGGCCAAGTTAACTAAACAGATGAATGGCAGTGAATATTTGATATAATTTTTTATACATTAATTGTCTTTGCGCTAAGGTTGTGACAGTACTGGTGAGGAGGGAAGAAGGTATTTCTCTTAGGATAGGAATGTTGACTATGCTATGGAAGTTGATGGAATTTAAGGAGTCTAGTTTTATTTTGATGGTCTCTAGTTTTTTTATAAGGAAGAAATTATTGTTATTATGACTTTTTGGAGATTATCTTAGCGACTTTCTGCCGTAATTTAATGTAGAAATCACGTTCTTTTGGAGTGTGTTCATTGCACCTTTTCCTGAGTTTCTCAGAGAATCCTTTATATTTTCCACTCATTATTTTGGAGTCCCTTTTATTTTCCTAATCATTAGTTTGTGTCGTATAGGATACTTATAATATACAGTATAATATAATATCCTACCCGTGGTACCGAGACTATGCTGAGTGCTTATGGTGCACAAAGAGAATGTCCCACTGCAACCATTAGTCGATTACTCCATTACTTTAGCCATGACAGCTAAAAAAAAACGTTGTTTAACCATTAATGAACCTTGCTGACTTTAGACCAAAAATACTCAATAAGTAATGCTCCAGAGGCCTCAATAACAATAAGTGGTCACTTAAATCTTAAAACATTTAATCTGTTAATCAGGGACATAATAAGGATTTTGTTAAAGGAGGGTCTGGCTTTTGTTTTATATTCTTTCTGAAAGAACATTTGTTTTGGTTTTTATTTTATGTACATAATTTGATTTTTGGAAGCCACCATAAGAATAGAATCTGTCCTATAAAAGTCAGCAAATAATGCTTTTCATAAGCATAACTATTAGAAATAACAAATTTACCAAAGTATACGACTTCCTGACTACATGATACTACTGACATTGACTGTATTTATAACATAGTAAAATATAGATCTCAAATGTTTCTTTGAAATTTAACAATAATTTAATAAAAAGTGCTGTAAAATTTAATAATAAAAATAATTTATCAACTTTCTGCTTTCCTGACAATAAATAAGTGGATATTTTAGTTTTACATATTAATTGTATTTTATTTAGTTATAGTTCAGAGGTGCTTTGGAATCTGGCATTGATATTAAATAAACCCAGGTAATATAAAATGAAATAAAAATATTCTCTTAGGCTTTTACCTTCATACCTTTTTTGTGCTTCTTTCAAAATCAACTACAAGTAAAATTCTCAACACTTCTTATATTTTTTAATGTAAGTTTGTTCCAGGGATGGGTAGGGGAGCACAGACCATTACTATGTCTTTGCATTGAACAGTAAAGAATCTAACATCCAAGAACTTAACATAAATGTGCATTAGGGCAAACTATTTTAAATCGAATGAAAATGTAATCCTACAAATGAAAGGTAATATCAGGACATTTCCTCTGAAACAAAATATGTAGAAAACATTTTATTTTTAGCATTTCTTATGTAGTGTACTGTGGACTACATATAGAAAAGAAACATATTATATCAGAAAAATGTAAATGATATCCTGATATTACATAAATACCATTAATGAATTCTCTATCTACCTAAAATTCAAATAAAACTAGAAACAACAAATGAATATTTATAAATTATTTATGTACTGTTTAATTAGTCAGCCCATAACATTTGAATCGTTAACTGTACCTATGTAATATTTTTTTTTATTCTGTTTTTTCATATAATATTTTTTTTAGATTTAATCAATAACACATATCTATATTAAATTGCATATTTAGCAATGATAAAATGTTATTAACATAAACACTAATCAAAATAGTTATGTAGATTCTTGTTAAACCAGTATCGTGATATAGTTTATCTAATTTAGCACCTGATGTTGAAGGGAAAAGTACTAGAAGTGTGAATAATAAATACAATGGATAAACAGGTTTTTCTATCCAAAATATTAAGTATAACACAAATGTTTGCATCTTATCCTTATAAAAGAGTAATGACACTTCAATATCCTGATGTTATTTACTGATTTTTATGAGAAAGGAGTTACCAGTGTAAGAAACTTATTTTTAGTAGCTATCCGGAGTTAGCTTTCTTGTCATTCAGTAGTGTACCTAAGGAGGTGGCACAAATTTTTGGGCGGCATTTTTTTTTTTTTTATAAATTTTTCTAAATTATATAGAAAATAAAAACAATTCATATTATAATTTTGTGATTAACAGGATCAATGAGTATAATACGTATGAAATTTAACGAAAGTGCATGCTGTACTTGGTGGAGGTTTTAATAAAAAATTTTTAAATATTTTTGAGAGGATAGGGAGTAGCCTAATTGGACGGTAAGATTGGGTGGTTTGCCGGGTTTGGGGAATAGGACAATAATGGAATGTTTCCAGAGGAGAAGAAAATGCATCGTTTGAATAATGCAATTATAAATGTAGGTTAGGAAGATTATGGCTTTAGGAGGAAGGAGATCATATCCAGGGGATTTTCGGTAAGGTAAGTTTTTCAGAAGGTATTTGGCCTCAGAGGGGTTAACGGCTTTTGGTGGAAGTGAGAGAGGGATAGGTGAAGTGAGGTAATCTTCTACAGTTGTGCTCTGAGTATGGTTTTGATGAGAAAGGTGAGGTGTGAAAGTATGGGAAAGATGCAGAGCGAATTCTTCTGACTTGTCCCCATCCGAACCAGCCCAGGGCCCATCATCACGACGGAGTGGGTGTGAAACAGGATGATATTTTAGGATTTTTTTAGTTACATTCCACAGGGAGTTTTCCTTGGTAGACAGAGAGGAGAGGTGGGAATTGAAAGAATCGGAACGGAAGGATGCCAATTTCCGCTTTACAAATCTGCAGCACCTATTGTACGGTGATCACAGAATGTCGGGACCTCTGCCATGCTATTCTGGAGTGGCGATGGGATTAGCTCTTTGAGATGCTAAAGGTAAAGGATTTTGATTATGAATTTTTGGATGACGGTGGGGCAACGATGCCTCTCTAGCCGACCTCTGGATCAAAGTGGTAAAAGAATACACTGCATCGTCTATGTCTTGGGATGTTTTCAGGGACACTTTGAGGTCTACGGAATCTGTAAGAAGCTGGCGGCAGTTGAAAATTCCATAGAAATGTGTAGACTGGGAATCTCTCATTCTAGTACAATCCTCATTATACTTGAATAAAATATAACAAGTCCATTGTTTATTCTAAAATATTTCCTAATTGGAAGCTTGTTTTTTGGAAAAAGTCAAGAGAGGGGGGGAATAAATTCAATTCTTGTATTTAAACAGATTGTACACACAATAATATAAGGGAAGTGAGTTTCTTGCTTTTTTATTAGAAAAGTCTTGAATTACCTCAAAATTTATATCATTAGTTAGATTTTTTCTATGGAAAGTATTCCTAGATCTCAATTATTGAGTCCACCCAATAAATCCATTTCCGATTACCAATTCATCACCTATCTAGACTCCATCGGACATCGTTCTCTTGTGGATAGGGACTTTATTGCGAAGCACCAACACTGGGGGTCACATTGATCCACTATCTCTCCTGACACAGCCACCTATTGGCCATCAGATCCTAACCAAAATCCAGATCTCTTTGACTTCTTCTTTTAAAATAGTTTAGAAATACTGAACTATTCACTCACGTGCCGCGATGACCTCTCCTCCGATCATAGCCCTTTATTATTAACCATTTTCCTAAGTCTTATTCACAAACTGCCTCCTCCTTCATTTATTAGAGGCCCAGTTGACTGGGACCACTTCCGCCAGCTTCTTACAGATTCCGTAGACCTCAAAGTGTCCCTGAAAACATCCCAAGACATAGACAATGCAGTGCATTCTTTCACCACTCTGATCCAGAGGTCGGCTTGAAAGGCATCGTCGCCCAGTATCATCCAAAAATTTACAATAAAACCCTTTACCTCAGCAACTCAAAGAACTAATCCAATCCCAACGCCGCTCCAGATCAGTGTGGCAATGATCCCGACATCCTGCTGGTCGTCGCTCGTACAATCAGTACTCCAGATTGGTAAAGCGGCGATTGGCATTCTTTCGTTCCGATTCTTTTAATTCTCACCTCTCATCTCTGTCTACCATCGTGATGATGGGTCCTGGGCGGCTTCGGATGGGGATAGGTTGGAGGAATTCGCTCTGCATCTTACCCATACTTTCACAACTCACCTTTCTCATCAAAACTCACTTCACCTATCCCTCTCTCACTTCCACCAAAAGCCATTAACCCCTCTGAGGTCAAATACCTTCTGAAAAACTTACTTTACCAAAAATCCCCTGGATATGATCTCCTTACTCCTCAAATTCTCAAACAATTCCCTCCTAAAGCCATAATATTGCTAACCTACATTTATAATTGCTTTATCCGAACTACGCACTTTCCTCTCCTCTAGAAACATTCCATTATTTTCCTATTCCCCAAACCTGGAAAACCACCCAATGACTCCTCATCTTACCGTCCAATTAGCTTGGATTCTCTTTCCTCTCAAAAATATTTGGAGAAGTCCTATTAAAACGTCTACTTTCAATTGTTAAATCCAAAAACCTTTTTCCTACACACCAGTTTGGTTTCCGTCAACGACATTCCACTACTCAACAAGGCCTTCGCGTTGTTGATCACATATGCTAAGCCCTTGAAACCAAACAGTATTGCACTGACTTTCTGGACATAGCTCAAGCTTTTGAAGGGGTCTGGCACGCAGGTTTGCTTTACAAGCTCAAATGATATTTACTACTGACCCTTTTCCTAATACTGCAGTCCTACCTTTTAAACCGCTTCTTCCAAGTGCGCTTTGGCTTAGAATATTCTAACTACTATCCCATAAAAGCAGGAATTTCACAGGGCAGTGTCCTGGGTCCCATCCTCTGTAACCTTTTTTTTTTTTTGCCCTTGCTGAGGCTGAGCCTCAAACGGGCTTACCCCACAAGCCCGTGAAGCGAGCTCATGGGGTTACGTAGCCTGTGGTGCGCGTATTCCAGTGCAATGGGATTGTTGCACTGGTCAGCGCACCTTGAGTAATTCTGTTTTTCGTTCTTTATTTTTCAAAATAAACACATAGAAAAATTCCAAAGAAAACAAAATAAAATAAAAACTTTTACTTAAATCTACTTTGTACAATCCTTAGTAGGCTATTATCTTTTTTTTTTTTTTTTTTGTCCTTATAGCTAGTATCCTTAATCTATTTACAATATTTACAGATCCGTTAACTATACTAATATCTTACTGCTATACTTAAATACTATATTTACAAGGGGTGTGCATCCTCTATCCCCCTATAACTAAACTAATATCTAACCATATGCTTCTTAGTCCTACCTTATATCTATATGTACATATTCACAGTGACTCCTCTGGAACCACCGATACAACGTTGGCTTCGGGTGAGCCTTCCCGAAGACACGGCTAGTCACCCCCCTGGATATATTGAAGTATCCGTCCTCTGTAACCTATACACCTCCGTTGTCCCCTCTACCCCGAATACCTTTTTGGACACTGCAGTCTTGTGATCCCACCCAGACCCCGATATAGCATCCCATAACCTTCAAAAACACCTTGATGAGATCGAGTATTGGTGCAACCAATGGTGGATCAAAGTTAATGAAGCAAAATGATCCCGCATTACCTCACCCTCTGTTGCAAGTCTTGTCCACTAGTTTATTTTAATTCAATTCCTCTCCCTACATCCGAGATAGTACGGTACTTAGGCTTCCATCTCGACAAACAGCTGACCTGGAACCCACATACGAGACTAAAAAGACAAGAACTAAACAGACGCGTTGGAAAACTGTACAGACTACAAAGGACACCCCTTCTCTTAATAGAAAATAAATTAATAATCTGCAAAGTTATACTTGAGCCAATCTGGACATACGGAATAGAGCTATGGGGGCAGCAAAAAAGTCGAACATCAAACGTTTCCAATCCTTTCAATCAGAAGTCCTGAGAACAATAGTAAATGCCCCTTATTACGTCAGCAACAAAACCCTTCATAACGATCTTAATATTCCCAACTTCTTGATTATCCCTTCCAAGTTCATGAAATTCCATAGTAACCTATCCAACCACCCTAATCCCGTAGCACAGTCATTGCACTGCACCACTCATCCCTATAACCTTTTCGGAGACTGAAACGGCAGTGGCCTCGTGACCAGCTATAAATTCATGACAGTGAGAGTCCGGGCAATCTCCAATCATGTCCTGAGCGTATGTGGCTCTCCTCCACTGACTCATATTTGGTGACGCGGCTGATGGAGGAGCGTGGAGGACATCCCAAGACTCCGCTTTCTCTTTCGCATGCGAGGGAGGTGACAAACATGTGGATTTGGGAGGCCTCTGGGCTGTTTGTAAATATTGTATGAATGAGCGAGTGAATGATGAATTGTAAATATGGTATGAATGAGAACATTTATCTCAATTACTTATTGCCTAATAAGGCAGATTGTAATTTTAGCACACTAAAAAAGTGATAAAAAAAAGAACAAAATCCTTGGATGTAAAGCTTCGTCCTTGATCTACGTCAAGTCGTGGCATGTGGCCTAATAAATAAATAGAGGGGCTTAAAGGCTCCTGACATCCACAAAAGGCTTGAGGTCCCCACCATCACAGAAGCCAGTTTTGTAATGCTGTGAACAATGAAAGGATATTGAGTAGAACCCCTGTTTTTTTTGTAAGCAAACGCTTCCTTCCCAAGCCCCCTGCTTCCAAGAATCTTGTCCTTTTCTTACATACACATGTCTCAGGTTTAGCCCAGACACCCCACTTGCTCCTAGACATTCAAACCAGTATGTTGTAACTGATCTCTTAATATTTTTATGTACCAGTGTTTTGCTTGTAATTCATAATTACTAGTCTCACTTCGTCGTCTTGTAAAGTTTTTAAAAAACTATCCATAAGAAGACGACATATCAAGTTCTTCGATTCGATGAGACACTGCCAGAATCCCCTATTCCGTGACCTGTAACCCCCACCGCTACCAGTAAGATGGCAACTCACTAGGTCTGGGAAAGCATACAAGATGGTGGAAATTACGGCCCTTGGCCAATCAACAAGCCCCTGATGGGCACCTGACTGTACCCTATCCAACTCCGAACGAGCCAGAACTACATGCCTAGACAGACTCTGGGCTCAACCTTCAGTGGACTCTCACCACTGTACTGAGATATTTACACCTCTGTCTAGGTCTCCCACACTCCTCAATTTCTTCACCCAACCTTCAAATTGCCCCCTCCTAGTAAAAAGATCCACTCATACCAAATAATTTTCCTTCATTTTTCCCTTATTTCTCTTTTCAAATTTTGAGAGCTATGAAAAAAACCGACAATACATTCAAGCTACGGCTCGCCTCTGGACTGGTACTTGCAGCTGCACTGATGTTTCAAGATTTGGCCTTCTCATTTATGAAAACCTTTACACTTCTATCCTAGCCTTGCTGTTTTAGTCCGGCTTTGTGAAACCCCCCACTCCTTCCTAGCGGGATTCTCTGCCTTTGTCTCGTTAAAACTAGCACCTCCTTGGAAGAGATCTCTTCCATGTGGACGACGGTCCCTGGGGCCTGCAAACTTTACCTAGTAGCGTCTCCCCCAGCGATCCAGTCTGCCTCTCTACGGTTCACACCGTCTTTGGGATCCAGACGGTTTTCGCCTACCCTTAGATACCGAGTGTGAATTCGTGGTCATTCTAAGACCACATAAACTACCTATAGTACCTACCCTGTACCTCTTCTCCTGAATATAGTGCACTTTCGGGACACATACCTATATGATTTGGAGTCAGATAGCTCAGTGGTAAGACCAGTCATCAAGCAATCGTCCAGGTCATAGCCTATTCAACTCTCCTCCGTCACCAGGACTAAGGTAACTAGGCCACCCTTGTGACGACCGGACACTGACGAATAACAATAATTGTTTATCACCTTTATTAAAAATTCAATTAAATGTTGCATAGGTCACTCCTATAATTTCCACTTTATTTTATTTGTTCCTCATTCCTTCTTTTCAAATTTGAAACTTTGGGCAAAAAAAACAACAGAGATAGCTCTCCCCGACCGAGTTGAACTGCATGCCTAGGCAGACTAGGCTTAACCTTCAGTGGACTCTGTGCCGAGATATCTACACCTCAGCCGAGGTCTCCCACACTCCTCAATTCCTTTACTCAACCTTCCCTCCTTAGGTCCCTTCTAGTAAAAGGATCCCTTTCACTCCGATAATTTCCTTTGTATTTTATTTTGCCCCATTCCTCCTTTTTAAAATTGAAAGCTTTGGGATAAAAACCCGAAATTCGGAATTCATGATGGATATCCCAATGCTTTGATAACTGAGCTAACCGTTTAATAAATTGTTAGCAGTAGAGTATGGTAGCAAGGAAGCGGGCTCCCTCGACACTTGATCTGCACTGCCAGAGTCACCCACAACAGAATAACTGGGCTGGGCCTTCCGTCCGTCAGTTTAAGGATGCTTCCCCCTACGGGAGGCGTTTGAGGCGTATCCTTACATACCCGTACCTGCTGATTGTATCAGTCTGCCACGCCATAATTTTGAACAGGGTATCAAATCCAGGATCTCGACATCCTGATAAAAGTAAGTATTGTGTGTTTTGGCTTAGGTGAACTTTAATTTAACTATGTAAAACCAATAAAAATCTCATTAAATATCTAAAAACTCATAAAAATCACAAACTTTTTACAACCCCACTCTCACGTACCGTAATGTGTAAAAATGCCTTACATTGAAATTCCACAAAGCTATACCGTGAAAAGATACTTCAGAAATTGTGATGAGTCAATTTGTTCATTTGGATTCAATGGAAGTAATTCTACTGCAGGCTTTAAATTTTAGGACCACTCAAGACCCAACCAGATTTAAATGTTGACGTGCCCTATGTAAGCCTATTCCTGGTGACAACGAAGAGTCGGTTATTAATCAATTAGTATCAATTAAACAATAAATATATTTTCCAATATCAAGTAGGTTGAGAATTTCGATGTTCTGATAAATAATATGAATTATGCGTTGAAGCTTTTGTGGACTATTATTACAAGCAGTCATTCAAATGGTCTTTGCTGCCATAACGAAACCATCAACTTTCTGATGCATGACACTTGACTCTATTTGTCAAATTGTGCTCCGCCCATCTGATCTGCGGGGTGGGGACTTGGACGGTATATAGGGCTGAGGATGATCCGCTAGCTGCAGTCGCCAAGATGGCAGGTCTTGTAGTTGCATGGTCTCTGCTCCTCAACTTCTTCGTCTTCGCTACAGCCAACAACTTCACAGCAGGGGAAGTGAGTAGTATCATCTATCACAACTTCAAAGCATATTCAACTGACCAGCGATTGCGAATTGATCATTATGTCTTATCAAAGACTTTTTTTTTTAATGACTGAATCGTGTTATACCGTTTCTTTATATTATATTTTTTTGAAATTAATACATTTGTATACATAAAATCAGATGGTGTAGAGAGAAAAGAAACATAATTTGACATTTTTTATATTTCAATATTTCATTTCTTAAACAAGCTCGGTCACAAAAAACGCCTTTTTAAAAATGATGGTTTGAATGAGAACAGTATCACAATTACTTATTGGCTAATAAGGCAGATTGTAATTTTACCTCAATAAAGAAGTTGAAAAAAATGAAAATATCTAAAATATTGATTAAAAAACCTATTGAAACCGATTCGGAACGCACTAAATAGGTGGTTTCAAAAATTATTTTTTGGGATTAATATTCATGGGATAGTCTTGAATAAGTTCTTAACAGTGGGGATTAGAAAATATTAAATAAACACGCCTTCTTGAGGGCTAAACATTAGCGTTTTACAAAACAAAAAATTATGAAGCAAGAAAATACAGCAACAGTGGGCTGTCAACCACAAAGACGCTTACAGACGACCTGCTTGTTTAAATGTAGAGCCTCTCCCTTTTGACCTCGCCAATAAGTATCTAAAGCTATATAATAAGCATCAATCCCAGGATTTGAGAATGTATCTATTCTGAGGATGCTAAACAGAAATATTTTAGTCGGTTGATTAAGCGTGTACGAGGGCGTCAAAAGGAATCCGGGATTGGCGTCCAAGTTAATTAATTATATGTATCATTTATCGAGACTTAAGAGGTCTAAAGTTACAAAAAATCATTGATACTGTTGTCAAAACGGTTTTTGAAATTTTGCTAAAAATAAAACCAATCACGTAAAAAATAATGATTCATTAATTGATTAACTAATTGGTGATCACCAAATTAATGTTTTCTCATCATAATAAATAGGGTATTTAATTACTAATATTAATATTTTATAATCGTAAGCACATTGGTGGGCTGTATTTCCAAAAATGTATTAAAACTGTTATAAACATTTCTCAGCCTGACTAAAATTAATAACAACATCAAAATACTACAAAAGTAACAGTAAACAATGACACAAATTCAGTCCACTGAAGACAGCCATAAACATATTACTTTTTTACATAGTCTTTTTTATAAGTATGTCGAGTTCTACTAAATAATTCATTATTGTCCCTTCATGAGTAACTACGAGGTACACTAACATGCCTCTACAAAAAATGTTATTAATTTAAAGTTGGGAAAACAACGAAGAAACAAAAACACACAAACTATGCACTATAGAGGTCGAAAATCTGATACACAATACTTGTAAAATATTTGTTTTTTTAATACTAAGTAATAAATTAATAACATTTAATCATGTTTTATGATATATAGTCTTTCAAATATTAAAAAATCTCAAGCTTGATCACGGGACTCGCTAAGAGAAAACATACAACCTGTGAAATGATAACGGTTTCTGGTTTGCTCAAAATTAAAACCTATATTTTTTAGTTACGGCTTAAGACGTATTCTTTTCATCGTGCAAAATAGTGGCTAAAATAACACCTCCCATTTCTCTTCAACCAATAGAAATCTTACATTACACACAGGCGAACTCCTGTTTTCCTCTCTTGTCTTCCCCTAGTTTGAGTGCCTTTGTATGGTATATGTTGGTCTCTCTGAGAATCTCGAGCCTCGGTTATAGTGTCTAATAAATTATTTTCTAAGATTTATACTCAGAATCGCCAGAGATCGTCGCATTTCATAGCACTATTCCGAGTTGGTATGGCTGTACCTTCACAACCTCCTCCAATTCAAATCAGCGATCAAATCCCGCAATACTAGATCATACCCTTCCGACTTGTATTCTCATTTCCCTTCTCACAAATCTGTTTCCTTTGAGCGTCCTTTTCTTATCCATGCCACAAACCTACGGAACTTGTTATTTCGATTTAGGGGTCTCCCCTTAGTGAAAGGCACTTTCCAGCCAAAAATAATTTTCCTTATTTTTCCCACATTCCTAATTTTATAAGTTTGAGAGCTTAGAAAAAAAAAAAAACCTTTGGAACTCTATTCCCATCGATATCCGCCGTTCATTAAATCTCTAAATCTAGACTTTAGCAGTTCCTTATCTCCCTCCAATCTAACAATTCATAATTCATGATTATTATTCTGTTTATTAATTTTTCATCCATCCCAACAACCCTTGCTATTTCACCCCTTGTAATAATTATCCCTATGTTATCTTTATTTTTTTTCATCTCTACTCAATTGTTTTTTGTTGCAATCTATTGCCGATGGATCTATGTAGTAATCTCAAATGTAAATAACCCTTCATTTGTTATGAGCTTATCAAATCTGTGTAATTTTATTTACTGTGTTTTTGTTTTTTTTGTCAAGTAGACATTCATAGTTTGTTCCTTTTAGTTATTTGTGAGGGACAATGTCCCAGAATAAAGTGTTTTTTCGATACATAATTTCTATGTAAAAATACTTTCTGCAGAGCACGTTACAACTATGAAATGCTTTCAACTTCGTGAAAGACCGATATATAAGTCCTAGGTTCAAATCCTTAGATGGACAGTGGTTTTATTTAATTGTAAGTGAAGGATTCTGAGCAGGATCCCACGGGATACAATTAAACTGCTGGATAATAATGTTGATTTAATTGTTCATTCGTTGATTTCGTTTGTTTTTAGAGTTTCGCTGATTTTCTGCAACCTAAATCGAAGTATATTTTTTTTTCACTTACGAGTATGCCTTCCTGGCGATTCCGAGTCCCCTGTTCGACCTATAAACGTGAAATATTACACATATTTGTAATGTAATGATGGAATTTTCAAATAAGAAAGTGTCATTAGATGAATAATTCCTGGGTGATTAAAAAAAAATATTTTCCAATCATATTGAATAGTGTAATGTAATATTAAATATTACATATCTTCCACTTAAATACCCGATAACAAGAAAGGAACTTTCAACTCCATGAAATATAACTGTGGGTTATTAGCTAATTAATTGATAAATAGTAAATAAAAATTAATAAATTTTCTACAAGTTTCAGCACGATATCAAATCAAAGGTATCAACGTTCTAATTAATATTATGTATTGTTTTTTGGGGCTTTAGTGGATTATAGACAAGTATAAGTCACCTATAACTCAGCCCGTATTTTACTCAGAAAAATAATATTTCGCATGGCAGTTACTTTCTGTTGATGCCCAAGTAATACTAAAAATAAAATCGATATCTTGACAAATAATAAAGTGTCATTAGATGAATAATTTCTGGGTGATTAAAAACATATATTTTCCAATCATATTTCATTATTAATATTATTCATTCATATTGAATGTTTTATAAACAAAACAGTAAAGAACAGACTAAATAAACACTAAAATAATTAATATAAAACTAAAATATTCAAATAACACTGTATAAAAAAAAAGAAGACAGTTTTCCCCATAAAAGCTTTTACAGTCTCTCCTATTTTTTATTTATTTTACAGTTCATCTGATTCATTTTTCACATAACTCTAAAACGCCATATACTGAATTGGTACTTTCTTGTAATCCTCATATTACGGAACGGGCTGAGAATCAAATTGTTTATTCCCTCACTCTGTCCTAACCCTCGTTTGGAAAATTAAAAAAAAAATACTAAGGCACTTTTGGATAATTTTAGTATTTTGAGGGCTGATAAGGAAAGGTTTAAAGATTCCAAAATTCGTTAATCTAGAGTTTTAAAGATATCGTAGAACGGTAGGTAGCTTATTAAAACCGAGTTCCAGAGTATTGTTTTGTTCCTTCGCCAGGTAGTAATTGGAGTCCACCAAAGAATATTTGTTATAGCTGAGAGTATCAAATGAGCAAAAAACATGGCTATATGTGTAGGTATTTCCAAAGTAAGGAGGGGGCTTGGCATGCTCCAACATATTCACTGCGGTCTTGAGTCACCACCTATTTTCAACCGTTTGACATGGTCTCTCTCACTCTCTCTCTCTCTCTCTATCTCTCTATCTCTCTCTCTCTCTCTCTCTCTCTCTCTCTCTCTCTCTCTCTCTCTCTCTCTCTCTCTCTCTCTCTCTCTCTCTCTCTCTCTCTCTCTCTCTCTCTCTCTCTCTCTCTCTCTCTCTCTCTCTCTCTCTCTCTCTCTCTCTCTCTCTCTCTCTCTCACACACAAATTTTAATCCAAGGGGATTTCTACCCAAAGTACAGTGCAAAGACCACTGTTTTTCACAATAATTTAAAATTTTCATTTATTCTTTCTGGTTTATTAAAAATATAGCAACGTTTGATAACTTAATATCCCATGTGTTAGCTCAATTTAATTATGAATCACTCACCGCGATGTTCTAAAATTTGGCATTCAAGAAATAAGCTTGCAGCTGACGTGCGGGTATTATTATACCCATATATTTACTATTTAATACGCAAAGGAGCACTCTGAATAGTGTTTGAAAGAATAACTGTAAGGTAATGTATGGATAATTTCAGAAATGTAATTGGCACTTTCCAGGAGAATGGCCCATATACTAGATACGAAACAGCCGCGGCCGTCATACCTAATCATATATAACATATACCATGTAGTGGGTACATGGTATGTTAGAGGCATTGCTTTTGTGTAAGAATTGTAATATATCAATTTCATGAAAATCAAGAGATTTTTTTTTAACTTCATCGATGTTTTTTTTTGTAAGTTATTAATTAAGGTATGTTACACTGATGAAACCTTCCCTGGTACACATATAACTATATTTTTTGGGGAAGCAGTGCATACATGATTACAAGCTGACAAAGTGACATTTCTTGGCACGAAGGATAATTCGCTGAAGTGGATTTCTGCACCAGTTACAATGAAGATGCCCCTCTACTTTGATGAGAGGGCCGGAGCAGCAAGTGCATCAACTAGACCTGTCATTTACCACGGCACTTGGGCACAGAGGCTCCCGTGTCTTTGCACTTGGCCAGACCGAATAAGTTAACGGAAGATCCATGGGTTAGTGGAGTTTCATTAATGGTTAGAGGAAAGAACCCCGTTTGAGGTTTTTACCTCTAGAAGGGGGAAAGTTATAGGAAAGATTTAAATCTTAAACCAGTATAGCATACCATATCCCGAATACAGCATAGCATGCTGTCTCAACAAATGTATTGATGGACAAAACTTCTTTAAAATATTGGGAAGTTCTAAGATGGTTCTCTAACCAGCTCACACTAAGACCTGATGCATACATGGCAGTATGTCATCTGTTAATAAATTTTATGAAACCAGTACAGGAGTTGAAGATGAATAACTACACCGACTTACATAGTATGACTCACACTGAAGCCCATAGCAAAAAAATATTTTTTAACTGTTAAATAGGTCGGTGACTTGACAGATCTTAAATGTTATAGAAACCGATTTGTTTTTTCGCCTGCTTGCGATTATTTTATCTTAACAAAAGTATAAAAAATAAATCAAGTAGCGCCGAATTGGTTAGTTAGGAAGGTCGACTGTGGTCGTCTATAAAGTTCTGTCGTAGATGGCTGTTTTCAATTCTTGCAGAAAGAAGAAAGCGGAGTTCCGATTTTAGCCTGGAGTTTCTGTTGGAACAGTTAGTTATAAGGCATGTTGATGATATTCATTAAGTAGTATGGATGGACGAGGGTGCAATGAATCAGAAAATCATATGGCATGTATGTTATGAGGTAGTGGCGTAACTCGAACTTTTGCCGTCCTTTCTAAGTCAATCAAGAGTGGTTATTGATTATTGCTAAACATCAATAAATAAATAAAAAATTCTTTTAAATAGATTGTACACAATGACTTTTTTTCCATATCCCCTTGTTATCAAAATTATCCAACTCAATATAAAGTGGATGAACCTATTTATTTACAATAATAGCTCATTCACTATATATAGCCAGTAAGTAGCTTGGCACGTAATGATGAAATGAAAGTGTGTTTATAAAAGCCCTACAAAAAGTACTTTCTGTAGAAGTTCTAAATTTTACCACCAAAATTATCTTTATGCGGCCACCACCAATTAATTTACTACAAATTTCCGGCGCATGTGATTACTTTTTTCTCTGATTAATCGTAAAAATGACGACGTCGATTCGGCTATATATAACTAATAATAATAATTTTGATGATTACAACTTTATTATATTATTTAATTTGATTTAATTTAGACAAAAATAAAATGCCACCCCAAAAAACAAAAAAGAAAAGCAAAAGAGTCAGGATTCATTGGCGATTGGACCGGAGGCCATGAGGTTATAGGAGCTGTACCAAGTTCAGTACAGCAGCACTCATGCCACCAGAGCCTTTTTCAAGCTAAAAAAATCAACAACAATAAACAATTACTTACAATATTTTGTTCACATTACACAAATTTATTTTTTACTGTACAAAAATTGCTTAAATGTAGCACAGCATACACGTAAAGTCAATCAACAGCGAGGGTTCGTTGAGGCTTGGGTAAAAATAACAGCTGTCATTATTTGTAATATATATTGTAGTTATAGATGCGTATATAAAAAGTGTTAACAAATAATTAATATTAATTGTATCATTAAACCGGTAGTGGCTGGGAATACCCAGCACTACTGGCCTATATTCCTTGTCGGGGTTCACAATGGACAGGACCTTCGACGACCCTCCACTTCGGGACAATGAATCTGTCTCGAAGATATCTCCAGGAAGAGCACGGCCTAACAATGGGACAATAGCGCCACGATCCATCAGTCATTATAGTCTTCTAACACTTTCTTCTTTTAACGGAATGTCTTACCGGAACTACCATTTATTCTGCAATAGGGGTCGATAGGGGGTCATTTGCCCCCGTAAGTTCCCACAGTTCAAGAGGTCCATAAACATCTTTTACAGATCAATCACAATTTCTATATTAAAGAAAAAAAAATTATTAAATATTGGCTACCAAAACTTTATTTTCTGGAATATCTTTGAATTTCTTGTTACCGTCGTGAATGTGTCCTTAACCATGCGGACAACAATCAGAACATCTCTGACAACAATCAGAATCTCAAATGGCGTCTTAGCTACTGGAACCATTTTTAATATGGAGATAGAGGTCGTCAAGTTAATAGAGAGGGGTCCTAGTCACGTTTAATCGTAGATCCAAGTCGGCCAGACAGACAGACGAATGACGATCGTTCCGTACCTGAATGAAAGTAGAGCTTGGACCAGGTAATTACAGCTTTGAAAATGGACAGTAGCTATCGATGAATTAGCTTTTTCATACAACTCCATCATCCTAAAAAAAAAGTCAATGATAAACACAATTAAGGGTTTCGTTAAGGTTGTGGAACGAAACGAACTCATAATATATAATAATAATTAGGACGTCGAGATTTTATACCCTACTTATTATATTATATTATTATATTATTCACCATAGGAAAATATTTTTTTTTTTTTTCTAGAAAAAAAGTTCTTTTTTTACCTATCCGGAATTTATTTTTTAATAACAAGTTATTGATTTATAATTTTCACAACATTACTTGTCATAATTTAGCTTTTATTTAAGCAGAGAGCTCAGAGAGAGGGGAGAGAAGACATAGAGGCAGATAAGTTTTTTTGAGAAAAACAAAAATGCTTGAAGAGGAGGGATAGTTGAGTTGAGTTTTAGAGGAATAAGAAGATGGAGAGGAGTACATAGGTTTGAGGGAAACACTGATGAAATGCTGGGCTAGGCTGGAGTGAGAAGATACTTTTAGTAAATGGTACTTTTAGTTTGATGGCCATAAATACCCTTTCTACATGGGGTCAAGAACAGGCCAAGACGCTACTCGGAGAGGAGGAGCAAAGACATGGTGGCAGATCACTTTTTTTTATTAAAAAACTGCTCGGGGAGAAGGAAGAGTTGAGGTCACTTTTTAGGAAGAAGAGGCCATCTGTCCATACTGTCCATCTGGGAAGGAATGCTTGAGAGAAACTCTGAAGAGGGCTAGGCTGGCTGGTGGCTGGTTTTATTTATATATATAAGGGTGGCCTGAAAAGTTTCCGACCTCAACATGAAGATAGCAGCAGTCATAAATAAAAGCTAGTGAATTTCGTCGTTCATCTGTTGACAGTTACTCACCAAAGTTTCAGCCATTTTGGACGCGCAGTTGTTGTGTAACAGTCGTTTGAGTGAGTCGATGTGAGTGTTTTTATAAAAACGGACAAAATTGAGTATCGAGCTGTCATTAAATATTTGTTTTTGAAAGGCAATACGCCTATGCAAATCAAAGATGAGTTGGATTCTGTGTATGGGGACTCTGCACCATCATTTACCACAGTGAAATTTTGAGGAGCGGAATTTAAACGTGGTCGTAAGAGCTCAGGAGACGATGAACGTTTGGGACGTCCAAAAACTGCAACTACCGACGAAAACATTGCCAAAGTTCACCAAATGGTGCTAGACGACCGCCGAATTAAAGCGAGAGGGATAGCAGAGGTTACGAACATGTCAAAAAAACGTGTTTGTCACATATTAAATCAACATTTAGAGATGAGAAAGCTGTCCGCGCATTGGGTGCCGCGTTTGCTCACGTTAGACCAAAAACGTGTTCGAATGAACATTTCCAACGCTCTGTTGGCGCAGTTTAGGCGCTATAAATCCGAGTTTTGGCGCCGATTAATTACTGTGGATGAAACTTGGATACACCATTATACGCCCGAAACAAAAATACAGTCCAAACAGTGGACTGCAAAGGGGGAACCGGCTCCAAAAAAAGCAAAAACTGTTTTTTCGGCTGGTAAAGTGATGGCGACTGTTTTTTGGGATGGTCATGGAGTTATTTTAATCGATTATCTTCAAAAAGGAAAAACCATTACAGGAGCATACTACGCAGCATTACTTGACAAGCTGAAGGCAGAACTTGCGGAAAAACGGCTACATTTGCAGAAAAAGAAAATCCTGTTTCACCAAGACAACGCCATGATGGCCTTAAATACCCTTTCTACATGGGGTCAAGAACAGGTCAAGACGCTACTCGGAGAGGAGGAGCAAAGACATGGTGGCAGATCACTTTTTTTTATTAAGAAACTGCTCGGGGAGAAGGAAGAGTTGAGGTCACTTTTTAGGACCGCACCGTCCCACACCTCAGCGGTTGCCATGGTGAAAATCCATGAATTACGGTTTGAACTGCTTGACCATCCACCTTACTCACCAGATCTAGCCCCAAGCTACTTCTTTTTGTTCCCTCATCTAAAAATTGCGCTCGGAGGACAGAGATTTTCGTCAAATGAAGAGGCAATCATCTTTGTGAACAATTATTTTGCAGAGAAAAACACCGAGTACTATTTGGACGGGTTACAGAGATGGGAGCATCGCTGGGAGAAGTGTGTAGAGTTACAAGGAGACTATGTTGTAAAATAAAAAAAAATTTCTGAAAAACGTCTTGTATCTTTGTTAGGTCGGAAAATTTTCAGACCACCCTCGTATATATTAATATAGATCGTCTTCATGACACTAACTATGTAGATAATTAAGAAAGAGATAGTATATATGTTAATATTTAGTTTATAATGCTAATATGTGTACATTAGACTATACATTCATCATTTCATTTATCGGTATAATTCAATTATCTTATTTTAATTGAGTCATCCTGTACCATTATTTAGTTTCAACGTCCAAATTCTTTCCATTGATCAACACGAAATTTACTTTGGGAAAGAATTAATTGGGACAAAATCAAGTAGATAAATATAAATTTTCACTAAAGCATCTATGAATAGGGTAAAGATAGCAGCGATCAAGAAGCCGATATATTTAATATGTACCCCTTACAAGATGACAGGAAAATACTTATTTTTTAGTTGCAAAGTTATTAATTAATGATTTTTCATTTTATTCAATGGGGATGCTGTTATTTTTAGCATCTTGTATTGATCCAGTAAAACGTTCTCTTAAATGATCCTCTCTGTTGAAACTGTGATAATCTTAATAGTTATTTTAATTTGTTGCAATACATAATATCATACATGTTACTAATTAGGATGCCAGGTCACAGTAGTGAAACATAACCGCTTCTGGTTTTGAATAAACAAATAAAACCCACATTACGGAGAAATTATTAGATATACTGGTTTCAATTAATTTTGGATATAATTATCAAAATATGACGCGGCAACTGATCCCTGATGCAACAAACACACTTGGTGGTATTGCAGATACACGGCGAAATCTGTGGTGTTAGCTCCTGACGTTGTCTGGAGTCCTGGCACCTGTGGAGAAGTTGTCTCCTCCGACTGACAGGTCTTCTGCAAGATAGCGAGCGACAGGTGGCTTCCACTCCATTCCGCACCTGCCTCCTCCTGCTTCTCTAACGCCTCCACGTCTTTCTTCTTTTCTTTCTTTCTTTCTTACAGATGTCACTCCTGCCACGTCGTCATCCTTCGTAAATTTTCTCGTTTAGTGGCAGGATCGCAGGAGTCAGAAGGAGCTAACCGATCCATTACAGCCATTGGCCCCCCCCCATTCATTCAAATTCCCCCAGCGTGGGATAATATTGATCTGACGCTCTGTGCTATTAACATTTTTTTTTTATTAATTCTGACCGATAATTTTCTTTAAAACAACTAAATTGATACTTTTTTGTAAATATGTACAAAGTTTCTTTCTTACCCACTTACTAAATCAGTGCGAAAAAGCTGCACGGTACTTTATATTCACGCTTTAATGTAAACTACTTGTTTATTTGTTAAACCATCTTGTTCTCGCATTTTTAACAAATTAAAAAAAATGTAAAACTAATTAAAAAATTTAAAAAAATCAAGGAAAAGGCCATCAAACAATCAAGGTCTTCGTTACAGCTGTAGTGAAACCGAATCTAATGAATTTTTGTGATAATAGTCCACTGAATCCCTAACACATAATAGGCATTATATTGATGAGGCATCTGTACAGACTGCCTATCTGTACTAACTTACAAATTTCCTAACAATTTCACGGAAATAATGACAAAAATCCACATATTTCATTATGTACTAAATGATAGTTGGAAAATATCACCTGTGTTGTGGCTTGCCGTATCATTCCCCTTATGCCAGAAACATAAATGGGCAAATTTCAACATCCTGGGAAATAGCGTTTGAATGTTTCTCGTACCCTAAAGCAAGACTCCTTGAAGAGACCAAAGTCTCCTGATCTAAAGTTCTGATTGTTCCCCTCTCCTAAATGCTAAAAGTAAAGTAGCTATCTCCTGTCTCAGCAATAAATAAATCTTTGGAAAAATAGCTACATCCGTGTTTCTTTTTTCACGGGATTTCTATTGAAGAGATTTTTTTTTTCTATTTATTCTTCAAAATCCTGATGAATTCTTCAAAATTTCCAACCATGAAGTCACCATCGTTTTTATCACAGATTTGCCGAGACGTCATACTATCAATGGAATTTTTTGTTTGTTCTGAAATGTACATTCATTTAGGACAGTAAACGCACTATGACTGTTTAGAGCTACGTAAACGTAATTTAATTTAATTAAATAGATGGATTAAAGGATCTTCACGGAATCGTTAGTTTTTTCAAAACCAGAAACCTTAATTTTTTTACCCGTGTTTTCTGTATTGGTCTTTGTGACACCCTTTTTCGAGCTAGAATGACGAAATTTTACACCGAATGCCCATTTGAAACTGGGAAAAAAATGAAAAATACAGCCATCTTCATAAAACATGACTTAGTTTAATTAATGAATTAATTATTTGGCATTTAAAAAAAAATCATTGATTCTCAGTGGATAATGAAAAGATTTCATTAATAATATTTGCTATACATGGCTTTGTGAGCTGTTATCACAAAATAATATCGTTTTACCGTAAAGTACTGAGGTGATATGTTAGACGTAAATACATTTTTTTTACAATTTAAAATATTTGCTGTTAATCTTCATATCCTTTACCCTGTCTCATGCTCCTGGCTGCGCCATGATTACAGGATGGACCAGAAAAGTGCTTGACTTCTGATGCTCCTGTGTGGTGCCTGGTAGGCGAAGCAGGACTCAGCCTTGCCAAAGCCTTGGACACAGACAAACTCCCTCTGCTGCCCGGGGTCTACCTGTCCCGGGGCACTGAGGCCGTGGGGTCCGGTGGGCCCTGGCAGGACCTCTCCTCCAGGAGTCTCCATTTCGACCTCGCAGAACTCACCACTATATCCCCAGAAGGTATCCGAGCCTTTTTGACAATTCCTAAATATTATGCATATGACGTACTAATTTAAAAAAAAGAATGAAGCAGAGATAGCCTAAAAGTTTTTAGGGCCCGGATACACCAATCCGAATATATTACGTAGTTTCACATTATCTCGTGATTTTGCAATTGTAATTTTTGGATTTTAATTAATTGTAATTAAATTGTAATTATAATGTGTGGAATGACGTAAAGGCAAATTTGTAAGGCTTAGAGACAAGTAAATCAAAAAAGGGGCCTACAGACTCAAAGTTGTTGGACCAAACAACAGCCTTTTATATTTATGTCTCGGCAATGCCTGCGTGGTGGAAACAGAAGTTTCAAAGTAATTTGGAAAATTAGGGTTGCCTTGAAATTGGCTCTATACAGCTTATTAAAATTATCTATACAGACCATTAGTTGCCTATAATGGAAATAAAAGTGTAAAAACATAGGGAAAGATAATGTTTTTTTTTTTAAACAGATTTTTAGAGAGATTTAGTTAATCAAAGGAAAACGTCAATGTCACTCTCTTTCTCCCTCTTAGTTAATTTTTCTTACGGTCCCAGTCAAGTCAGCTTGCTGTCAAATGAACACTCCATAGCATGCAATCCATTGGAAGGATACAGACTAGGAGGCCCGATCAAGTCAAGATATGGTCAGTATTAGTTACGATTTATCCGTAACTCGAGTAGATTTAACCGACTAGCAAGATAACCCTAGGTTTTCCACCCCCTTCATATTCCCTTGTTATAAATTATAGAAATCAGTATAGATACTACATAAATTAATCTATTTACAAATTTTTAAAAATTTTACATTGGGACTTGTAACTAAAGTATAATCAATATTATACATTCATTGTCTGAACATGTTTAAAAGTGATGGGGCTCACCTTATAATAGACTTAAAACTAACTTACATCTAACAAAAAAATCTTAACCTAATTTTTCCTGACATGGCAACAGACTGCATCGATGCGTCTCACCCAGGGTGGTTTGGTCATGGTGTTAAATACTGGGTTTGCTAGATGCTGCAACGAGTCAAAAAACTTGATGTGTCTCCGGTGGTTAAGTTCATCCACCACACCAAGCAACGGTTGCAGGTCGGCGTTCTTTAACCTCTCGGAGAGGTATGTCTGAACACTTTTCTCATGATCCTATTCTGAAATTGTTGGAGACTTTTAGCTGTATTGTCAGTCAAGTGAGTATATAGTGAGCACCGTACACCAGAGCTGGCCGGAGAGCACATATGAAACGATAAATTGGATGAAGTTCGTAGGCGCGAAATACAAATTTAGTGAGAATTAAAAAAAAACATTTATATGTGAATACTGCAGGAAAAAGGTTTTGATCCGTCCATTTACCAGGAAAAGTAAAAAAAAAAAAACCCTGCAATTTTCATAGTTAAACCCATTTGTGGGATTTAAATATTATATAAATTGTGTTTTAAATTGCTATAAAAAAAATTTAGTCGCTTAAAACTAAAAACTAAAAAAAAGGAACTTTTCACATATAGTTTCATATAAACGAAAACCCCCTAGTCCACACAGAACATATTACAGTAGGCAATTACCGTAAACAGGGTTGGGAAATAAACTTTCAAAATCTTGTGCCCCTTTTCATTTGAAGTCATTTTAGATTATTGCCAGTGCATCAATGTTGTATTATTATCTATGGGACACACGATAATAGTTAAAAAACTGTGAAATGTAGTATATTAAACGACGATTTATGGTGATATGTACAACATACACTTCGCAGGTCTAGATCAAGGGTTGTAACCAAAGCGGTATTTTCCGATTTCTCATAGTTTGACTGTAATCATCAAAAATCAACGCGATTTTTACCAATGTTGATAATGCAATATTTCGTTCTTTGATGTAACGTTAGTCGTATGCAGGATGCTCGCTGCTAGCGAGTTTTAGAGTGTTTTGATTTGACTGTTGGTGTGAATGGCAGGTGAGATGTGAATGCTTGACCATGACCGTTAATGTGGATATTTATAAACTTTAACTTGAATTATTGAAAGCCCACCATTAACTCCCTAATTAATCTGATTAATTCCTGTCATTAACTTGTAAATTATAGAAGAACGAAGTTATGGGTACTGATTATAAATAGAAACCAAAGACATCCGATGGAAAATATGCCCCTCATTCCTACATATTGGTGGCTCTTGTTAGTGCCTGAGCTCCGGGTAGAGGACAGCCCTAACCAACACCTGACTTGACTCTCATTTTCGCTTTCTTTTTTTTTTTCTTTTGTCGTCTGTCTTCTTCCTGTCTATTTGTCTATTTATTTTATTTTATTATTAATCTTTGTTTGTTAACTTCTTGTGGTTTTCAAGAAATTAAATCTTGATTTTTTTAAATTATTCAAATTAAAAAAAAAGTTATATGTTATAAGTTATATTCTTGATTTTTTATAACGATTGCATATCATGTCTCCTCATAGCAAGTAACTAACTATACAATCAATGACTTGTTCCATGTATGGAGTGTTGGCCAAGTAAGTCTTCATTCAGTCAAGCGAAAAATCATTTAAATTCATATGTTTCGAGAATCTACCGTAGCAATCAATGATGTGAGTACAGGAGTTCACACAGTAAGTTCACGACCTTTTTTTCCAATATCTTGAACAATTTATTATTATTGTAATGTGAAAGTTGTCGAAGATAGAACCGTGTCTGTATAGCAAGTAGGTAATGTTTTGTCATCTGAAAAAGTGTTGAGAGAGATCAGTGGGTGTGGTATGTGGGCTGTGTAGAGCAAATATATAATTAGTGAGTGGAATCTGATCACTTCCTTGTGCTACTCCTTCCTATCTTGATTTAAACAGGTCCTGATAATCTATCTCCTACTGTAGTAACATTGTTAGACGAATCATTTGGACACGTCTAGATATCGAGCGTTTGCTATGTGTCGCAGTATTATCGAAGTTAAAATCAACGTGCAGACCATAGAAGTAAGTAAACTGAGTTAGAAATCGGGTTGGGTTCGTTGTTGAGATCTATGGGTTTTAAGTAAGCCTCTATTGTTGTAATTAACACCAATATAAGTCTAATTTGTATTTATTAAAAATCTTCATGTACCCCACCAAACTATACTAATGGCTATTCCTTATGCTTCAATTAACGTTAAAATAAATTTTGATTTCAGTTCAAAATTAAAATCATTAAACTATGGGTGAGAAATGGATATTTGGGGCACTAAGGGCCGGAATTTATCAAAAATATTTCTTAATGCACTTCTATAGTATTAAAATAATCACTATGCTGCTTGCAATGTCTTGAGACATAGTATTCGACGGTGGTATTTGGTCATATCTACATGCAGATACATTACACTTGTGAAAAAACAATGCATTATTTCATCCACCAGAATAGTTACCGAGCATGTAGGGAGTGGATTAATATAGAACAGCCATGGTCAAAAAATCAAAACAAAATAATAAAACATTTAGAAAGCTTGTTTTTTCCAAACCTCTTAAAAATATGACTAATGATAAAAACATAAAAAATTTACAACTTATGCTTAAGGTTACAATTAAAAACTAAAGAAGAACTGAGTGATGAGGCCCACCCACTGAGCAGGGCTTTAGGTGGAGTTAGTCCCAGTATGTACATGTACCGGCTGAAACAGTATCGTTACGTACTCAAATTTGAAATTTATTTGCTGTAATGCCAGAGAAAATACTATTCATTTAAAAAAATGATCTTAATTCGTTTTAGTAAACTCTATGTAAATTTGTTTAACTTTTTGTATTTATATGAGACTTGCACAGAACTATTGACTTATCTATTTTCAACGTACAGGGTAGACTATCAAATTAAAAATTTCTAAGTCTTGATTCAATATAGTAAATAAATAGTACCATCTATAATAATAATCTCGGATGATAGCTCGAATGAAAGTTTTACATGGTTCCCTAGAGTTACAACCTTATGAAACATGATGAAGGGTTAGTAATTAATTAATTACTTGTAATGAAAAAATAAATATTCATAATAATTAGTTGTATTAAATTAAAGGTAACTATGTCCTGATTAATAATATGTATAATATATTTATTATAAAAAGTGATTAAAAGGGTCAGTAAAACTGTTTTGGTAACCTTAACGACACACATAATTTAGGTGCTGCATCACTTGACTTTATTTTTTTTTTCTATGCAGGCTAAAATTTGGTTCAAATATAAAAAAAAAAAATAGAAATTGTCATTTTTAATAGTTTTTGAAAGGTTGAGAAGGATAATAAATTCGAGATACGTACCTGATTTCGTAGGAGAAGGTGCTTGGCCGCACTATTCAGAAAATAATTGTCAATAAATTTTTTCAGCTCTTGAACTTATAATAATGGTATAGTTTTTTACTTAAATGTAGGAAAATACATCTAGCATCAGTCAGACACAAACAAAAACAACAGATCAAATAGAGGCAGTTCAGGCCATTCTACATACTGGCAGCTCTTGTAAGAGCATGAGCTCCTGGTAGCGTACAGCCCTAACCAACACCTGACTATCTAGGTTCTTTCTTATATAGTCTACTACTATCTATATATAGTTAGTGGTAGTAGATTCAGTGAGTAAGTGAGTGAGTGAAGAGTAAGTAAGTAAGGTTTGGTAGTAATGTACTACGTACCCTCTCCCACACACATCACCTATCTATTGCTAATAAATAAAATATTATTAACTATGTACATATTAAATAAAATAAAGTCACTGTATTGAGCCAGGAAGGGTATTATTATTCATCTACTATATATTATACAATATGTGCGTTAGGCTGACCCATTTATTATTTATCTATGTTGGTTTTTCTACCTCAAGTAGCAATGTAATAATAATGGATCATTATCATCTATCAATATCTATTATGTATAGGTTGGGGTATCAATCGGCTTAGGATGATGAATGAAAGAAATATATTAGTTAGATTGTCATAAAATTTATTAATGGACGATATGTCAACTTACTATGGTATTCAAATATCTTTCTCTAAATAGCTAGCCTCAACACAATAATCCACTAATATCTAAATTATAAATACTATATCATTTTATGGGGCCTACTTGTGACATTTCACGTGCCCACCTTGTACAGGGGATCCACAAAGACCTGGAAAGGCAGTCAGGTTTCCAGTTCTTGCTAGGATGAACAGACAAAATGTATACATACCCTAAGTATAAAGTTGCGGTACATCTCCTTTTCGTACCGGTAGTTTCTCTCGACGGAGGTAATATAAGCCTTCATTGACCTCCACGTCTTCTGCAGTGTCATAGTGACACGAGATTACCTTCACCACGCGAACTTTACCGCTCAGTGCGGTAAGTTTCACCTTTGCTAACGGACAAGTGAGAAAGGCTCATCCTACTAGTGACACAGTGGACCATGAGAACAGCCTCCCATCGGGAGTCATCAACGGGACCGTTCAGTCATCGCACATCACAAAGACCTGCAGGATTCCGGTTGACGATGTCCTTGGATCTTTATTGCCTCTTCTATATATTTATGTTCTCGTAATTAAGGGGTCGAAGTGCTATCCTATCGAGAGCCACCCCAATGAAATAAACTCACAGATAAGTGGTTCTATTTGTAGGGATATTGTTGGGGTTGGATCGACCCCAATTAATTTCCAATAAATTTAGTAATGTATGATGGTTAGAGGATATAAGTATCCTATGGATATTTAGACGTAGGTATTAATAAAAAAACTGGGCAATGTTCTTCTTTCGTAACTGGCCGATCTTTCTGCTGGACATTCATGTAACCATTTATGCACATGGCAGCTTTGCCTCATTCATGCACTCTGTTTTACATAAAAATGATTGCTTTGCCACATTAACTATTATTACCAACAAGATATTGCGGTCATCTTTCTGCATTTACTAGGCTAGCTTCCGTAAAAATTATAAAAATCTTTGTGAAATTTTAAAGGTACCAAGTACGTAGCTTATGTTTTTGTGAGGTTCTTATAAGGGGATGTGTATTTAAAAATATAAATAAAGTCACCCACCCGCTTTTCTCTCAGATAAATCACTGTGCAGAAGCTACTTTGACATACATTATAATAAATTCTTTTTTTTGGTAGCTGATAATGTTTCAACCGATTTAAATAATTTTTTCTCATCGATGTTCTTTCGATTCACTTTTTTTATTCCTCTTCTATATTTGTATATATTTTTTAAAACGAAACGTAGACGATATCACTTTAATAATGACAAAAAATGGCTATGCTTACTGATCTTTGGAACTAGTTAGTTTCAAGTTTTATTACCAGTGAATAATAATACAAATACAAAAAATAAATTAACCAGTATTTGTATGTAGATCGTTCGACTGCAGTACCATGATAAGAGGGATGGATAAAAAACCTAATACAGAAATGATATCGACCAGATAAAGAAATTACATGCTAATAAATAAATGAATAATAATAAATTATGTGGGGAGATTGAGTGAGGAGGAGATGAATAATTGTGAGGTTGGAAGAGCAGGACTTCAGCGGGCACAGGAGCTGACTCGCAGCTGTCCTGGTTCGTGACCCCCTTCCTACATGCAAGTAACGGCTACTTGCCAATCAATATATTTACTTATAATATGTTAAAAAATACAATATTTCATCATAGCAATAATGCCTGTCTGTATCTGCAAATTATATATATAAAACTAAAACTATTTTTTATAATTTTGGGATTTTCTACAATTAATTAATAGTATATTATTATTCTGACACTTGACTCATAAGAAATAAACGTTTTTCTTACAGACTCATTATTTATATGTTATAATAGATTCAAAATAAAAAACATAATTCATATTTTTTATTCATTGAGTATCAGGAGTACAGATGCTCACAGAAACTTTATATTTTAATTTCTCTGTTATTGTATGAATGAGCGAGTGAATGATGAATTGTAAATATGGTATGAATGAGAGCATTTATCTTAATTACTTAATGACTAATAAGGCAGATTGTAATTTTAGCACAATAAAGGATTAATAATAATAAAATTTCTTTTTCCCTTCCATCGTCTTTATGTCAGAAAGATTGTGTTATATATATCTCAAGGCATACACTCGTACGTTAGGGAATATATATATGATATTTAAAAAAAAAATCTAAAAAACAATTTATTGTTATTATTTGAATTTTTTTTATAGCGTTTGATATTTATTAATTGGTTGCAAGGTTTTTTTTTTAATAAATGGACGCATTTAAGGGTTGGCACGAATAATCTCTTGCAATATTTTATTCCAAGATTAGTGAAGTATTTTTTTATGGATTACTGTTTTAAGTACAACAAATTGAAGATTATTGTACCTACTAACTCTATTCTAATCAGAATCGGTGAAACAAAAAAGGCAAAAGTTAATGTAGATAATTATAACATAATATGCAGGGGGTCGATTAATAAATTTTGAAAATCCTCCATAAACAATTGTCAAAGCCAGTTTTCTATCTCAATCTGTGGCCCAAATATGTTTTAAAGGGAAACCACGTTGTGGGCCATACAAATAGAATTTTCTCCTTTTTAACTAATTATTTCCAATTTTTGACCACATTTCCAAAATCAGCGTTAAATTTCCTGTTAGTCTAGCGTAATTTTATCTTTGAACATAACTGTCTAGTAACCTCACTCAATAGCAGCAAAAACTTTAGGAATATTGAAAAATTCATATTTCTGAAATGACTTTAAACTGAAAAATTTCTGAAAAATGTAAAAGGTACTACAAAAACTTTCTTTTTTATCAAGCTTTGGAATGATGGAGACAATCGATTTAAATTGAAGGAGAAATGAAAGTGAGAATTCGAAAAAAAAATTGCGGTACCCAGAATATTATTTTAAAAGATGAAAGTACCTAGACATAGATTAAGTTTAGCGACCATTTCGGAAACGTAGTCTAAAAAGAATTGGGTTTATGGCAAATAACATGACTTTCTCAAAAAAATTGAAACATTAAATCTTTGTGACCCGTTGAAATAGAAAACAGCAGTTGGTGGTGCTTGAATCAATTTTTGTTGACGCAGATTCACTCACGCAGAACTTTTTTTTTTAACCATTTGAGGACTAGTTCTGTAATGTTGCGGGCATTAGCTTTTGGCTAAAAATTTGACATCCATATTACGTATTTATGTACGTGTATTACAGTTTTCTAGATATCATATAATTTTTTTAGTTTTTAAAAGTTAGATAAATAATTTTGATGTAAGAACGTAATATCACGCAACTCTCAACATTTGTTTTTTGTTTTTACCATAATTTCTACAATATTTCTCCTTTTTCCGATTTTTTTTTCTTCATTTGTCTCATTTCACTATAGTAAAAAAAAGGATGTATTTTTCATCTTTTTTTTTCATTTCACTCAACCGTAAAGGGATTATCTCGCCGAACCAAACAACCTGCTTGGAGAAGCTTAAAACCTTTCATTGTCTTCAATACTAACTTTTAAAAAAAATATTAGTCGAAAGTAATTTACAATGTCCGCAATGGTTTGATCAATAAAATGAAGTATTTTTTTAAACAAAAATACACAGTAGGTTTTTAGTGGGGCCGTCATGTTATAATTAGGCATACAAATGTGACATCCTACCTCAGCTCGAAGGAATCTAAAACAGATATCATTTTATCCTTTCGGAACCATCCAACAGAAGAATGACTGCTTACCGTTGATCGACCAAGCAATGATCCCAGACATCAATCTCTACAACCATCTAGGGCAAAAATACTATACAACAACAGCCATGATCTGAATAAATCATACGAAAACCAATATAAAAAATAACGGTTCATTTTTGTATCAGGCTATACTAAATCCGGATAACAGTGTCACGATAGAACATTATTAATAGCTTTCTTTAAGTGGCAACTCGAAAACGTTAATAAAAAAGCAAGCAAACAATAAGAGGTATTCTTATAGATTTCGTATTATATATTTACTTGTATAAATTATTGAGCTTGAAGGGAGATAACTTTACTTTGACACTGTACAAGATCAGGTACGGGCAATGATGAATGCGAAAAAATGCAAATTTAAAGTTAAATTTTCTTACTATTGTTTTGTAACATCAATTCTCTACTGAATTGCATTTTTGAAATGTTAATATATAATATCATTATTTAATCTTCAATAGCTTCTGAATTGAGCCGAGCACGCTTGGACGGATTGAGAGTACGATTAAAAGGGAAAACAGCTAGTTCAACTATTTGCTACTACTTCAACTATTGCATGTTTGCATATTCTTATGACTTCCATCGTAATATTTTAGCCAATAAACGCATTTAGCACAATACACGAACAAACGATGTGTGTAATGATGGTAGAAAACGCTGGAGGAGTACTGAGCATAAACGAGCACCCTCTAGTTGAGTTTTCGGTGTAGAGCCTCACCCTTCGGGCTCAGGAATTGACCATAGTTGATCCACGAATCATTTTTTTAATTATTTATTAAGTCAAAGCCGTAAGTAAATGAAAGAAAGGACGTAGAAACGTTGCTTGAATCTACCTGAAGTACAGAGGGTAAGACCTGATGTGGCCGATGCCGCTAGATCTTAGGTGAATTGAATACCTAAGCAAATGCTCTGGTCCACAATTTTGACTCAAGTCGTAGAGGAATTGCCGGCGAGGACCTTATTGTTCTGCTACGTTCGGTCGGGCGCTTATTTATTTTTGGCTCCTCATAAAAATTAACAATGTATATAATATATGCAAATATATCCAAGTTTGTGAAAATATATGAAAAATGTATTTATCTAACAATTGATACATATATCCTTTCAACTCCTTACCCTGAGAACGACGGCTCTACGCTCAAGTCATATAATAAAACATAAATTATTCTATGGGATGACATTTAATTACTCAGTATTATATTTAATTACTCTATCAAACACAAAGCGTAGAGCATTGGCATAAAAATAAGACAAAAAAAAATTGCTTAATATTGATTGGATTTAATCCTGTCCCAATCAGCTCTAATCCAATGTTAAATTATCCAGTAATTTATCGTGGTGATCAACGGAAGAAATTTCTTTAGTATAAATACAATTTACAATATGATGCGTTTTTATTCAAATGGTTTAAACTCTTAAATAAAATGGTGGACGACCTGCTCACTTTATCTCACCTCAAGGAGCTGTCTGCGCTTTGATCTATTTTTACTCCCCTGTGGGAAAATATTTAATTTAAAGTATATATTTCATATCCCCTTTGACTAAGCAAGTTGGAGAACCTGAGATTCTTAAATATTTTTTATTTTTTCCATAACTCCTTTTTATTCAACATTTTTTTAACAGATGATCAAATAAAATGAACAATATTTACAGAATTTCTCCTCTTGCTGCATACGTAGATGCATTTGAAGGGGGGTAGAATTACAATAATTATGTCTTTTTACAGTGAAAATATCAAATACAATAAACAGGACTAGGTGATGGGACACACCTTCGGATTAAAAAAAGGGAAACTTACAAACTAAAACCTAAAGACTAAAGCGTTCCTGCCTCGACAGCGTCCTGCCATTGATAAGGGAACAGAGCGGGGGTTATCGTGCTAAACACCTTCTCACTTTTAGCAGCCTGTCCCATCTGGCTTTAGACCTGATTTCCCCTTTTACAAGCGTGTCTTTCACTTGTATGTCAAACCCCTTTTGTAGGCCGCTGAAAAACATCCTTACTTCTTACAGAGCGTTATATAGACGAATTACATTTCCTAATTTTATTATTTTCTAATTAAATCCACGTGGCGGACTCACAGTCTAACATTTAACACTACAGTCAAATGTTTACATCTTTGGTATATGCCATGCCGTCCATTGTTGGAATAGATGACTGCTCTCGAAACGTTGATTAGAATAGTTTTGATATTATTTTTGTCACAATAAATTCTATACCTAGGATGTAGTCATGTTATGTTTACATGTTACAGAGGGAAGAGCGAGGAGGAGGAGACGTAAGTACGCCTACATAATGGTGGCTGTGGCGACGCTTGCTGCAGTCCTGGTGCCGTTCAAGCTGAAGGCCATCGCCATTATGGCAGCGACCGCCCTCATGGTGGCCAAGCTGGCGCTGGTCGTCGCTTCGGTGGTCGGCCTCAAGAAACTGGTCAGCAAAGAGGGAGAGGAGACAACACACGTGCACTACGGCAAACACAGGTCCGACCAGGAAGCGCACATGTTGGCTTATAACGGCCAGCTCCAACAGGAGGGCTACTGAAGAGCCTATGGAGTCAAAGGAGTTTTACCCATCGCTCCCGATGTCAGCACAGCTATTATCCTTCAATCCTTAGTTTACGAATCATGGTCCTCTCCATTTTCAAAATAAAATCCACGGATGAACTAATCTGATTTTTTTTTAAATTAATACATATATAAATGACATGGAAAGTGAAGGAACCTCTTGAAAAATGATCTCAATTTCTCACCATGAAACCGTTCCAAGGATCTGATCCACCCATGCATTGGTTTTCGTAACTTTATCATAATAAATATTTTGAAAATCCGATATTTTTCTTTCATTGTTAGTTTAATGCGCAATTTGGGTTTATTTGCTCGTTTAGAAGATGTGTCGGTTCACCCCCGGACACCCCAAGCATTTATTAATCGATTGTGTAATTATAGTAACTTTATCGATATTGTCAACCAAAAAGACCTCCTTTTATTTCATAAACCATACTTTCTGTCATACTTCCCTTCTAATCAAAACATATACGGACTAATTCGGAGTGTTGCTTGCCTTTAAAATATCAGACAAATTGGATAAAACTAGTAATTGTGCGATAAAATGTCATAGCATACAACTCTGAACCTGAAGGCTGAGTTGTCTATAACTAGTACAATATTCAAACAATTAAGATAAAAATAAAATTGCTTAATATTCATTGGGTTTAATCCTGTCCCAATCAGCTCTAATCCAAAGTTAAATTATCCAATAATTTATCGTGGTGATCAACGGAAGAAATTTCTTTAGTATAAATATAATTTACAATATGATATGTTTTTATTCAAATGGTTTAAACTCTTAAACAAAATTATTGATGACCTGCTCATTTTATCTCGCCTCAAGGAGCGTCTGCGAATGTCTGCGTTTTGATCTATTTTTACTCCCCTGTGGGAAAAGGATGGCTGTGTATTTACGAACCATGGCCCCAGTCTGATGAAGAACTACCAATCTCGAAGCGAGATTACAATTTTATGTATTTAGCATCTCAATTAAAATTCGGAGCGTTAGGTAACTCAAACTTGGACCACCTTCCAGTTAGAATAGAGATCAACATTGAAAGTACGCTGTTGCACAATTTTCTACTTTTATACTAATCGAGATGAATACAAATTACAGAAGGGCAGCTTAAGCTCATAGCGAAGAGGGTTAACGCAAACACCCTTAGTAACATTATTTGCCCTCATCAACTTCATTATTGATATTTTAAACACACTGATGTAATGACGCATCGTTCACGATTTTTCTTCGATAAAAGAGAGACGCCGTTCATGTGGGAGCCCACCACCTGCCTTCACCTACCAAGGTACATTACCTGGTAGAATAGCTTACGCTCCAGTTGCTCCCATCATTATCCACCCAAGGGAGATTCACTGCTTTGGTGCGACGGTGTAGAAAATTATTTACATCCATATAAACAGCGAGGAATCGCTTTGTTAAGTTCAGCATAACCCGTATCCTTGTATTGTGGTTTCTGGAGCGTACGCAGGCACAACTCGAGAGTTCGAAGTGACGCGTTTTATTGTTGTTTTCCCAATAACCCAGCTCATATAGGCCGACAGATCCCATCTTACCCTGGAGAATAACTAAGCCGCCCACCCATTCACTGACTGATTTTGACCTTAATAATGAAATATGATCCCACTGGTAAGTAATTGTATACTTTTTTACTAGTACAGGGTTTTCTAAAACCGTTTCCCTTTATCGCTTTATACCATTGGATAGTTCAAAATAAAATCGCTTTCTTTATCCGGGTATGAGCGTGATACTGACGACACTAACATAAACAATATATTGTTGAACCTTTTTCCTCTCCTTATTTACAATCTGAAACTTTATATCGTTAATAGTGTATCATCATTTAAGTTTTTTTTTATACCACTTTCCACAATTCTCTGTAGACATACATATATTTATTCAAATACAAATGTGAAATTTCTTAAATTTTCTTCAAATGTTTGACCGCAACTGCAACTTTCGGAACTGAGACAATGTAAGATAGATAATTTAATTCAAAAATGTTGTAATGTTTAATAAGGTAATTGTAGAAGTGTTCAAATCAGATTTTAAAAAATGTATATTGTATTTGTTATAGGAAAACGTCTGTCTATTTATTTATTGTATATAATATACACAGATATATGTGTTTATATTTAAATATTTATTTATTTATTTTTTATATGCTGTTAATTTATTGCTTTTATAATAATAAAAATACATATTATCAAACTGTTTGTTTTTTAATCCTATTGTGAAATGAATTGTTTCAAGGTATCCACCAATGAATGGTAATAATACTCGTTTGGGAAATGTTGCAATTTCAAGGACTGCATGAACAGAAAAATAAGGAAGCATCACATATGTGAATAGTCACATAACAAAGAATGCATTAGCATTGATAAATTATAGATATTGTAATATAGCCAATTAGGGCAGCTGTTTTTCATTAATATTTTACATAAAGCAACATGTAATAGCATAATAAATAACAGGATAATATTATAATTATATAACTAATAATATAAAGCTAATTAATAAACTAACGACCATAGTAGTAACTAGAGGAGTAGACCTTTTTTATCTTATAAATATCTTTCAAGACCAACAAATAGATATATAATGTATATCGATGGTTACAAGAAAAAAACGTGTTGAATGTTCGAAAATGTGTGTGTTCGAGGAATATGAGATAATTAAATACATACAATGGATTTCAAAAAAGTCAAATGTGATACATTACACGGTTTCGTTTAAGATGCGTAATGATTTTATTGTTTTTGTTTTTTTATCATGCTCCTCTAAAGAAGGGTCAGCACATTGTTTATGCCGAAACGAATCTTACTAAATTATGTGCCAGAAAAATATTTACTTTATATTAGTTAGGTAGGTATTTATTATATACCTAGGTTGTAATTTATTATTATACAGTCACTTCATTATTTCGTATCTTCAGTCCATTAAATGGAACCACTAAACCAAATTACAATAAAAGACTCTCCTAAAAATTAAATTAATTTTTTTTTACAATATTAATGATTGAATAACATACACTTCCTCTTGCTTGTTTTATGGAGAAGGCGAAGTGGGGTGAATAATACATACTTAATAAATAAATAAGCTTGTGGAACTCACAAAGCAAAATAATTTATTTATTTATGTACCATAATCTACAGGAGATATGTTGGCATAGAACCCAACAATTAAGGTAGTGCGAGTGAAGAAGAAAGCTAGTCAGAAAGAACGAGGAAAAAGAAAGGAAGAAACGAGAAAGAACGCAGGAATTTTTAGGTGTATTGAAACAGGTTGAAAGAGATTTCGTAGTAACAGGAGTTCAGAGGTGAGCAGTGATGCACAGTGGGGAAGAGGGGCATTCTACTGTTCGCGCTGTCTAAAGCCGAATCGATTAAAGCATGAGCCACAGGCATAGGGAATATCGTTCTGTCAGTATATTGTGCACCACGGCATATTTGAATCAGGCTATCCAGAACTTTAATGTATCAAATTTAATATTATTAATATTTTATTTATTAGAAATCATTATAGTAGATATAAAAGGCGGTTTGAGTATGAGTACCGAGATATGACCTTGAAGGGTGTCGTATCACGTTATCTCGTGACCTTGAGGTGATAGCCAGGGCGAGGGGGGAGGAAATTCTGGGAATGGGAGTGTAATTTCGTGGAATTGGTCCGCCATTGGGCGGTGATAAGAGTTTATAAGTGTGTCAGGAGCCTCCAGATAGTAGATCCAGCAACGTCGCATGGGTTGTGAGTCACTGTGACTCGCCCATTGACGAGCAGCTGGGGGAATCGCTCCTGTGACGTCAGGCCATTCAGCGATAAGAGTTCCCCTGTGACCTAGTGACGCACAGATGGGTTTAGTCCCTTGATAAGATGTGTCCCATTCATGGTTCCTGCCTAAGCGCGGGGTTTTTCATGGGTCAGGATATTTCTAGGGATCGTCTTTGTGTCCTTGTGACGTACATAGGGAGGTGATAAGAGTTGATGAGTGTGTCAAGGCCCTAAGCTTTACTCAATATATATTCATGCGTAATGTCGTCGTATGCATTCAGAATGAAATTAGTCACACAAGAACAACGTTTTTCCACTGTAAACTTTTCTCCGGTTAAAGTTGATTCAGAAGGGAGACATAGTGCATTATTACCAAACACCATTCGATCATCAATTTGCGGGCCTAGCGGTAGTGGAAAGACTAATATTATTATTGCACTTTTATTAAATTCAAATGGTTAAAAATTTAAAAATGTTTATCTTTTTGGAAAAACATTACATCAACCTAAATACCAGTATTTAAAGAGTGTCATAAATCTTGTTCCTGAAATAGGATTATATGAATTTGAAGATGCAAATGAATTGCCTCAGGAAGTTGAATCCAATTCGGTGTGTATATTCGATGACGTCACTATGGAAAATCAAGATGTAATTAAACGATACTTTAGTTATGGTCGTCATATGAACCTTGATTGTTTTTATTTAACACAAAGTTATGTTTGTATCCCAAGACACCTTATCAGATGTAACATCAACTTTTTAATAGTATTTCCTCAAGATGAATTAAATTTGAAACATATTTACGAGGAGCATGTGAGCACTCCTGATTTAGGTTTCACACTTTTTAAAGAGATGTGTTCATTATGTTGGAAAGAGCCTTTTAATTACCTTGTAATTGACAAGAGTAGGGATCTGAATAATGGACGTTTTCGAAAAGGAATCGATACATTCATTGTGGATATATAAAGAGCATTGCGTGGTAGTGATTGTCATTAACAATCATGGACCCAAAGTCACTCGTGAGATTATAAAAACTAGTGAGATTTTGAAAAACAAATTTCCATCATTCAAGCGTACTGTCCAAGATGTTGAAAAAGGTCGACAAGAATTTTTTACTCCCGTGCTCCATCCACTAGAAGACATTAAACAATCAGTAAAGTTGTCTCAGGCCACCCTCGCAGTGACACCAAGAAAAGTAAAAAGGAGATATACTAATGTTGAGGACGAATCACCTGATAAAAGCGGGGTAGAGTCTACTAGTATTTACAGGAAATCAACATTATTGCCAAAAACAATGTCTCACTACAAAAGAGCTACATCAGTTTCATCCGATGATACAAAAACTAGTACTATGCAAACGCCATTATCTCACTTAGCGGATCCCGCGCATGAAGTAGAAGTAGATGAGGGTAAATATGAAATAGATGAATCGCTATCTGAAAAAGTTAAAGAATATGCTCAAACTCCAAAGGGAGAAGCAGAATTTAAAGAGCACCTCGCCACATTTGGAAATCTACAGAGAGAATACTTGGATAAGATGTTGAAAGGTGATAAGACACATGACTCTCGTTACGGCATTAGAGTCATGCCTTCTGGGGAATTAGCCATTGGTGACTCGACTGATGTTCAGCTTTTCGCAAACAGTGATGATTTGTCTATTAACGATGTGGTTTATGAAGGAACACCAGGATTGCTGGAGCTACTCTACTTAAAAAATCCTAAAGATTACACAGAGTACGACTTGGAAAATTATAATAATATTTTACTCTCAACCAATGCTCATAAAAAAGGCTATATTGAGGAACAGGGAGTATTAGGAAACAGGTCTGAGAAATATAGAAATATCATATCGAAGTTATTTCCACCTCAAACTTTAAAACCTCACCCCCCTTTTTCAACATCGTCATCAGCTTCGAGCAGGCTAACTTCACTCCGTTCTCACCCTTACAAACGGGGATCTGGTCTTATGAGAGCCAATAAACCTCTGTATGAGTATTGGAACGACCCAAACGAACTAATCGATCGTCTTAGGCTGCTAATGTCTTCAAGTTATGCAGGGCATGAAGGTCATCAAAACGAAATAGAATCGCTAATTGAAGAGCTGCGAGAAGAAAATATAGTATATTAATGTACATATTTTTATAATGAGTTTCAGTACGTAGGTGAGTCTGAGAAGGAATCTGATGCGCTCACACGCGGACATCTTAACAAAATACTCAAAGAGAAGTTATAGATGGATTCAAACATAAAAAGGACTGTTGTAAATGAATTGCATAAGCCAGCACGCAAAAAATATCCCAGGCGAAAGACGGTTTTGAAAGGAATAAATGACTTGTGGCAGATAGATCTAGTAGAGATGATATCTTATTCTCGAGAAAATAAGGGGCACAAATATTTATTGACAGTTATCGACTGTTTTACCAAATATGCTTGGGCCATGCCTCTAAAGCTGAAATCAGCGGACAATGTGGCTAAAGCAATGGAGAGTGTGTTTCGTTCGAGTAGACAAACTCCGAAAAATATTCAAAGCGATCAGGGAAAGGAATTTTACAATTCCAAGTTTAAATCTTTAATGAAACAATACTCTGTTAATCATTATTCCACTTTTTCTAATATGAAAGCTTCCATTGTAGAAAGGTTTAATAGAACATTAAAAGGAAAAATGTGGAAAGCCTTCAGCATGCAAGGAAATTACAAATTTTTAGATATCCTACCTCAAATTTTACAAGAGTATAATTCATCATTTCATAGGACTATAGGTATGAGTCCCATTGATGCTCACCATAAAAAAGTAGAAAAATATTTGAAAAATAATGTCTATTCTTCATTGACTATGAGTAAAGTAGTACGAAAGCAGAAATTTGAAGAAGATGAAAGCAACTGTTATTCATCAATTTGTAAAAATCTGACTCGAATGTATTTTTTGCAGATGCCCTCATATTTGAATTAATTCCTATGTATGGTGCCAACCAATTCTTTTGTTTAAACTTTAATACTCTGTGAATTTTTGAAATTTTTACCCCCAGTTGTAAAGCTTGTTTTAATAACCATAAAGATTGTTAACATCTACATATAATAAATAATTACTGGGTTTAGTAGAATCTTACTCACTTAAATATTTATTGTTAGCTTTGGCATAGCGGGAAACGACCTGGCAAATACCTCCCCTTATTTCCTTTTCAAAAAACTGTACCATATCAATATCTTTTATTACATCTAATTTTATTTGAGTATATTTCAACATTGCATTCCACGATAGCTGAGGTAAAGTAAAAAACCATGTTGGATCCAATTGATAAATTTGTAGACAGAGAAGGCGGAAGGTTTCAAAAACTTCGCACAACAGAATTACATCGGTTTGTACATATAATTCTACATAATCTTTTAATGTTTTGATTTTAAACGTTTCCCACTTTTTGTATGTTCATAGTTTACATCGCTAATGGATTTTTTGTTAATTCATTAAAAAATGATTTTTTAGAAGGTAGTTGAATTTCATTTAGACATTCAAACGAATTAAAATAATTGTATGGAAATACGCCTTTCCTTGTAAGTAATTTAATTTTGTTTTCATCATTAATAATACTAGCCATATTTGGAAATATTTCATTAATTGATTGAGGTTGATTTTGTAAATTGTTCACTAATGTATTCAAACTCGATGATAGAAATTTAAACGAGTCAACAAATCGTATTTTCGTTCTACATCCTTTAAATTTTATAGTGAACCTTATATAATTTTCAGAATTCAATTATATAATAAGGAATTACGCAATATATTACGCAATTACGCAATAATTACGAATTGCGTAATAAGGAATTACGCAAACATTTTCACAGCGGCCCAAGAAAGGGATTATAAAATGAGAATCTAAGCCTTGTAAGTTGTGCATAAAAACAGGTATAAAATCAGGCTGTCTTGTTCTTAAATTGGATGCGCTATGTGCTGGTCCGATAAATTTTCTTGTCAAGTGACAGTGATGGCGCACCGATGAAGTTCGTCTAAGGGGTATTGAGATAATATGCAGCCTTTAGCAGAATAAAATATTTTATTTTCCCCTTCGCTCATTTCTTCCATCGGAAGAGGATTAGTGTATATTTTATCCGCTTCAACAGCTATAGATTCAAGTTTTTCTAAAAACGCTAGCGTACAGATTTCACCCGTATAAACAAACGGTTTCAAATCAAACATGTCAGACTTGACCAGAAGTGAAACAGAAAAGGCACGATGCTCATGAACAGCTTTGTTCCAAGATGTTGACGGATGAGGAACAGGCCCCGAAATTGGTATTAAAAGAGATTCAATGTCTGCATAAACTACAATTGGGATAGGTTGTGTATATTCCACATGTTTAAATTCAATTTTATCTTCTTTCGGAAAAACAGATCGAATTGGTTTATAATTACGACAAAATAATTCATGTTCACGCTTTCGCTGATCACCATTTTTCCCATACTTGTTTACATACGTCTTTGGAAATACGGACAGACATCTACGACAGATGCTATATGCACATTTGTGCAAAGATATTTGAGAACTTACTAATCGTGAAAGATTTGTGATCAAGCAATAGTGAAAATTTTCCCCATTTTGTGTAAATAATAAATCAAACATTTTATCATAATTTTCCTTTTTACTAATTCTAATCGGATACACATTATTTTTCTCGTCTAAGCCATAAACATTTATAGACAGATTATTTAAATTTTCAAATCGTTTTGATATCCTTAATTGGTGTCGGGAACGATATAGAATCAAAGGAATATGGAGTTTGAATATTTTTGTATGCATTAAAGTCATTTGATCTAATATTATCACTAAGTATAGCTGAACGGAAGCAATCATTAGTATTATTTCTTACATTTATAACACAGCGTTTGTCCCGTATTTTTTTAGGTAATTCAATATATTGAGATCCTCCAAAAGGTTTATATTTAGTTAAATGTAAGCAGATATAGTTTGCAGAGGTATACATCCAACCGGAACCTTTTTTTTCAAACTCATCCTGTTCCTCTAAAATTTTTTCAAAAATTGTTTCAATGTAATTTTGTAGGTTTATAGAAACATCTACCGTACTAACTTTCGATTTAAAATTAAAATCTGTCCTTTCACTAATAGTATTTTCATTTTTCTTAATGTATGTGCATTCTAACATTATATTTATTTTTAAAGTTTTCCATTCGTCAACATAAGAATGTAGTAAATTTACTAAAACTTCTTTTTTATTGTTTAAAAATTCGTGGGCTAATAATTTTTTTTCATCGTTAGGAATGTAAATATCTTCAACCGACTTTCCTAACGAAGCTCTAATTATTCCGTTTTCTTGCGCAATCGCCTTCTCACGCATCTGCCTGTCAAACATACTATATTTTCTTTTTTTATTGGGAATCACCATTGTGCTCGCGTTAGGTGTATCATTCATACTAACCCCACCAGAAGCTTTACAAGTTAATTTATGACGTTCAAAATTAAACTTTCTATTAATTTCTTTGCCAGAGCCTTGACAATAGAAAAACAACCATTTACATCTGTGTCTTCTATTTGCTATTAATAATCCACATTGATCACATAAATAATTATTTGCGTTGCTTTTACTATTCATTTTTACTCCTTAACACTAAAAAAAAAAAAATATACAAAGCCAAAACCAAAATAATAAAAATATAAAAAAATAGCCTTCCTAAATGAAAAGCATCAACTATTCGAATTTAATGTCATATGCATTTTTCTTTTTTCCGGAGTATTGAAATTTCAGCTCTCCTAAAAACGAGAATAAACGCTTAGCTAATAAAGCAGGTACTCCTAGTACAAGGTTCCTATCACTCCAAATATTTTATATTTTTCCCACATCCTAAATTCGACCTAGAGAGCTTCGAAAAAAAAAAAAAAAAAAATACTATATTTATTATATATTTAAATATACTATACCTCTATAGCTTGCTAATTCCTCTTCAGTGAACGCATATACATATCGTTTTGCCAGGAAGGTTCGCACTTTTCCTTCTTCATCATCTTCTATTATGGCCTCACAAAGGAACAGGTCTAGTAAACAGTTTTATAAACAAGTTGCCTATTGAATTACATCTTCCGGGCTATCAGCATTGTGGTCCTGGTACGGATCTAGAAAAGCGACTAACTAAAGGTGACGTTGGAATAAATCAGCTTGATAAAGCCTGTAAAGATCACGATACAGCTTATAGCAAATATAAAGATATGGATAGTCGTAAGGAAGCGGACAAAATCTTAAGCTGGTAATGGTAGGAAAAGAGTTAAAGCTTCAGATTCACCATGGGGAGAAAAAGCCGCGGCTTGGTTAGTTACAAATGCTATGAAAGCGAAAAGAAAAATTGGATCAGGTTTAAAAAAGAAAAAGAAAAAGATTAGTTTGTTCGACTTAGTTAAATCGTCAAAGGTAGATAATGTATCATCTATTGAATCTGAAAGCTTCGAAAGTGGCATATAAGAAGGCTAAAATGCGTGGTAAAGATTCGTGGTAAGACGAAACCTTGTCCACCCAGAGTTCTACCTATGCCAAAGGAGGGAGGCTTTCTACAATTTCTTGTACCGTTGATGGCAGGACTTTCCGCTGTGGGCTCTTTGACTGGAGGAGCCGCAAGTTTAGTGAAATCGATCAATGAGGCTAAAGAAGCCAAGCTAAAATTGGATGAGCAAAAGAGGCATAATTTAGCTATAGAAGGTCAAAAAGTCGGTAGCGGACTTTATTTGAAACCCTATAAGAAAGGTTATGGTCTGTTTATAAACCGACAAAAAAGGCCGAGAAAAATATGACTGCCAAATAAACCATTGACTGATCTCGAATTAAATTATATAGCTAAAGTTTTGAATATTGAAAATTTTCGTGGAGTATTTATGATTGATAGACTCCCTAAATATCCAAAAAAGCATGAGACAGCTATTGTAAATTTGCATACAAGTTCAGAACCTGGTTCTCATTGGGTTTGTTGTATAAAAAAAGATAATCTTGTGAAATACTTTGATTCGTTTGGTAATTTGAAACCACCACCACAGCTACTTGATTACTTTAAAGGTTTACAAATAGCTTACAACAGACGTCGTTATCAGAAGTGGAATACTCCGATTTGCGGACATCTCTGCTTAAAGTATTTAGCCGACGTTTCTCATAAATTTTGATCATTCATAATCATGAGCTACACAAAGCGTAGGATTAGGATCAAGTTATACCGTTGGCTTATTATCTTTTGACACTTATAATACTATTTCTAATGTAAGGAAGGATGTTAACGATAAGTTTTATTTTGGAAATCTGACGATTCAGATACCTGAGGGGTCGTATGATATCAGTGCTCTAAATACTTTTCTTTATGAAGAAATTATGCACCAAGACCCGAGAGCTGGGTTTGTACTGCGGGGAAATCACAGTACTTTAAAGGTGGAACTTAGAACAACTAAACCGGTTTACTTCAACTTTCCCGATAAGCCACATTCCATTGGCCCACTATTGGGTTTTGATAGTCCAAATCGTGTGATACATCCAGTGAACCACTATACTGAATCGGATGGAATTGTAAAAATCCTTTCCGTAAACACTATTTCGATACATTGTAACATCGCATCAGGGTCTTACGTAAGCGGGGAGCCAGATCATAGCATACATCAATTCTTTCCGACTGTTGAACAAGGATATAAAATAGTAGAAACCCCGAATCCTGTCATTTACTTTCCTACTAACGTTCGCTTAGTGGATCAGAACGGCGAGCTTATTGACTTTAGGGGAGAAACTGTTACATTGAGAATACATTTGAAGAAGAATGGGGATTGATTTTACCAGAGAGAGTTGTGTGCGAGTTGAAGCCCGTTATAAAAGGAGATGTCATACTCAGTTAAGAATTAGTAAACCAATATCGATGAGACCGTTAACAACTGTCAACGCTAACTTTTTAAAACAGTGTGGTTTTAGGTTAAAAATAAGAAAAAAAATGAATAACATGCTAAATATTACATCAGACGTAAAATTTGAAGAATCTCTTACACAATTTCAATATCATTCACATCAAGCGTATGCGGGGAACACCCTTAACAAGTCTGATGAAATCAGAATACCCATCCATCAACAAGATGTTTATACGATTCCTTCATTAAGTTTTGTTTATCTGGAAGGACGAATTTCAAAAAAGGATGGTACTCCTGGAACTGCTTCAAAATTGACTAATAACGCTTTCGCGTTTTTGTTTGATGAGATCAGATATGAATTGAATGGTATTGAAGTTGATAGAGTGAGAAACCCAGGAATAACTACAACGCTTAAAGGCCATGCGTCATTTTCACCTAATCAAGTCAAAGGTCTAGAAAATGCAGGATGGGTAATCCCAGGTGCAGACAAAACTCTTTCAATAGATAAAAAAGGTTTTTGTTTAGTGTGTGTCTGCCACTGGATATTCTCTTAGGGATATGTGAGGACTATTGAAAAATTTTAATTAATCTTAAGCAAGAACTCGTTTTGATCAGATCGAGTACTGACTAGAACTGCGTAAAGGGTGACGATGATGTTGTAATAAAATTAGATAAAGTGATTTGGAGAATGCCTCATGTTCGTGTTTCTGATCAAGAACGGCTGAGGTTGTTAAAAATGGTAGATAAAAACAAGGTCATCTCTATTCCGTTCAGATCATGGGATCTTTACGAATATCCTAATTTACCTGCATCACAACAAGAAAACTGGACTGTAAAAACATCGACAAATTTAGAAAAGCCACGCTATGTTATTATCGCATTCCAGACAAATCGACTGAGAAACGCTAGCAAAGATAACAGTCAGTTTGATAGATGCAAAAATTTGAAACTCTATCTGAATAGCGAGCAATATCCCTATGATGATTTGAATATAGATTTCGAGCTTGGAAAAGTGGCTCTCCACTACGAAATGTATAAAGAATTTCAAACGAGTTATTATGGCAATAAACATTCTCAACCTCTGCTGTCACGATGTGATTTTGAGATCATAGCACCTATAGCCGTTATAGATTGTTCTAAACAATCTGATGCGATAAAGAGTACGACTATTGATATTCGCGTTCAACTAGAGGCGAGTGAGAACTTTCCTGCTAATACCAAGGCATACTGTCTCATTCTTCATGATAAAATAGTAGAATATGAAGTTGGCACAGGTCTCGTTCGCAAAATTTATTAAAAAAAACCTGCGTGTGTATAGTTTAAGCGCAGAGTCTTTATCATAATGTTGAGCGTAGACCTTTTGATATGATATAAATGAGGCTCCTCGCATAGATATAGGCAATCCCCTTCCGTGATTCATTCATGCACGTTCAGTTAGTAGCTTAGACACTTAAATCTTTTTATTTTAAACTTTTGTTGTAGTGTAAATTAATAAAGTCATTTTTAAAAAAGTTCAATAGCTTCGCACTTGCTATAATTATATATAACCATTCAGTCGGCTGTAATAATCTCACTTCACCGTAGGAGCCAAGATGCGTTCGGCGGTCATTGATTTTCAGGGCTATCGCACGGCTTCTAACTAATTAATTGTTAAAGAACTATCTATCATCTCAATCAGCCATGGTTCATCATATCATTGGTTTTTTAAACCACCTCAAGATGTTGAAGAAGTGAGCCAGTCGAAGACAAATCTTTGGGTAAAAAAACATATTCATGGATTGGAATGGGACTATGGCGATGTACACTATGAAGATATGAAGTATTTCCTAATATGCGTTACAGAATACTATGATATATTATGGGCAAAAGGAATGGAAAAGTGCAAATTTATAGAAGAACTCATTGATAAATCAGTCTATGATCTTCATGATTTCAGTTGTCCAAACTTGAAACAATTAGATAATGATCTGTGTCTCAAGTGTTTTTCCAATCAACATAGAGCTTCGGAATGTGACTCGGCGAATAATTGTAGGAAGTGTGAATTGGCACACAACACTTTGTTGCATTTCGAATATAGTCGTAATGAAAAGTCGGAAAGTCATCTCGAAACCACCAAACCAGTGGGGGGTCCCTCGACAACCTTGTGCTCTATGAACATGGCCGCGGGTTCCGAGGACAATTCCACTGTTATTTTGTCGACTGTGGTGGTCCATGCAGAGGACGCTGGTGGTAGTCTCCGACCCATCCGATTTTTGTTAGATAGCGGTAGTCAGTCTAATTTCTTAACCACATCCATTTGTCGCAAATTGAATCTAACCGTTGAACAAACCTTTCGTTCATCAGTGCTCGGTTTTGGTGGATCAAAAAATACTGTCCGCGGTAAAACCTCTTTGCGAATTTTTTCTCGGTTTGATTCCAGAGTGTCTTTTACCATAGCACCATTAGTCGTCGATCGTATTGTCGATAAATTACCTTCTATGGCATTAGACGTTTCTCGTTTGGATCATTTGCTGCATTTACAGCTTGCTGATAACAATTTTCATTTGCCTGGTGAGATTGATGGGGTTCTAGGAGCGGAACTGTTTCCGTTTATACTGAGTGGGGCAAAGTTGGTCGACTCTCCAGATAAACCCATGGCGATTCATACTCCCCTGGGGTTCGTAATTATGGGGAAGGCGCCTATTTTAGGAAGTTCTCACGCCTGTATCTCTCTCATCACTACTTTAAATGAGTCTATCGGTCCACTGGTTCAAAGATTTTGGGAACTTGAGAATGTTTCCCCGACGGATGAGGCCTTCCTGGACCAGGATGATATTGAATGTGAGCGGGAATTCGACGAAACCGTTCAACGCGACGAAAGTGGCAAATATGTCGTCAGTCTCCCTTTCCGAGCGAGTCCTGAGTCACTAGGCCAGTCGTATCATTCGACCTTAAAGCGGTTTTACAATTTGGAGAAAACCTTTTTACGTAATCCTGCATTACATGATGCCTATTGCGCCGTAATTTCGGATTACCTCCAACAAGGACACTTGTCGCTTTCCTCTGAGGCAGGTAAGAGAGAGGGATATTTTATTCCCCATCACGCGATTTTCAAGCCCCAGAGCTTAAGCACACCTGTGAGGGTAGTGTTCGATGCTAGCTGCAAGACTAGCTCAGGGAAATCGTTAAATGAGATTTTGCACGTGGGCCCGAAATTGCAAACCAACATTGTTGAATTGTTGCTGAATTTTCGGGTATTTGCTTACGCCCTGACGGCAGATATTAGACAGATGTACCGACAAATTTGGGTCTGTCCCGAACACAGAAAATTCCAAAAAATTCTGTGGAGATTTGGGCCTGAGGATCCAGTGCAGGTTTATGAGGTAAATTCCGTCGTTTTTGGTATCACTTCTTCGCCATATTTGGCATTGCGGACGGTCAAACAACTTGTGCGGGATGAAGGTAGTAGGTTCCCTGTGGTTTCGGAGGTGGTACCCAGAGACATGTATATGGACGATTTGATTACTTCTGTCCCATCGCTCGATCATGCCGAACAGCTTTATGTGCAATCAAAAAAACTGTTTCAAGCTGGTGGGTTTGATCTCGTTAAGTGGTCCACTAATTCTGAGCCACTCAGGAAAAAATTTGCAGTCGATAGTGGCCAGAACCCTGAACATAGGGAATTTGATACTGGGAACCATATTTGCTCCATTTTAGGTCTCCGATGGCACCCTGACAAGGATGAGTTTGATTTTAGAATAGTACTTAAACCAAGGGTGGGTACCAAGCGTGAGATTTTGTCGACGGTTGCTCGAATTTTCGACCCTTTAGGGTTTTTAGCACCATTAACATTGTATTTGAAAATACTGATCCAAATGCTTTGGCAGGAGAAATCGGATTGGGATCAGGCTCCTGGCAATGCGATCGCTGGTAAATGGAATGTATTTCAAGAGCAGTGCTCTATTTTAAGTGCGATTAGAATCCCACGGTTCCTGGGTATATCCCACGAGTGCCAAATCACCTTGATCGGATTTTCTGATGCTTCGGAATCTGGTTATGGGGCTGTTGTCTACCTCAAGGAGGTCCAGAACCATGGAAATGCCTTTGTGCGGCTGGTTTCTGGCAAATCCAAGGTTGCCCCCACAAAAACCGTCTCTATACCTCGACTCGAGCTGTGTGCAGCACTCTTACTGGCCAATTTATTAAAGCTCGTCACTCATAGTTTTGAGGCTCGTAACGTCAGTCCTTCGATTAGAGCGTTTACTGACTCGACCATAGTCCTATGCTGGCTGAGCTCGTCACCCAGCCGCTGGTCCACATTCGTAGCCAATCGAGTGGCTAAGATTCAAAATCTTGTCGAAAGGGAAAACTGGGCCCACGTGGAAGGGAAACAGAATCCGGCCGACTGTATATCCAGAGGGTTGACTCCGCAGGAATTGTGCCATCACCGGTTGTGGTGGACAGGACCAAACTGGTTGGTCGAAAATGAGGAAAGTTGGCCAACGCCAAGTTTGTCGCTGGACTTGGCAGAACCACCGGAACAAAAGCCGAAGTCATGCTTGATTGCCCGAGCCGAAAGGGATGAAAATAGAATATATGATATCATCTGTTCCTATTCGTCGTTATCGAAACTGCGGCGAGTTATGGTTTATGTCTTGCGTTTCGGTCGGCTACTCCCTCGCCAAGAGTTGATCACCCGAGAAGATTGGATCAAATCTGAACAGATTCTTTGTCGAATCATACAATCACAGCATTTCCAGCAGGACATTCGTGCCCTCAAAAATGGAAAACTATGTTCAAAAAAAATTCAGCGTTTAACTCCGTTCTTAGTCGATGGAGTTCTTCGAGTGGGAGGTCGACTGCCAAATGCAGCTGTTGGCTTCGAATATGCGCATCCCATAATCCTTCCCAAAATCGATCCATTTGTACGCATGTTGGTGCGTTATTACCATTTAGCGAATCTTCACACAGGTCCCCATTTGTTGATGTCGCTGTTGAGACAAAATTATTGGATTCTCTCCGCTCGATCTGTGGTCCGAAAAGTGATACGGGAGTGTAACATTTGTTTTCGAGTGAAACCAAAAGCGTCTTTTCCACTTATGGGAAATCTCCCGAAGTCTCGATTGACCCAAGTCAAGGCATTTTGGAACACGGGAGTGGATTATGCCGGTCCTTGGCAAATAAGTATGGGACGTCGTCAGAATTCAGCCGTCCAGAAGGCTTATATCTGTCTTTTTGTCTGTTTGGCTACGAAGGCGATTCATTTAGAGCTTGTGAGTGGCTTGTCGACTGCAGCTTTTCTGGCCGCATTCAAAAGGTTTTTGGCTCGTCGTGGTGCTTGTTCCACGATGTACTCGGATTGTGGAACAAATTTTGTCGGTGCTAAGAGAGAATTGAATGAACTCTCCAGCTTACACTCTTCCCGAGAATTCAGAGAATCGGTGGTGGACGGGTTGAGTGATTATAAGATTGAATGGAAATTCATTCCTCCAAGCAGTCCTCATTTTGGAGGAATTTGGGAATCCAACATTAAAAGTGTCAAATCCCATTTGTTGCGCGTCGTCGGAGCGCAGCGCCTGACATATGAGGAGTTCAACACTTTGTTGATCGAGGTTGAGGCGTTGTTGAATTCCAGACCCTTGTGCCCTCTTTCGGAGGATCCATCAGAGCCTTTGGCGTTGACTCCTGCACACTTCTTGACACTTACACCCTTGAAATCGCTACCTGCAGACACAGTGTTAGAATTGCCCTCGAATCGTCTCTCTCGGTATCAGTTATTGGACAAATTGGTACAGTCCTTCTGGTCCAGATGGAGCAAAGAGTATTTGCATGAGCTCCAGGTACGAGCAAAATGGACCCAACCTTCATGTGCCTTACGCGTGGGGACGGTGGTTCTCATCGATCAGAGTCCTATGGACCCCCTACAATGGCCGCTAGGTATAGTTGAGGAGGTTTTTCCAGGTCAAGATGGAGTCGTGAGAGTGGCCGTTGTTCGGACAAATAAAGGCAAGTTGAGGCGACCGAGTGTGAAGCTCTGCCCCTTGCCCAGTCAGTAAAGGAGTAGAAAATTGTAAATATATAATCGTTATTTTGGTTTCAGTGGAATCGTTTTGTTTTTTTTTGTTTGTTTTTTTCGGGTGAACTGTCCAATTGTTTGTTGAAGTTAGAAGTTTTGAACTTCGTTTTTTTTTGTTTTTTTTCTTGTTGGAATATCTCCAACCATACAGTCGATTGTTCAGAAGGGGAGTCTTCAGGGGCGGGGGTATGTTTGAGCCAATCTGGAATTTAATAACAAAATTTGGTTGAGCAATATAGAATACAAGGCTCTATTGAAAAACACTCAAATGATAGGAAGAATTTCATTTCGTTGACTATCGCTGCTACTGCTACCTATGAGATACAGCCGGGACTTCGTGCGTTGGACACCGGTCGGGGGTTTTGTCGAAACCGGGCACTTCTGGTCGTAGCTTAGTTGGAGTAACATCAGAATTTGTCGATTGTCGAGATTAACTTATGCGATTAATTTGTCGAATCCTAGGTTATCTGTGGTAATCTGATGATAGTCATAACAGATACATGGTCGGAAGTTTTGTTGTATCCTTCGCCTGAAATCGAGGAAAACTGTCAGAAACCATCCATTAGGCCAGAAGCTATTACCCGAGGCTGGACCGATCGCCGGACAGGTAAAAGGGGATTCATTCCTAAAATTTTCCTTTTCAATTTCGATCTATCCGATCCCGAAAACCACCCCTTTTCCCTTACAGAGAGACGGGTCAGCGGCGACGGGATTCTGCCATTGATGGTAAGTTGGAATTTTTTCGAATCTAATTTATTGATTATTAATATAATTAGTTGTTATGTTTTACTCGATTTCAGTATTTGTCGTCGTTATTTGATATTACAGTCCACTGTTGGTTCTCTATCAGAGAAACTCGTTCGTTCTAATTCTGACCTAAAATTAAGTATTGGTGATCTCACAGCTAATTTATTCGCGTACACATTAAGTTTAAGTAGTGGTGAATCAATTGAAGAAATCCATCATACAGGTGTTTTGACTGTAGTCTAATTGCGACCATCAATACCAACAAACGTTAATGAGTAGGAATAAATAAATGTAGAAAATATATTGAAGTGGCCTGGCGAGATATTTAGGCAATACCTACTGAAGATGCCGATTGAAGTGCTATTATTTACCTTCAAAATATTTCTTTTTATAAATTTAAGAGTATATAGAAATTAACTTCTAGTAGGTACTTATATTGGGACCATATGATATCAGGAATCAGCGACTGATATAAATTTTATAAACATATATTTATTGCTAAGTTCAGTGAACTGAGGTTTTTTTTATGGGTACTTACTTTGTAACGATACACTAATATATCAGATATTCTCACAGTATCCGAGTACATACACTGTAAGGCAATATATAAAGGATCCATATTTTCTAAGGATATATATCCTTTACATATTTACCTGACTGACCCACAAATGCCACGCTGATACGAAATTGTATAATTAGAATATTTGAACAGGGATGCCATTTTACTATTCAACTGTTAACAGAATTGATTACCCCTCTATCAAATCCTGTGCAAATATTTATACAAAATTTTTAGCAAAACGTTATACAAAATCATTCCTTGGTCAATATATTCAATTAACTCACTATTTGTCTCCAATTAATCTAAAACCAACGTAATTTATTTAAATAAATAAACGAAAAAAAATTGTCTAATGACAATTTCCTTGAATACTGTGTTGTTCTCATACTCTGGTTTGAATTTTTTAATATAAATAGTAATAACATTGTGGTTCTTGAATTGTTTATTCCTATTGTGTTGAATGTGCATAGAAAATATAAGTTGTACAATCTTGGGTAAATTGCCGTTTTTAAGATGAGTGATTATTTTTTTGGGCCGGTTTTATTTTGTATTTAGCATGATGCCTCTGATAAAACAACAACGCTGCTTTAATGAAAGTTTTAACAACTTTTTGTATTCATAGTTTGCAAAAACAAACATGGCAATACAGTTTTCGACAGGAATGATTCAGAAGGCGAAACAGGAATGACATTTATGTAATGAAATTTCATGTAAATACTGGAAATTTCAATTTGCTAATACTTTCTTGAAGACAAGTTTTTCGTGCCTCGATCTGTCTGTTCTCGCCTTAGTGAGTATCATTTTATACAAGGAACGTGCTCAAATTACTGTATTGCTACGCGATCTGAGGGTTTTTATTTTGACGAATACTTACTTGCGTTTCGATTGGCTAATAATATGTCTGATACACAAACTGTATCTGAATATATGCAGTGTACGGAAATGTATAAGCGATTTATCTTTTCTAATCCTGAGCATATCGTGTTAGCGTAAAGTTGTATCTTGCTCAAGATATTCAATTTAATTACTATTGGTCCCAATTGAATCTAAATCCAAAGTTTACTTTAATAAAATTTACTTTGATAAATTAACGTGATGATCTGGAATGGAAATTCATTTATATAAAATAGAAATTTTTCTCAATAATTAAAACTAAATCACATGTTTCCCTTAATCAATTAAAGCAAGTCGGCCCAACCAACTCAACGCAAAAACGCACAATATGAGAGAGTCAGTCAGTCGTCGGTCGTCGTCATACATCAATAAATACGGACGACTACAGACAGCGTCGTTTTGCCACACCCCAAAGAAGCAGGAGTTCACGAAACTGTAGGAGCTTTGCTTCAGCTATCGCAGTCTTTTGATTCCGAAGCTAACAGCTAAGTTAATAGACTTTTTCACCGAATTCAACCAAACTAAATGATCTTAATCAACTAAATTCATTTATGAATAAAAAACCGTACAAAAAAAACAAAACAGGATGACTTAAAAATAAATGAAGAAAGAGTCATTCCCCACGCGGTGTTAACAGTTACACAACGAGCAGATCACGGTATAATAGGAAAAACAACAGATGATTCACTCATCAAAACCGAAAAAATGTTTCTTGATCAATTCGATTATCGATTATCGATAGCTATAAATTACAAACGTGAACTGGCTTCATAGACGCCGGTGGATTCATTTCGTAAAAAAATCAAAATGATAAGGTTAACAAAACCAGTCGACAAAACCTGACAGGTTATTTAATCATTTATCATTAATCAGGTGCAGGGTACCATAGTCTAATTATTTTCTGTTATACCACTTCAGCCTTATGTGTGTCCTATGAAAGAAACTTACTATAATGTATCCATTAACTGTTTTAGGGTGGGATTGTTGTATCGTATTGTAAGGAGAACGAACAATTTCTATGGTTATTTGTCTTTGAACAACTTGATTTAAAATAATGGGAGCTAAAAAAATTCGATAACGAAAACGATAATTGACCTATGATTATTTTTGCCATGAGGCTGCTTTTATTTTTAGCATCTCTAAGGTTTCATTCAAAATAAAACTGGGGTTAAGAAAAAATTACGGATTCATTGATCGCTATGTTGGGGTCACCGGGATCAATGGAAGGTTTTGTTGGGTACCTAAATAAAAGAATAACATAATTTTAATTTCGGGAAGATGAAAGTTTTTTATTTTTAAACAAAAATAATGATGAGTACATGAGCTTACAGCGAATAACTAAATCTTAAACCAAAAGACTGCTGTTTGAAATAACAATTTATATGAGCTCAACTATTTAACTAATATTGTACAATGATGTCGTGAGTGGTGATCGTTTCTAGTGAGGTCTCGTGCAGGCCATTTCTAGGAACAGGGATTCCAATTTAATTTAGCAGGTAAGGTTCCCTTCCCCGAAAATGTCTATTCTTGCCCCATATTTAAATATATTTTTTATATATAGAGCGTCCTAAGACCTGCTTTGATGTATGCGACCCCTCTCTTCAAGTATCTGACTCCTAACACTCTCAAAACGCTCCAGCAATTTCAGAACAGAGTTCTCCGCACCTCCCTCAAACATACCCCGTTCGACCGAATGAAGGCAGACGAGATGCATAAAAAATTTGAAGTGCTCACCATTCAAGATTTCATCAAGAGAAGACACATCAAATTTTTCGACTCACTCCGACACAGCCACAACCCACTATTCTCCGACCTTCAACCGCCACCAATGCCCGTCAGATGGAAGCACTGCTGGACCGCCGAAGCCTGGAGACAGATGGACGTGATCGAACCCTAGCCCCCTGACGGAGACTGAAGATCTACACCCAGCCGAGAGATCGAGGCCGATCTCCGAAGCTACAAGACCCCATCTACCTGTTTAAGCAGGGTCAACCTTCCGGCCGAGAGGCCGACTTATTTCAGGCCCCTGCCGGGGCTGGCCAGGCTTGACCTGGCCGACTACAAACCCTTGCCTAGGTACCCCTAGGCTCCACCCTCGGTAGACTCTCACTACCTTCCTGATTCCACCCGCCTCCTTTAGGCATTCCCCACCCTATATCCTTCTCATACATCCTTCAAATGGGGGACTCCCCTTAGTGAAAGGCACTCATTAGCCCAAAATAATTTTCCCACATCCTATTTTATAAGTTTGAGAGCTAAGGAAAAAAAAAAAAAAAAATTTATATTACTGGACTATCAACTCGTTTGTCGGTCTCCGACTCAATGATCAGAGAATAACAAATTCTTATTATCAATATACCATGCATACACTCAAAGCTAATATATTTACAGAAGAACTATGAGTTTGAACATATTTACACATCTTAAATTACATTATTACAGATTATTGTATAGCTGGTATGTTCTACTGAACATAATTGTCGGGTTGTCACGAGGGGGGTGCCTAGTTACCCTAGCCCTGGTGACGAAGTGAGGGTTGATTCAGTTTATAACCTGGGCAATCGTTTCATGACGGTCTTACTATCTGACTCCATTTTTGATAGGTATGTGCCCCGACAATGCACTATGTTCAGGAGAAAAGGTATAGGATAGGTAGTGTAGGTAGTTTGTGTGGTCTTGGAATGACCATGAATTCACACTCGGTATCTGAGGGTAGGCTAAATCCGTCCGGATCACAAAGGCGAGTGTGAACCGGAGAGAGGCAGACTGGATCGCCGTGGGGAACACTGCTTGGTAAGTTTGCACGGCCAAGACAACCGTTGTTCGCTAGGGAGAGGTCTCTCTCAAGGAGGTGCTAGATTTAGTGAGGGGAAGGCAGGGATTCCCACTAGGAAGGTGTGGGGTCTGACAACGCCGGACTAAAACGTAGCGAGGTGAGGAGAGAAAGATGCAGAGGTTTTCATAATGAAGAAGGCAAGTTTCAGAGTTTACATCAGAGCAGCAACGAGCCAGTCAACCAGTTGTCAGGAGAATGATATACAGGCCCCAAACCGCCGGTCTTAAATACCCAGCTGGCTTCGTCAGTAGCCAATCAGCTCTGTTTTTATAGCACCCAATGCCCGTTTAGTATGTGGTTTTCTTTGCCCTCTGACAAAGAGATGTGTCACCGATACGTGAGCCGGGTAAGGGTTTCTAGGCGGTTTGGGTCTACACCCTGCCCTGGTGGCTGGTGCCCCAGTCATATAACCAATTTATCCTAGCTGCATGTTTATTGTTTACCACATTTACAATGATTTATATTTTGGTGATGTTATTTACATTTGTTTACAATATATACATACAATAGAGTATAGGGTGATTTATCTTATGTAGTTAGCGGTCGCTACAATAATGATGGCAGTTTTATCGACTTCACGTAATTACAGCCCTCTTAAGGTCCATCACATATTGCATATTATTAAAAGGTTGCTAATAACTTTATTTTGATAGTCTACTCAAAACCATGGTAAACTATTTATTTTTTATTACTAATTAATCAATTAAAGACCTTTTATTATTTTTGGTGAGGTTTATTTTATTGTTAGCATCAACTGAGCGCAAGTAGAACTATTATGAAAATTATCATGCCTCCAAACAAAATCACTGTAGAATTGAAGTTGTGAACATCTTCTTAATACTCTTTTGTAATTATAGTTAAACAACAAAAACAAAACACAAAGGACATATTCTTAACCAGTAAGCCGGGATCTTTAGTTTGAATTTTTTTAACGAAACATATCACGACTGGAAGAAACAGAAAATATAGCCCAACAATTTCAGAATTATTTTAAGACAACATTAAATCAATTAATGAATATTCTTCTATATTCATAGTATTCTTCTATGTTTTTTTTAAATAAACAAGAAGTTGGCCTAAGTAGAATCCTAGATATTAGAAGTAGAATCCTGAACACCCGTAACTAAAGATCCAGCCAGCCTTCTCCTGTGAAGAAGTATATATGTGCAAATACATGTTCATTTAAACCATTGACGTCATTCATTGTATAAAATATATTTACTGAATTGTTTATAGTTAGGAGAATACCGATTTATTGTTGAAAGCGCTTACAACAATATTTTTATCTATCCATTTACCTCAATACAAACTACGAACACTCTCCGTAAAGATTACGTTGTTTGACCTAAAACAAAGAACACAAAGTAATTCCTTTCAAGGTACTTGGTGCTGTACGACATTAGAAGTTACCATACGTACCCATGACCTTCATTCGGGAAAAGAGTCTCTCTCCTTGGACAATTGTTTGACTTGGTGCTAATTACTCCGTCATCGGCGTGTAATGTCCCATCATATCAGACATACGACAGCAGGGGCGGTATTGGACCGCTGAGGACGGCCACAGATGCGGAACCTATTTTCTGCTTTTACGCACTCCACACGCGTGTTCTCAGTTCCGCTAACAGAACTGACAACCACTGCGTGACCGAGTTTTTCACGAGCATTTTCTTCTACATTGCACCGTGCATGCATAAATCATATGCAGGTTGACTCCGATATCTTACACGCATGTATGATAAAGTGTCTTCTCAGCTAACGAATGGTTAGCCGACTGGGATAATTAATACATTACCGATTCACACCGATGCTCACATTCACAAAGCGATTTATTCTGACCTAGGTGGTTCAACAAAAAAAATGTTTTTGATCCAAACTACCGTTATGGTTTTTTTCATTCATTTAATTAATATACCTGTCGTACCAAGAGATCTTTTTTGTACACCCTGAGCTTACTATTTACTAAAATTCTTCAAGAAATTTTTGCTGTATTTTATGACAATAAATTAATTTTTTTTTTTATTCGCATTTATTTATAAGCCACCTAATTAAACATGTCTAGAAATGAGATTATTTGGTCTCATTAACAATATAGAGTTTCACCAGAATAACAGGTTCCTTTGAACCTGTAAACTTTAATGACATCATTAGTGCTTACCAAAGCTCAAATTACCTACTCACAAAATATGTAGTAGACCAAAATATGTAGTAAAGAGAATAGCCGTTTATAAAGAAATCTATATAAAATTAAAAAAATAAAACTAGCAGTATTTTGGCTTGAGAATTGAATTTGAGATGAGAAAATTGATGTAATTTATTATATTTTGAAGGATGCGAAAGTTCATTACGGTTAGATCATGCATAATAATATACATTCCAATTATTTGTTAATCAATCGTTTGTTTGTTGCTACGTATTAGAATGATGATATTAATTAGTCCATCCTCAGAAAACGTGATTCAGGTAAAAAAACGCAAAATAAAATAAACCGTATTTTTTAAAATAGATTCTGACCAGGAATAATTAGTTCGAAACGTAGAAAATAACTATTGATTAATAAAAAAAAAACTGAGAAGGTATTATGCACCATAATTTATTATAATTTAAAATCAAATTAAACATTTTTTGATTGTCATCAATCAATATGATCAAACAAACAACAAAAACTTTCCAACTTAATTCCGGCCGGTCCCGGCTGGGTCGGGTCGGTCCCTACCGGGGTGGCAACTGCGCATCCACAGTTTTAACACTCTAAATCAGCAGGAGTTCATGGAGCAGTAGGAGCTTAGCTTCAACTCCATCGCAGCCGTTCGGTGCTTAGTACTAATAAACCAATTCACTTTACACCAAATCCAACCAAATCGAAAGGATATGAAATATTAATGTTAAACCAGATCATAACCAGACCAAAAAAAATGTTTCTAAATATATTCGTCGTTACCCAGTCACAAAATTTAACTGGGCACATGGGTGTCAGTGGATTTTTGTTGATTATTCGAAAAAAAATATGCTGATAAAATAAGTCTTCGTAATGTGACATTAATTATTTCAGCGACAAGCATCATTAGCTATTAACTTGGGGTGAGAATCTAATATCTTTGTATTTTTTTTATTCCACTTCATTCATTATTCCCTTAGCCCAGTGGTCGGCAAAGTGCGGATCCAGAGCCGCATGTGGCTCTTAGGCTCCTTAAGTGCGGCTCTGGCACAAATATCCTCGGAAGGCGCAATAATATTTTCATTTAAAAAAAAACTTGGTAAGAAAATAATTACATCTTATTTTCACTATCCAGAACTAACAAACGATCAGTGGATCCAAAACTTTTATTTCATGGTAGACGTTACGACTCATCTAAATCAGCTTAATCGTAAACTGATGTTAGAAGAAGAAATAAAATAATTCGAAAACAAATTATCCATTTTTGTTCAGGATTTTGAAAGGGATTGTTTCACTTTCCAAGCCTGCTGAAGCATCGCCAAGAAAATAATTCCTCTATTGATAAACACCATTTTAAAACAATAATTTTAAATATGAGGGAAGCATTGCTCAGCAGGTTTCAGGAATTTAAAAACAGCAGAGCAACTTTAGCATTTGTCAAAAATCCTCTTAATGCTACGATAACCGAGTTGAAATTTTCTCCTTTTGAAATTGACATTGGTAGCTTGGATATACAATTGCTGGATTTAAAAAACAAGGAGATGTGGCGCTCTAAAATCGAACGTCTTTGTGTTGAATTGGTAATATTGGAGAAGAAAAAATGTGATCTTAGTTCACAACACAAGCGGTCTGCTTTTAATGACCTGGAGAAGGAAGACATGATCATTTCCAACGCTTGGAACAGTATTCCTGACTCTTACGATCAGCTGAAAAATCTCGCGTTTGCTGTTCTTTCCCTTTTCGGTTCTACATATATATGCAAACAATATTTTTCAAGCATGAACAAGAGTAAACTGAGAAGTCGTCTTATTGGAGAGAACTTGGAATCATGCCTAAAATTAAAAACAACAACATACAAACCTGACTTACTAAAACTTTCCAAGGAGATGCAAGCACATTGTTCGCATTAATAAATATTTATTAAGTATGAAATTTAGTTTTATTTAGTGTACTACTTATTTAGTGTAATAAACGTTTACTAAACAAGCAGATTTGGTTCCCAATTTTTTTTAAAATTGTTGTAATGTTCATATTTGGCTCTTTGGCTAATAAGTTTGCCGACCACTGCCTTAGCCTATGTATTAAATAACCAGCAGTGAAAGGAAACGTATATATTGTACTACAGTATATTTTTTGAATGTGTACCTACAGTATATTCATTAACTATTCTAGGATAGGATTATTGTTTAAAGAGGACAATCAACTTGCAACGAATTCTTGACAATTTGGTTTATTGTCTCTACTAATGTGCTAACATGGGTCCGATATAAAGCTAAGAAAAATGTTAATCCGAGAGATTATATATATAAGGGCTATATAAGGGAATATATAAGGGGTGTATCTTTTCTACGGATACATATATCCATACCTGATTTGCCCTCAACACTTCGCTGTTACGCCCGAGTTGGATATCCAAAATATTTTATTAAAAATGGGGATGCAATTTAACTATTCTATTTCAAACATACTTGATTCCTTTATCAAATCCTGAGCGTATCGCATTAGCGTAAGGTTATACAAAATTATACCTGGCTCAAAAATATTCAATTAGTTTACTATTTGTCTCAACTGAAATTAAACCCAAAGTAATTTACTTTAATAGATTAATGTGTTGGTCGAATGGAAGGAATTCATATATATATAATGGTTCAAAAAAGTTTTAATAAATTAAGATAAAATTAAGTATGAATAAAAATGATAAAAAAGATTACAGAGATCTTACTATCTAAGATATAAAACCGTTTTCTTTCATAATCTAACGAGGTCTTCTAAAGATGATCGATGTGACCGCAAAATGTTCTCAGCTAGTGCCAACGAGTCGTCAGTCAAAACTACATTCTCCAGACGACCCAGAGAAAAAGGGTAAAGACGTCTCCAGAATGGCTGGCAAAGAAGTGGTCCGAATGCCATCATTCGACTGCTTTTATGCCGTATTCCTGGACCCAGTTATGATCCCTTAAGGAGAAGGACTCTACCCCAGGAAGCAGTGGCTGGAACCCTTGATTGCCGTCGGGGAAATCGGCCTAGCCCAAAAACGGTTTGCATGTCGACTCCTTCCGTCTTTATGGTGATCACTAAAGGGCCCATCGAGACACCTCTGTGATCATTTATACCTGACAGTCGTCCGTAGTGATTTTTAGCTTTCACCTCGCGCATTCTATTTCTTAATAATAATTCTATTTTTATACTAAATTCCTATGCTCGACTACATATAACAGAGCGCGATGGCGAGAAACAAGCACCTAATTACTTCTAAATTTAATGGTCGTAAAACGGAATTCCATTCGGTCCAATAACCTCAATTGGGAGGGTCCTTAATAGGGAAAACCACCTTTAATAAAGATTAGATGGTTTATAATCTAATAAATTGAAATGAAGCAGATAGTAGTTTACAAATTGTTTAAGTTCGCATCAAAAAGGGGAAAAGGCGTTGCCCTCAATTTACTCAGTAGGAGGGAATGACAGCTTGCAGGCTTTTCTCATGTACTATTTTTATGCCCAGGCATAGGAATGAATATGCACTTCCATTTCTGTGCCCATCTTAGAAACAATACACAAAGAGTACATTTCAAGTCTCGTCGACTTTTCACTACTTCTCAAACTGATGATAAGCAGAATTGTTCTCCGGCCGAGCTCGACTGTACGTAGGTCCAGTGTTTGCTAACCTAACTAACAAAACAGATTGTCTCCAAAAATTTCAGAATGCTGCACAGAGAAAAGTTTTCCAGCGTCTCTCGAGAGAGCAAACTTGCAGGAGGGTAAGACCCATCACCTTCAAGCTTCATTAAAGTTTGATTCTATAAACGCATTAAAATTAGTACTAATGAGTGGGTATAGATTGTACTTACTATAGCGTACCTTAAGTACGAGGTAGAGTTTTAGTTTATGTATTTCCCTTACAAGATCCTATTGTTTCTATATTTTAATAAATATATTCAAACTAAAGTAGTTTTCATAATACAATAATAAAATAAAGGAAAAACAAAAATAAAAAAATAGTGAATTGAAAGCTATTAGGTATGTCGCATTGATAACATGTGTTAATTAAAGTTGCTGGTTCATACAAGTGGAGTGCAAATAGATTGCGGACAGTAATAAGTAAGTTCAATAGAAGCTGGTAAGAAATTAAGAATTACTTTTAGCTATACTTCAAAATGAATATCTCAATTTACAATAGCCACTATCACACGAACAACAGCAAGAACGGTGAATCGGTTTCTACTCTAATCTCACTTCCTTATATAACCTCTAAAAGGGTGGGTAATCTAAGTGTAAAGTCTATTATCGACCATGGTAGCGCCATATTGGAACATAACTTGCGCTACAAGGTGGGCGACGTCTGTTGTCATGTGACAACTTCAACAACTTCATCTTAGTTCAGAACATGTTTCGGTTCAGTGATCCGTTCCTTCATCGTTCATTCCCGTCAGTGAACGGGTCACGGATCTGATAAGACTTGCAAAGTGTAAAAATTTCATCCAAAAGTTATTTAAACGTCCATTAATAGTTTCACTTCAATGTGTTCAAAGCATAGGTGTAGCAAAGTCAAATTGAAGAACGTACCATCTGCGGACCACTGAAATGACCCGTTCGATTGACTGGCACAACTTAAACCGGAAAGTCGTATTTCCAAGATGGCGGTCTAAAACGTCAGGCTAATTTGTCATATAATCTTTAAATATATACATTGTTTTTAGACGGCAGTGGGTATGTATTTCTCCTTTAGGCACTGGGTTGTGTCCAGTGACTGGATTGCTTCACTTTATCCCTCCGTTCCATTAAGTACTTAGAACACGTGAACTTGAGGTACGACTGTAGCTGGGGCCACTTCACATGACTTCTAAAAGGAGCTCAAGCTTTCGCCTTCATTAGTTACTTGAATACTCAACTGTCTCTTCTTGGCAGTCCCAATGGAGGTTGCGTTCCTCGAGGTTTTTCATTTGATTTAAGCTCAGTGCTTCCCATTTTTCGTTCCATTTTGCCCTGGTCATATGTTCTATCATTATTTTCACTTCTGTAGCAAGTATGTAGTTTGGGAAAGGTAATTCTTCATCAATGGCGGTTTTTACTGCAACTTTAAAGGATTGTTTTGACCGAGCAGGAGACAAATAAAACTGTATTGTAGGTGTCGCTTAATTGTATTTCTTCTAACGGTTCTTGAATGGCGTTTGTTTCTGCGAGAAAATTTGAAGTCATTTGAACAAATTTAAATTTCCTTGTATGTATTACCGTTTGCTTGACTCCATCATCAGGTAATTAATCACAATTGTGAATTGCCCTAAAAATAATTTTGAAAAATTAATAAAAATTGTCTAGCCCTTATGTTATATTTACTGTTGTAACTATACCCTGGCCCTGTGAACCTAGCCCTTATTCTAGAAAACAAAGTAAACTTAATAAAGATTTCCGGGTGCGACAATATCACCCGTATCCCACACAATAACTCCACTTCCTATAACCTGTTGCTAACATAGAAAAATCACCCAAACATAAGGGCCTAGGGCAATATATATATGGTTATTCATTAACGGGAGTATGGCGCGCAGCAAGAACCCGGAGCCGGACTGGACGGAGGTCAGGAGTCCAAGGAGAGAGAGGAGGCCACCGGGAATACAACGCGGCGACCGAACAAAGGGAACAGGCCCGAACCGAAGACCCTTCAGAGCACAAGATGAGCGACCGAAACGACTGGAGAGGCGCTGTTATGAGTGTAACAGAACTGGTCATCTAGCAGCACAATGCAACCTGACCCGTTGTTACGAATGCGGACGCCGGGGACACGTCGCGCGCGAGTGCCCCAAACGAACCGGCGAATTCGGGAGGAGAGGACATCGACCTGAACCGATGGAAGTCAATTGCCAGAGATGGGACGGCGACAGGACGCACCGGCGAGGAGATCGGCAGAATGACAGCGATGAGTCCTCGGAGGGAGAGAGCGTCGTGTCCGAGCGCAGCGGCCCGGCTGGAGACAAACGTGAGGTAAGTGGGGGGGTCCCTTGGAAAGGGGGGCCATCCGGAGCAGAGGTTTTGATGCGTAGACAGAAGGAGGACTGAGGGTACGGTGAGGGGTGGGGCAACCGGGGAGTGTTGATACAGATCAATAACGTTAAGGAAACGGGAGGTAAAAGGTTGCCCGTGGCGAGGTGGGGGGAGACCGGGGTGAATTTTCTGCTAGACACAGGGAGTACCAATTCGATAATCAGTGAAAGAGGGGCTAGGGAATTGGGGGTGTGGGCGCAGAGGAAACAATGCGAGTGTGTAATTGCGACGGTTAGCGGTCGCTGTAAGACGGCCGGGGAGGTGACGATAGGGTTGGCAAAACTGACTGGACGGAATACGGCAGTGCGGATGCACATTGTGAGTAGGGTGTCCGCCGAGTACGACGCGATTATTGGATGCGACGCAATAAGAATGGCGGGGCTTAATCTGAATTACGGGAAGGGTCGATGGACGTTCAAACTAGGGACGGGCAAATACGTCGTCAAGGGCGGACGCGAAGAGGAAAAGGGGGTTCGAATCGGAGCGGCCCAATGCATCAAGGAGCCATTGCGGGAAATGATACAAAAGAATCGGGACCTGTTCTACCGGGAGGGCGAAATACTTCCCACCACGGGGAAGACTGTACACCGTATCAGATTAAAGACAGAGGCGCCTGTTTACGTGAAAGACAGACGGTACCCGCAGGCAATGAGGGAGATCATTAGGGAGCAGTTGACAGAGTTGAAGGAACAGGGAATAATTAGGGCAAGTAAGTCCCCGTTTAATAGCCCGTTGTGGGTAGTGGAAAAACGGTCGACGGAACAGGAAAAAGAAAAAAAAAGGTATAGAGTAGTAGTCGACTATAGGAAATTAAACGAGGTCACCCAGGACGAAAAGTACCCGCTGCCTAGAATCGACGACATCCTAGACAGACTGTCGGGGGCGGTAATATTCAGTACACTAGATCTTAAGAGCGGGTACCACCAGGTGAGAATGGCGGAGGAAGATGCCGGGAAGACCGCTTTTACGTGGGAACGCGGACACTTTGAGTTTGTGCGAATGCCTTTCGGGCTAAAGGGGGCCCCGCTAACATTTCAACGTCTTATGGACGAACTGCAAAGCGGCCTGGGGGAGGACTTCTCTCAGGTGTATATGGACGACCTGATCGTCTTCAGTAAGTCAAGGGAAGAACACGTCCAACACCTGCGGGAAGTCCTCGCCAGAATCCGGGAGTTTGGGCTAAAATTGTCACTAGAGAAGTCACAGTTTGGACTAAGCGAGATAAGATTCCTGGGACACGTAGTCTCGAGCGAGGGGGTGAGACCAGATCCGGATAGGGTAAAAGTCATTCGCGAGGCACCATTACCCAAGAACGTACGCGGGGTGCGGCGGTTTCTGGGAATGGTCAACTACTATAGGAAATTTATACCGGGGATCGCGGAATTGACAGGGCCACTGACCGAACTCTTGAAAAAGGGGCGTCGATTCCAGCTGGGGCCCGCACAACTGAAGAGCATGGAAAAGTGTCGGGAGATCCTGACGACCCGACCCCTATTATCATTCCCGGACTTTGACAGGCCGTTTAGGGTCACGACAGACGCGAGCGAAACGGCGATAGGGGCCGTGCTTTCACAAACCTTCAGCGAGGGGGAAAAACCTGTCGCCTACGCGGGACGCCAGCTCAATCCGGCAGAAAGGCGTTATAGCGCGATTGAGCGCGAATTGCTGGCGGTAGTATGGGGCGTGGAGTACTTCCGACCGTATGTCTACGGACGCCGGTTCGAATTATTTACCGACCATAAGCCATTAATATACGTGGGAACCTTAAAAGAATCCTCCGCGAGAGTGGCGCGTTGGAAAGAGCGACTGGCGGCATACACGTTTAGCGTAGCCCACAAAAAGGGCAGTGAAAACGCGGTGGCCGATTGGCTGTCACGAGATTTAGTCGTTAACGCCACGGAGGACGACCCGCCACAGGAGGAACCATTCGCATTACGCTACCTACGCGACTGGGTAGAGAGCGGTCCGGAAATCCCGGAAGTCCAAAGACGCGCGGAAGAACGGGGGACCACACCGACCGAGCCGTTCGCGGTGAGATACCTAAGGGAATGGACGGAGAGCGGGCCGGAAATACCGCTAGTAGAAAGGGAACCCCGGGCAGAGGAATCCCCGACGGAACGGCCGGGGGAATTAAAGGAAGTCGACGAAATAATTAACGACAAAAAGTGGCAAATTATAGTAAAATCGCGACAGACAACAGGGGTAGAAACACAAACGACGACTTACGCGGGGTTGACTACACTGACGGTACGGACTCATTCGACTATAAACGAGGGGGACTTAGGACGAATTATCCAAGGGTTCGCGGCGCGAGGGCGAACGTGTCACATATTTATAGGAAATAGGCTGCTCGCCGAAAAAGTAAAAGGACTATGGCGGCAGGAAAGAATAGGGATAGACTACGACATAATACGGTGCCTGAGACAAGTAGAGACAGTTACTGACGAACAGACCCAACGACGAATAGTTACAGACCATCACACGGGGAAGACGAACCACAGGGGAATGGAGGAAACGGACCGCGCGATAAGGAGGATGTACTTTTGGCGGGGGATTGGGAAAACGGTACGCGAGTGCATCGCCCAATGCGAAATATGCCAACGTAGTAAGTACGATAGACACCCCCCGGTGACGCCTCAAGTAATCACGGAGACGCCGATAGAGCCCCTTAGGAGTATACAGATAGATGTCTACTCGAACGAGGGTCAATCGTGGCTCACGGCGATAGATGTGTTTAGTAAGTTAGCCATGGCCTATCCTATCGAAGCGAAGACACCCGAGACAGTGTGGGAGGGAGTCCTAAATTGGTGTGCGACCTACGGAGTACCGGAACGGATTACGTCAGATTGCGGACGCGAATTCGAGAATAACTATATACGGGAACAGACGCGGGAATTAGGGGTAACGTGGCACCGGAATACCCCCCACCACATTAAGGGACGAGGAGCGGTGGAACGACTCCACAACACTCTGGGGGAGCACTTAAGGCTACTCCGACTGGGCCGGGGGCTGGAACCTCTGGAAGCAATGCCAAGGGCCGTTGTCGCTTACAACCATACGATCCACGCGGCAACGGGGTTTTCACCTGTGGAAATCATATTCGGTCAGAATAGGCGAGATAGGGGGGATCTTATGACAGCTCAGAACGCGGAGCTGCGCGGGTACTTAGTACAGACACGCAAGGAGCGGAGGGATCTTTGGGATCGAGTCCGGGAGAAGATCATAAGAAGGAAGCAGACGCGCGTCGACCGGGATAACGAAAGACCGGGAATAATACAAGGGGGGAGGGCATTATCGCTGGGGACAATCGTCTACAGACGGTTACGAACCGCGAGGACTAAGACGGCCGCTCGCTACGAAGGACCGTACAAGGTCACGGCGGTAAGAGAACACAATTTATATACAATCAGGGACGAAAATTTTCCCTTTCGGAACCGCACGGTCCACCGGGACGAACTTAGGGTCCCCCAGCCACAAGAGCCTCATGGGCCGGGCGGCGGCGCTCGGACGGATACTCCGACTCGCCCCAACTTATAAATATTGTAATGATTATTAGTGTTAAGAAATAAGGAGGGCACCCAGACGAAGAAGCTGGGACAGCCATATTCTGTACTATTGCTTTGTATTTACTATTGTTTTTGTATTATTACCTATTGATTGACAATTGCCTTTATGTTGGATTATTCATATGATGTTTTTCTTTAGAATGGATGTATGTTTTTTTTGAGTTTTGTACCTACTATGTAAATAAAATTTGTGTGAAACTCCGGAACAAAAGTTCCTCCTATGAAGGAACTGGAGGGAAGGAGTTAACATTGTAAGAAGAGATTACTAAAGGATTATTGTAAACAATAATAGAGAGTGGGGCTAAGCCCCACTCATACTGTATATATAGGAGGGAGATGGAAATAAAAGTTAGTTAAGTTCTATTCTGCGTCTTGATCACACCTACCAACCCCTTTTTAGTTCAATCGTTTAGCCGGGAGTTAAGTTATATATATATATATATATATATATATATAAGTTAATTATCGGAGGTTAAGCTGTAAGAAATAATAGGAAAGAGGGAAACGATCTACACTCTCGAACTTCTGTAAAGAGACTACTTTATTGTCTTTAGCAATCCGACCTACAGAGGATCATGGGTTGTTTACCTCCCATGATCGTATTAGTTTACAACATAAACTTGCCTCTGGCTTTAACTCCCCCCTGCCAGTTCCTGACCATCCGTCGGGAACTGAAACTTAACACTTATGCTAATTATATACAGTTCTGACATAATAATTTCCTGCTCGCCTAGAGCAGCACAACACTGTCTTATAATCATAAAAACAGAACATAACTTTATCCAATGTGGTACAAGGTTAAAACGATAAAATAAAAAAAACATGTATCTGGCAAATGCCACCAAAAATCAAAAGAGATGTGTGCAGGAGTGAGAAAATTAGAGTCAATTTCCTATTTGGATGGCTTCCCCACTGGAAGCTTTAACTGCTCGAGATGGACAGTTCTCCTCTTCGCGGGTTCATGAACACTTTGGATGGTCACCAAATTGTGTTCACGAATCGTGATCACCCGGAAGGGACCCTCATAACGGGACACCTCCTTACTCCTATTGGAACCGATCTTACCATAAACCGTAGTGCCTATCGCAACGCACCCTTCTAGTGGTTTGACGCCCGCGTTCTCCCTCAACACCCTCCTGGATTTTTCCGCGGTAATTTTCGCGTACACCTTCCCCCATAATTTCCCCAGTTCCACGCGGTTGGTGGTGAGTTGTGCGGACGTCTCGTCTCCCACCACCGTTTTACTCGTGTCTCGGCGACGCCCACGAAGTCCGAAAAGGATTTCAAAAGGCGAAAACCCGGTGGCAGTGTGAACGGAATGGTTATACGCAATGACCGCCCTAGGCATTGCCTCTGCCGGCTCCAACCCTTTGTCGGCATTGTAGACGCGGAGATGATCGCCCAAGGTACTGTGGAGACGCTCAATTCCTCCTCGGCTCTTTGGATGCCCTGGGGTATTGACGTGCCACAACACGTCCAGAGCCTTCATCTCTTTCCGCACGTCGGCGTTATCAAACTCCTTTCCACCGTCCGACGCTATCCGATCTGGGACGCCGTAAAATTGGAACCAACGCCTCAGCGCGCCTAGTACTGCTTCCAATGACTTTTCCCGAATAGGGTATGCCATAGCCATTTTACTAAAAAGGTCAACCATGGTGACCCACTTGTGTCCCCGCCAAGTGAAGGTATCAACTTAAAGGTCAGTGAGCGGTGTTTGCGCCGTGGGAGTCTCGACTTGTTGCCCGGTCGGTGGGTGCCTGTCATATTTGGTACGGTGACAAACTTCGCACGCAGCTAGTGTTTCCTGGATTGTCTTTCGCATCCCCCACCAGAAATACTTCCGCCTCAACGCCTGAGCCGTCTCTTGTTCTCCCCGGTGGTTTGTTTTGCCCTGATGGTAGGCTAGCGTGATCTCCTTCTGCGTTGGCTCATCCGGGATGGTCTCTACCATCATGGTACACCGTACAAATGTTTGGTCAACCCCAATCTGCTCCGCCCTCCAAAGTCGCTTAATTTTCTCCCATATGGTTGCGTTCCCGACGTAAAGAAAATGAGTCTTCCCTGGTGTGGAAGCATCATTAAGGGTACGACTAATTTGGTCATTGTTCACCCCTGGAGCGGACCATATGGTCGTGGTGGTCGATCGTGGAGAACTATCATGTGCTATTTTCATGGGGCCGAAGGTCTTTGTCTTCCAGACTATCTGGCGGAGCTTATCATTGATGATTTCTTCCCGCTCTTCCATGTCCGCAGGCCTGTCGTCCGTTGAGCTCTCTCCTCCTGCTGACGGTACCAAATCCGTAGACCCTGGTTCCTGTTGGTCTTCTTCTCTCTCCGGCGTCCATCCTCGCAAGAACTGCTTTCCGTCCCGGGAGGATTCCCCCTGATCTTGGTCAAGTGCGTTGACTACCATCGCCCGGGACAGCCAGTCCGCCACGACGTTTTCCTTACCGGGCTTATATATACCCTCCAAGTTGTATTGGCTGAGGAACTCCTTCCAACGCATGACCCTCGCCGACGACTCTTTTAATTTACCGACCCACTGTAACGGTTTGTGGTCAGTATGCACCCGGAACCTTCTCCCGAACACGTAGGGCCGGAAATGGTCTATCGCCCAGACTATCCCTAATAATTCCCGCTCTAGCGCACTATACCTACTTTCCGCCTTGGTGAGATGCCTACTGGCGTACGCTACGGGACGGTCCCCTGTGCCCCTGCCTGTGACAGAACCGCTCCCAAGGCGTATTCACTGGCATCCGTCGTGATTGTGAACTGCTTCGTGAAGTCGGGAAATGCCAGAACCGGGTGTTCCTGGAGACGATCCATGCACTTCCGAAAATTCGCCTCGATATCTCGGGTGATGACCACCTTCTGACCTTTCTTCAGGAGATTGTTTAGGGGTACCAAACAAGCCGCCATTTCGGGGACAATCTCCTGTAATAGTTAAGCGGGCCCAGCAGGCGCCGGATCCCTTTAACGTCCGACGGAACCACCATCTTCTGAATCGCTGCCACCTTCCCGGCATCGGGCCTCACTCACTCCTTAGAGATCGTAAGCCCCAAAAAATTGATAACCTCTTGGCCTAGACGGGACTTTTCGTCTGACAATTTCAAGCCAAATTGCCTCACGCGATCGAATACCATCCGCAGGTGATCCGCATGTAGTTCCTCGGTCGCACTGAATATCAAGAGGTCATCCATATATATTTGGCATACGGACTCGTCTATCCCTCGTAGAAACTCATCCATGAGCCGCTGGAACGTAATGGGTGCATTCTTCAGGCCAAATGGCATCCTCGTAAACTCATAGTGGCCTCTCTCAAACGTGAATGCCGTCTTGTGTCGGTCTCTAGGGTGCATTTGATTGAATCTGGTGATACCCCGCTTTAAGATCCAGAGTGCTAAATATCTTCGCCCCGCTCAGCCTGTCCAAAATGTCCTCGAACCTGGGGATTGGATATTTTTCATCCACCGTATTTTCATTAAGTTTTCTGTAGTCCACTACGACTCTGTATTTGTCTGGACTCCCACCTTCCTCATTCTTTTTCTTGACGGCCCACAGGGGGCTGTTATATGGCGATGTACTGTCCACTATAATCCCGTGCTTCTTCAGGTTGTCTAGCTCCTCACGAATGTGGTGCCTCAGAGCCTGCGGATACCTGCGCTCTTTCACATAGCACACCCTGTCTTGCTTGAGCGGAATCTCGTGTACAGTTCTACCTGTGAGCCCCAATCGCTCGCCTTCCTTGAAGAAAATATCTATGTATTTTCTCTTAAGCTCCCCTTTCCAATCTTCTGCTTGCTTTAGCGCTCCTACTCGCGCCCCCCCCCCATCTCGCCCTACTTCTCTCCCTAGTCCCAGGCACCTATACCTTACCTTACCTATTCGAATGTCCCATCGCCCCTTTTCGTTCCTAACCTTTGCTCCTACTTTACCTAGCTAATCGCACCCTATTATCCCTCCATATTCCCGGGGCATCTTTTCTACCACGTGAACTGTTAAACTCTCCTTATCGCGTTCCCATCTATTTAGCCCTATTACTGCCTCCCCTTCGACCTTACAGGGGCCCCCCAGGGTGATCAAGTTACAAGAGCATACCTGTATTTGGGGCATCCTCTCTCCTTCACACATCCTCTCTAGTGTCTCCCGACACATTATAGTGTTGGTACTCCCAGTATCCACTAGACACTTCACTCCCCTCACGACTCTGATTATAGGCAGACCGCTATCCCCGACTTTCACACTATTGTTTACTATCGTGCGGTCGCCTCTCCGCCACCACTCTGCTCAGATATCACGTTCTCCCCTCTCCTCTGATGTTTGTCGTCGAGTGGTCCTCCGAGCACTGCCGCTTCTCCAGCCCATTCGGTTTCCTGGTTCTTCCTTCTCTTCTTCTGTCTCGGAAGTATCCGAGGTCTCTGACGCTTCCGGCTGCGGCCTCTCTTTCCTCCGCATCTTCTGAGCGTTTATCTCCATCGGTTCAGGTCTGTTCCCGTCTCTGCGTCGGCTCATATACGGGCACTGCCTGGCTACATGCCCTTCCGTACCACATTCAAAGCACCTAGTGTGTGGGCACTGTGCTACCAAATGTCCTGCTTTCCCACACTCATAGCACTTCCTGTCGTCTCGCCTTCTGGAGCGCCCCACATTTCCACGGCTCCTTTCCCCCGCCATTAATCTTCCTCTTCCACTGTACTCCGCCTCCTTCTTCTTCCATGCGATGGGCGTGGTTTTGGGCCTTCTATATGGCACTCTTCTCCAGCCCGTTTCTTCCTCGCCAACTGTGGTGTCTTCCTCTCTGGCACTGGTGTCCACCATTTCTTGGGCACATTCCAGAAATGTGCGTTCTCTCGGTAACCCCTCCTTTCTTCCAGTTTCATTCGCTAGCTGTACTTTCAGGATAGTTGATAAAAACGCCATCCTGGCTTCTGCTTCCGCAGCGCTTACTGTCTCCCGCATCTTCTCCGTGATATTGTTGTATCTTGCCAGCATCGTTCCGGCGTACTGCCCGTTCGTCTGCTGGTGTATCTTCGTTTCCCTGAAGAGTTTAAAAATGTCCTCTTCCGGGGTCCATCTTCCCCCACCGAACGCCTTCTTCAGCCGCTCCTTCACTACGTTCCACGAGGTCTCCTCGTCGGCCTGGATCATGTTCAGGACACTCCGCTTCACTCTGCATACCAGAGCTGCCCTCAGCGATTCTGCGTCCCCTTCCGTTATCAGGTCCTCCGACCGTTTCCCCTCTATCCGCGTAATCAGCCGGTCACCCTCTTTAAGGAAATGATTTAGTTCCCCAGTCTCGCCTGTGAATCTTTCCAGATCCAAAATCGACTTCCTCATGTCCTGAGCCGTAATCGCCTGGATCTTCATCTACGCCAATGTATTCGCGTGAGCCGCTGCCATGGTCGTTTGAGGTAACTGCGGTATATCTGTTGCCGCACTAACCACTGGGGGTCGTAACACTCCCTCTAGCATTTTATTGAGAGAGAAAAAAAACGTGAAGCGAAAGAACGAGAAAAAAAAATAAAGAAAAGAAAATTATTACTTTTCGCTTCGCCGTACTAGGTTCCCGGGTTTCGGCACCAGGTAATTATCGGAGGTTAAGCTGTAAGAAATAATAGGAAAGAGGGAAACGATCTACACTCTCGAACTTCTGTAAAGAGACTACTTTATTGTCTTTAGCAATCCGACCTACAGAGGATCATGGGTTGTTTACCTCCCATGATCGTATTAGTTTACAACATAAACTTGCCTCTGGCTTTAACTTAGATTTAAATATATATATATATATATATATATATATATATATACAATATATAATATTTATTATGAAACAATTCTATCATCATATATATATTTTTTTTATATTGTCGTTAGGTTTTTTTTATTTTCCCCTGAATTAAAATTTATTTGCACATAAATAAAGATTTTATTCGTAACCAAGAGCGATGATGTTAGTCTTTTGTTTTAAATAAATTTTAACTAAATGCATTGCATACTATCACAAAATTATTTTTATTATGTAAATAAATTGATTTGAAGTTGGTAATTCCAAATATAATTTATTAATAATTAATTTGTTAGCCTGAAACGTTTACACCATTTTTACTCACTTTAGGGGTATCGGTGAAAGGGATTGACCTGTGAAACTTCTTGCAATGAATCGGTTCTTGTCCTCACCATTAAATATATGACCTTATAAAAATAAAAAATCAGCATTACTATATTATATATTTAGTTTACTTATATCTAGTTATATGGAATATACCTAATGTAATATATTATATGTTGTGTATATATCAATAATATGCTAACGTAGACACACATATGTATTGTATATTTATATATATATATATATATATATATATAAATGTACTAAAGGTTGAACATCGTGAACATGTCGGAAGGAAACGGTATGAATGCCGAGAAAGCTGGCCCTACCAAGGGAAACGCAGCTGTGAGCCCAGGTAACTTTTCCACAACTTGTAATGGTGACTTAAAACATATGAATGAAGTAGTATTATATTCAAAATTATTGGCATATTCGAAGGGACAGCCTCTAGTTTTATTCAAACGATTATATTTTATGTCAGTCTGAAAGTATTGTCTACAAAATTACTCTACATATCTGCATATTAAAAAGTACAAGTAAGCATGCTGATGAGTTTTTTGTAAAGTACAATAACGGGAAAAATAGAAAAAAAAACAGCATCAAAAAAATAGCAACAAGTGCCTTTATGCTAAATTTTATGATTTTTCAAGGTCTAGTTGTAACTATATATAAAATGTAACTTAATTATATATAACATTTAAAGTACTCAACTGTTTCCCATGGTTAAGGAAACGTTAAAGATACCCTCTTTAACGCATCAAACATTTTAAAGATTTTCCAAAAAATAACGGTTAGAAAGCCTATTATATATTGCAATGTAACGAGTTTAATAATTGTTGACAGATTTGTTATTTAGCTTGTTACAAATTCTATTTTAAAATATTTTGAAGTTATTTATAGACGTAATTTGTTTAAATTTAAGTCGAGAATTTGCATAAATTGGGGAAACGTCAAATATAGATCTTTTTAGTTGATATTGACCTTTTTGAAAATTTGTTTTCTTACAGTTTAACCCCAATATGCGGTTTATCCTCTGGAAGAGGGGAAAAAAAGTCAATAATAATATGTAATGTTAAGAATATTATTAGTTTTATATTGCATATATAGAAAAATTACCTAGTATTATAAGTATTTATAATTCTGTGGATGCGCGGAATAAGTAAGTAAGTATTTATACCTGCAAATTATCTTTTAGATAAAAATGAACTCTTTTTGCACAATAGCGGACCAATGCACACTTTACTGGGCGAACAAAGGTTAACACACATCAAGCATGTAAACATATCTAATTTTTGCGAAAACATTTGCCACAGAATTGAAGTGATGGCATTTTGTTAAATCCTAAGATACACTAAGACGCTCACCGATCAGTTTTAAGGATTCGTTTATCTGGGATAATACACATGCAATAAATAACAGATAATAATTCATGATAGAAAGTCAAAAAGGTCTGATATTTATGAGAACAACGTTTATACTGTTCGATCTATTCATAAAATTATTTTATTAGATATGGAGGTATTTATTGGGTAAGAAATATATTGTTTTTTTATTTGTTGTCACTAACGGATGTGGGTTTCAGGCAAAGCACAGGAAGAAAAGCAGGAGAGTCCCCAGACAAATGCTGCGGAAAGCAATTTAGAAGAACAAAAGAAATACATGAAAATAAATGTGGAAAGGAAGAATGAAGATGGCAAAGTCGTTTCTAGGAGACTTACCGTACCAGGCAAGATTATACAATTTGTAAAAACGCATTGACTGACCAAATAAAAAGCTATGGCTAACGGCTAGGCCATGCTGTACTGACCATGACTGTTCGTTAGTAAAGGCGTTGTACTCACGACTGATCGTTAGTAATGGCATTATCTGATAGTTGATCTGTAATAAAATCTTAGCTAGCCAAGGACTCTCAGGATATTTTTTATAGAATGATTACACCATAGAAGATCAGTCAGCCACAAGTGAATGGTGTTATTTGAAATGAGTTTAGGGCCCATCTCTGTAGAGTGGTCGTTCTAATTTTCCCAAGGCTATTTATTTATTTACAAGGAATTTATTTTCAAAACTTCACTAAATAACAATTAGCGAGGCTCCTATTTATACAATCTTTATCATCTGTTTCATAGCGGTTTCCCTTCGGTTCTTTCGTTTTCCATCAATTACCTGTCATTTTTTCTTCCATATTTGATTGACAGACAATGATTTTTTAGGGTCATGGGTCACGACCACAAAACCTGATCTGGTTATAATACAAACTTGTCCAGTATTCGACCAAAACGGTTCCCTTGGCGGAATTTTGTGAATTCCTCCTCAGATTGAAAGAACTTATAATTATTAAAATAGGAAATAGGAGCAAAATCTACGTCAATCAACAAGAGGTATAGCAGAAAGGTTGAATACATCAAAATCAACTGTTAACCGCCCCCTGGGGAAGTTAGGGAAAGTCAGCAAGTTAGGAGTGGGTACCTCACAATCTCGATGAACGGAATAAAGAAGATCGCATGTCAATCGCCACAGGAGGGAGATCAATTCTCAAATCCCATGAAATGCAGTACTCTGACTTCCTTCTTTGTCACATGCCCGAGTTCATAAGGATGTTAAACGCAAACTATGTTTATTTATAATGATGCTTTATGTGCATCAGGTTACAGAACTAGAAATTGAATGTTATCAATAGTAGAGGGCACTTTTTTAAATAAGTGAAAATCAAACTCATTTGAAGGACAAATTGACCCAGTAGAATTTCTGGTATCATTTATACTGATAATAATAATTATTTCTTTTTTGGGCCGGCACTACAGTGTTTTACAAAAATGGAAATGTTTGTATGAGCACAAAACAAAAAACAAATAAAAGAGAAGAGAAAAATAATAAATAGTAAATTTAGTTGTAGTATAGATCCCACTGTTATTATTAATTATAAGACAAAGAAATCTGCTCTCACGGGTAAAAATTGAGCCTTTTTTAAACAGGATTGTAACAGGCGATGAAAAATGGGTTACCTATGACAATATAGTCCTCAAAAGACAGTGGCTTGATAAGGATCAACCATCCCTACCAAATCCGAAAGCAAACATCCATGGCTAGGGTATGTGCTAGGGTCTGCTGTTGAATATCTAATCTAAATGGAAAGAATTTCATCGATTACACTGGAGTATGGATACATAGAGATCTCATTCAGTAATTAAAATTCAAAATTTAAATGTATAATGTAGTAAGATGTATTATTTAATTATTATTTTTTTATCTAGTAATCAGAGAGAAAAAAGTGTCTGAGTTCAGGATTGTGAAAAGAAAAAGAATGGTACCAAAACGTAAGGAATAATTTGAGATTTATAATTTTTACTAACTATTGCTGAGCCAAAGTAGGCTTTCCATTAAAGCAGGTATGTGAGTGAAAAATTATTTTTTTATAATGTACATATTTTTACGTAATAGTGAATATTCCTTCCCATTACGATGTATAAGTTTTGTAATTAGCATATAGTAATGGTACTTGCGTGCACCAAAAACTAGAATTGAGTCGATCCTGTATCGGTTTTAAAATTTGTCATGTAACAGCTACGAAGAAAGATGTTTAAGATTTTTTTCTTTTGTTTGAGGACAATTGAGAGACTATAAGGCAATAACAGATTGAATGATATACCAAAAATTTAGGCTTTAGCTCCAAGCATCGAATAGTCAATGTGTTATTAACAATTAGGGGTATTAAATAAATAGTTTCAGTACTTTGATTTTATAAAACATGAGAGAAAAAAAGTGTCGCACAATGAAGAGTTTTATTATGGTTGCGAAACCGATTTTATTGATATTTTGAAATATAATTCAATAAATACTCAAAAAATAACACTTTATTAATCAGGATCTCCACATCTTTGATTTTATACTTAATATGATAGGAAGTAATTTATTTATTTTTTACAAGTAATTGATTAATACCCTTCATTATTTTTTATAATGCTACTAATTATATAATCTTAATTAATTAATTAATAATTATACACCGTAATTATATTCGACCCCAACAATTTTACATATTGTTAATAAGGACGTCAAGATCTTTAATTTGATACCCTACTAATAGGGCAGAAAATTATTAATATTTTGGTCACTAATAAATTTATTAATGACTTTTCATAACTCTTTATTTCCGCTGATTTTATTATTATCATCATCAGATAATCCAATGAAACTTCATGCTAAATGTCACACCCCTAAAAACAAAACTCTGCTTGTTAAATATGTAAACACAATAATAGTGGTCAAAATTTTAAAAATTACTCTATAATCTAGAGTAGGTAATCAAATTAAAGATCACGAAAAACAAAACCCTAATTACAGATTATTAATCAAGAAACCGTGATCTTTATGTTGATATGCAACTCAAGTTTATAGATTAACTTTTTCTAGCATCTAATTAACTAATGACTCCTTCCTTACATCAAATGGGACTCCCATGTATAATCTCATAATATCTTAAGCTTGAACTCACCAAGCCAGACGCAAGGGTAAAACTTAAGGACGTCATTCAAGATTAATTCAGGGTCATGCGGGTTGTAGACTTTTAAAATTTAAGACCGATCATATTTATTTACGACCACTAGATACAAACATACAAAATACGATTTTCTCTATCCTTCTCAACCATATCTTCGTACAGGTATGTTCCCTCTCTTCGGGCTCAGCAATAAAAGTGATTAAACAGATGGAACCTCCACTGGCCGTTGACATAAGTCTGTTTCAGTTGTCAAACATGGTAAAAAACAAGTAAAGGAAGAAGCTGAAGAAGAATACGACGCCTGTATGAAAGTGGAAACAGTTACTACGACGGTCCAGATCAGAGACGGTAAACCGACCCAAACGGGTTATTATATCATTAATTATTCATTGAATTATTTTTTATAATTTTTATGTTTTTATAGTACAAGAAAATGGTAAAGTGGAGATCACAGAGCAGGACTACGTGCAGGAATATTTCATAGGGAAAGAGAGAAAGTACAAATACGTAAAAGTTGGTAAGATATCCATGTTCGTCCTTCTTGAAACTTACCACAGAAAACAATGCATGGAAAAATGTAATTTTTTTTTACTGCTGCAAAGAATATTAAATGACAATATTATTGTGAATTTTCGCAATTTTACGCCAATAAAGGGTTGATAGGTATTGCATATTATTAATTAGAAAGGTGAGATTTTTAATCTGATAGCATAGTTAATGTGGTTTATTTTTTAATTATCTAGTAGTTGATTAATTACAAGCCCTTCATTTGTTTTAATAGAGTACATAGTATAAGAAAGTTTTTTATGATAGGTTTAATTACTTTTGGTAATTAAAATCCACTAAAATTTTGGCGATTTATTTTAATTAACAAGTAATTAATTAATGACATTAATCTTTTTTCACAATTTTTTGCATTATATTCAATGTTTTCGGGTAAATAAAATGAAACCTTTATTTACATTTTAATACCTCCAAAAAAAATAAAAAATAAAAACGTTAATTTAAAAAAAAAAAATTAATTATGACGTAACCCCTTTTAGCAAGGGTAGATTATTGTGATCAGTAGGTTTAGTGACATCTGTTAGTGGAACTGTGAACTAAATTTCAACTCGTCTCGCCTAACAAACCTTCTTCTATGAACGTCCCAAAACTAGCATTGCATCCTAAAACCTTCTCCTCGACTTTTAAGCTTTTTCACGTCACAGCCTAGAATATATTGTAGATTTTTTTACAAAAAGTAAGAAAGTTTCCGTGACATTATTAACGATACAATTTTGAGAGCCTACAGTAGATATCAGTTTTTTGAACTGGTGAATCAGGTTGTTGGGTCTTACTTCGAAAGATACCCATACACAGTAAGAGATCTGAACATTACAAACGCTATAAATAAATAAATGTATGTTCCTGGCACGACGTCTGAAAAAATTGGCTTTTCCTTTATCCTTTACAGAAACTTTTGAAAGTTAACTTGTCAAGGCCATTGATCCATGGATCAACTAATTATTTTATAGAGCTCATAAGATCAATTTATCATTTAAAAATACATAAAATCCAGATGTAGATATCCTGATATACATATAAATATATATTTTTTTTTTTTTTTATCAACATTCAGAGAAAAAATTAGACGATGGGACCAGGGGAGAAGTAGATGAAATAGAGGTGGAAGAAGAAGAAGTAGAAGAAGAAGAAAAGTCTCCTACGACAAGAAAGAAAAAGTACGACACACAGTATGAATGTAAGTGAGATTTTTTTTTATTTATATCCGGAAGTTTTTCATCCTAATCATGTGAAATTTAGACATTTGGAAATCACAAAGAAATATTGACTATTAGTGTTGTTTTTTTTTAGCTAATTCGTTATTTGAGCTAAAATCTTCGTAACATGAAGTTGTCCTTCATGTATAAAAATGGAATTCGCCTCTTTGACGTGAGTACTGAAAAGTAGAAATTGGCAAACATTTTCTAGTTGTTTTTTTTCTCAACACAAAAATAACCTAAGTGCTCTCATATGCCATGAATGTTCTGGGTTCAAATCCCTAAACAGAAAGTTAATTTTTTTCGTATTTCATTTCCATAACTAGAAGTGGTAGGCCCCTGATAGGGATAAGGAACTAGGCTTCATATCCTACTTGATTTCTTGATTATTCCGTCAGATAATGCTGTAATTCACAAAGGAGAGGCCTAGTTTGGTTTCTTGTTGTCCATTACACATACATATACTCTAATCAGCATATCCACCGAGAGTTACGCAAAACAGAGGAACCTGTCACAGTGTAACACTGTTTGCTTGACGATGATCCAATAAAGGCAAATTTTAGATAATAGGAAGAGATCCAGGGACCTTTCTCCTCTTCTAAGTACACAACATCCATTTGGCAAAATACAGTTGGATGTCATTCTCAATATGAATAGGAACATAGTGAGTGGTAGGTATGATTTCTGTGAATTGCACACAGGATATCGACTTAATATCCCGAGGGAATGCCAACACAGTTAACACAGGTGAATGTTACAGTTTCTCTGCTGTATTCAGTTCTTTTCAACATGAGAACTTTAGAAATAGTTAGAGAAAAATACAAAATATAAACACTGTACTTCCCTACGTTACAAACGATCTTTCTCAATGGCCAAGTCAGATTGCAATCTTCTTTTTTTCTCCCTTCGAGCCTTTCAGCGTAGGAATTTATCGTTCTTACTTAAGTCATCTCTGTCCTTGCAAACACTTTCAGTTTAAGAAAAGAAACTTTATTTGGTATAAAACACATATGTATATGGTTACAATGATATGTATTATTACAATTATATTTGGTTGCAGGCTAAGAGCTCCATAAGGAACCAGCAACTGTCTTATGCCTAAGGGGGTATTTGTGTACAGAGACAGGTAGTAGGGAGTAGTAGGAAAGGGAGGTAACAGTAGAGATAAGGGCACAGATAGCAAAGGTCAAGGGAGCCAACTATTTAGAATAGAGGTCTGGGAAGGGAAGATAAGTTACTAATAGGATAAGATAAAATAAATTATAATAGGGCTAATTATTATAAGTTATGAGACACATTCCTTAGGATGTTACTGATATACATACCATTTGTTAAGATAAGATTATATATATGTGACATAACCGACGACACGCCCCTGGTAGGCCCATTTACCAGTAATGTGCAAACCACTTCACTTGACCTTTTTCCCAGAATACCTCCAGGTTAACAATCTGAAGTTCATTTCTCCTGCGGTCAATCTGCTAGGTTGCCTGTCTAAAACCACCCCATTCGTTAGAAGATACACCACCTTTAAGCTGTCGAGTTCTACATCTTTAACCTATTTGCCTTTCTTTTAACTGCAACTAAATTGCAAATCTGATAATATATCTGGTTTTTAATCTTGATTATCAGCAGTTTCAAGTCAAGCATACATAGGATCAATCATTAAAATCATTAGTCTACTATTGTACAGAGACTATTCCTAATGTCCTTTTTATCTAGAATTCATTCTGAAGCTAAATGTATGGCTTATTACTCAATATAAATTATTTAATAAACGATCATTTATAATATTGATATTGATCATACAAGTCATATTAATTCGGCTTCCCGAACATAGGGATTATAGAGTAAGTACGCCACAATATATTCTGTCTTACGCTTCTCAGCAGTCGAAGAAGGAGGGGAGGCCGGTGAATCGGTCGAAGAAGAAAGTAGAGCCCAGGAAGAATTCAGTGTCATAAAAGAAGAAGTAGAAGATGAAAAGGAGTTCATAACGCCAGCCGCCGAAGAGGAATATCTAGCTGAAGAGGTAAAACCGGAAGAAAAGGAATGGAAGGCGATGTATGGTTAGTAAATGAATTTCAATAGCTCACAATTATTTGTTATTTGGAAATATTACTTTACCGCACAGTTAAATTTTAACACGAAACAAATTTATCTCTCAAAAGAAAAGCTTAGGAAATATGCAATGTCCTAGGTAATTCATTGACGAGAGCACGAAGGGAGAGGTTCTGCTTGTGAATAGATACGGGAATACATAGTTAAAGGAAGTTGGAAGACCAAACGTCACGCTTGCCTCAACATTATAGAGCCTGTTTCTAAAGTATCTTGCATTTGAGCTTTCTCAATACACTACTTGAAAACTAATTAACATTTAACAAAATCATATATATATAAGGTTGTTCAAGCATATTTTAACTGTTTTTTTTTATATTAATTTTTTAGTTAATTCCAATTATTATAAATATACAAATATTAGAGGATAAATACGGCTCATTGTTACATAACACTTATAATGAATGTTAGTGAAAATAAAGTCTGTATTTTTTTTTTTCAAACAATTGTTTCCGGCCCCATAAAATTGGAGAGCATTGCATGTATAGTGTTTTATTTACAAGCAATAAATGGTGATTGGGTAATTATAGGAAAGTTTCTTTTAGTAAAATCTATTTCAGGCCGGTAAGATCTTAAAAAATAATAATAAAAATTATACACCAAATACAATTAAAATAAAACGCATGTCTGAAAAGTATTCTTTATGAATTCTGGTCATTCACAAACTGAACATTCATTACTTAAAACAATTCCAATAGTTTTTGCTAAGAGGGAAAAATTGGCAAAAATTCTTTTTAATTTTTTAGATAATTTTTTTTTTCCCTTTGCATCTTAAATTTTCAATGCAAAAGCTAAAATTTTCGTAAAAAGAAAATAATGAAACTAGAATTAACTATCTCGAGATAAAATTAAGCATTTCATAAAAACGTATTTTTATGATCATTTTATGGTATTTGTACATCATTAAATGAAGCGTTCATTATCAAAATGGTATAAAATCCGTTTTGTACTTATTTCAGTAAACAAGTTTTCCTTCAATTGTTAAAGTATAAAAGATCCTACATAACATGAACGGATGATTCGTTAGATCGTTGCAATAGTTTAAAATGGCATTTTTATGTTTTATGAAAATTGTATTTCAAGTTGAATTTATGCCATTTCACAACTGAATGCTTCAAATATTCACTTTATAATTATAATAATAAGAAAACATTCATTCAGAGCTTATTGAAGAAGTTCAGGAAGAACCTTTGGTAGAAGAAGAAGAAGAAGAAGAAGAGATGTAAGGCCATTAAATAATTAAATAGAATAATCAGCTAGTAATTGCTAATTACTTATCTGTCTGTTTGCGTGTATGGGTTTATTATGTATGATTTACGATAGCGGATGTAAAAATAATTCAATAGGTTCAAAATGATAAAGGTATACACTAAAACACCTCGTAATGTGCTTATTACTTTTTGGTAAAACACATTCAAGGGAAGATGAAAAAAATAATTAAATGTTATAAAAAAAGTCGTAGTAATTTTGCTAACTTTTAAGATTAAGTACCAGCTTAATAACATTTAACGTTAAGGAGACTTTACAAATGGGTACACAAAACGAATTCTAATGACACTCCGAAAAAAAAGTATTAAGCTCCAGCTTATCTTAATAGGTCTTATATTTTAATGTTTTAGTTAATTATAATATGCTTTATTAATTGAAAAGGTAATTTTTCTTTACCAAGAAGGTTTAACAAATAAAATGATGTATTTGTAATTAAAAATACAACGAATTTAATCGCAATCATTTAAATAATAATATAAGTCTTAAACAGACTCGCACCGAACCCCTCGATATTTTGTCATCAGTTATTTTGTTTATGTCCATTATTCAGTTTAATAATAACTTTAGTAAAAAAATTTAGTTCATAATTATTATTGGTTAATAACAAAAACATAATAGCGAAGATAATAATTCTTGTTCCACTTTCTAAAATCCTTGACGAACAAATATGTGTCCACATTTCAGGCTCCCGAGGGAGACCTCATGGGAAAGAGAACAGAAGAAACAAAAAGTATTCTTTTTCAAATTAGCGAAGATGTTTTTTGTAGAAATCGAAAGGAGAAAAACTCTGACGAGAGACTTTAAAAGAACATGTCGCTCTAAAGGAGTAAGTAACAATTCAATTCGTATTGATTTTTTTGTCATATGTATTACAGGCTGATTGTGTATTAATTAGTCAATGATTCAACAAATTAGCGTTTAACAAATTTTTTATGACAGGTAATATAAATAATACAGCTATGATGATAATTATAGATGATTAAAAGTATTAAAAATAAATAGATTGATAGTTAACAGCCAAAGAAAAAATCCTTGGCATGATTGGAAATCAAAACCGGAACTTTCCCAATTCGGTAGCTAAGAGCCGTCTATCAACGTGACAACGATCTTCCAAATTTTCTTTAGCCAAACTCTCGCAAAGATGTACTAAATGGAGACATCTAATTTTTCTCTTCGGATGTTAATTATAAATAATAGTAGGACCAATGCCACAATACAAATTGCTTATTTAACATTAATACATTTTCGAAGTATAGATATTGGTATTTGTGTAACCCACTACGTAGCTTTAATGTAGAAAACGACTATATGACGCAAGATATAGGTGTCCTTACCAAATGCCATAGAAAAAAATAAATAAATAAAAAAAAAGGGATTGAGGGACAAGTATTTCTGTGTCGCCGGGAAACAGAAGTAATGATTCAAAGCAGGTCAAAACCGAAAAAGTCACATACTCGCTTGCGTTGAAAGAAATGTTAAGATAACCCCTTTCATTTGAGTAGATCAAAGGAAAAACCCGTCTTTGGGGGAGAACCTTGGGTGTTAAAAACACATGAAAGGGGAAGCTCTCTCGAGTGAGCTCCTCGAGAGCTCTCTCTCATTTCTTTCGGGGACGACCCCGAGAACGGAGCCCTCAATTATTTCTAGGACTGAAGACCCCACTTTATTAGTAAGCATCGATTGCAAAAGTTAGTTTATAAGATTCTGTGATCCTTCATCATTTTATTTGAGACTTTCAACCATTTGAATAAAAGCATATCGTATGGTAATTTTATTTATACTAAAATATCTTCCATTGATCACTACGAGAAATTACTAAGGTGATTTAGCCATTGTATTAGAACTAATTGGGACAAGATTAAATTAATATCAATCTGTAATATTTTTAATGTAACTTTAGTCTAATGTAGTACGCTCAAAATTTAATGGAGTAATCAAATCTAGTGGTTAGAATAATTAAATGGCACCCCATTTGAAAAAATATTTTAATTATTCGACTGGACCGTATAGTCGTGATTCGTAGAGTGGGGTAGGTAAAAGAATGATATAAGTATTAATAGAAATTCTTCGTTCTTTATATATTTCCCGTACATTTTATATATTTGATACATTTTAGAACTCTAGAGAAGAACTCAAACAAATAATTAATAGTAGGACAATCTAATATTTAAAAAAAAATAAGAATGATGTTATATATGTCTAGATGGAAGGAACGCCAAATTTTTAATTTCATCATTATTTTTTATACTTTTATAATATAATATTATATTATTATAATATACTTTTATTTATATGCTTTTCAATTTATTCATTAATCTTTGAAGGAGCCAGTGTTTGACAAACCAAAAAATAGAAATCAAGAGGACACCTTGAAGTTGGATTGACATCGCTGTCAATTACTGGCTCCCCTCTAGTTGCAGTCTTTTTACATGAATTTGATGGTTGATACATTATATGATGGGGCCTGATCATGTTTAGTTGAAATGATACATTGGGAACAGTTTGACTTGGTTTGAAATGTTGTCTAGCACTGGTCCAGCAAGGGTCAACCATTGGGTATGGAAGGTGCCAGTGTTTGCCTCCCCAGGTACCCATCCTGATCTCCATAATGTCATTGACGAGATTCTTTTGTCCTTCATCTGATGCTACGGGGTACCATCCTTAGCACTCCATATCTACGAATGTTTCTGTAGTAGCACATGTTAATATGAATTTCCCACCCCATTCAAAAGCGAGCTGGTGTGACTACCTGGTCCTCTTCAAAAGCCATAGAAACTGTGGAGAGATTATCATGCTAAGAAGAATAAAGATAAGCAAGATGTCGAAGACAATCTGAACAGCGGTAACGTAAAAGAGAAGAGAAGAAACAATAAAATGAAATTGAAAGAAAGTAAAGGACAAAGGCAGCGAAGAAACAGTGGAAACCTAAAAACAGGAGAAAGATCATGCAATCTTCGTCGAGTGAAACAGAATAATGGAAGGCTTGAGACCCTTCTTCATGTGAAGGCAATGATTTGTTTGCTACTAATGACGAGATCGAAATTCCTAGTGAGGATTCAATTGAACTTGGTGAATAATAAATATGTGTCATTAGTCTACCAGGTCCAATAGTTCCTATTATGGTTCCTAAGCAAGAATGTTTCACAGTATCTGATATTGATGGTGATTGAACACAGCATCACTAATTTAAATAGACTAACTAGGTAAGCAATATTGGAACTTATACTGACCATTATTATTGTTGAAATATATTACATACCAGAAATAAAATTGTAGTGACAATTACTATTTCTTTGCATGTTTAATCAATTTTGGAAAAAACTAATTTATAGTTATTTATTGCTGACTACGCCAACGGACGTTGAAACCGTGAAATAGTCCCATCTCTCTATAACGACGGCGTACTTTTATTGACATAAAAATATGGAAAAGTAGGCCGGTGTTTTCTGGTTTGTGAGGAAATTTTCTATATGGATATGTCTGATATTTTTTATAGTCATAAGCTGATAATGATACACATCTGTTTCAGATCCAGATCAAATCCAACAAAACTCAGCAAGAGTTCATAGTCGAGGAGGCCGACGAGGTGGAGGCTCTGATGCAGCATTTGGAGAAGGTGTACGCCGAGTACAAAGGAGAGGAGGAACAACTATACAAGAAGGATCACGAAGGTAGCAGAATAGAGGTAGAACTACCGCGGGAAGAGATAAAGGATGAAGAGCTCAAGTTGATACGGCAGGCAGCTAAAGGACTGTTGAAGGTAATGTTTTCACGCAAATATATCACGTATATGTCTGTATGTTCTATGTTAATGTTAACAAAAATGATTCAGTTTATATGAACTGCTTTAGGTCTCCAGGTGCTTTAGGCTCTGGGTGTGCATGTGGTTTGAAGGGTGTGTAAGTGGTGACGTCCATAACGTAAAACCAATATGAACTTACTGACTTAAACAATGGAGGACAGAAAAGCACACAAAAAGTCAATAAAACCTGTATAACCTACGTAACCAATAAAACCTTCCATACTCATTTTAATATACCCACTATCATAAACACATTCCAAATCACAACCACCATAATCCCATTGCTCGATCCCTGCCTAGCTCCACAGAGCTACAATCAACTCCCTACAATGCTCTTAGGAGTTTGAAGTGGCAATGTCTTCGAGCTCTCCTGTAACTAACCCGTTATTGAAAGTCTAACCATTACTGCATAGATCGAGAGATACGCAGAGTATTAGAAACACAAGGGTTTCTGCTTTTCAAGAAACCAATAAAACCATCAAAACGGTTCGGCCATTTATCGTTGGATTTACCCTCCTTAAAACGTGTACGATTTAAACGCTTTAAAACGTCTTTTCATTACTGTAGCGACCGCTAACTACATAAGGTAAATCACCCTATTCTCTATTGTATATATATTGTAAGCAAACGTAAATAACATGAACTAAATGTATTATAGACGAAATGTAAATAACATGAACAAATATAAATCATTGTAAATGTGAAGCAATAAAAGGCGGAAGCCAACTAAGTCACACGAGAAGGGCCAACAGCTGTCAGTCACAGGTAACCGCAGGGCCTAAGCGCCAGATGAGTGAGGGTACCCGCAGGTCATAAACAACCCTTTTGCAGCCTCTCTACCCTCCAGGGGACAGGGATGGCCGGGTAATTAGGCGTCGGCCGCGGGTACCTCACCACATGTGTGGGGAACCAACCGCCGGCCAAGGCAACCCTTGCCAGACCTCCCAGTAGACAAGGCTGGATAGGGTACTTAAGGCGGGCTCCGAGCCCTGTAAATTAGTCTCTCGTGAGCTTTACTCGTTGACGCTTGGTTTCCGCTCTAATTCTGAACATTTAACTAATTCTTTATGAAAAACCTCTGTACCTCTTCTCTTGAACATAGTGCATTGTCGGGGCACATACCTATCAAAAATGGAGTCAGATAGTAACGCCGTCATAAATCGATTGTCCAGGTTATAAACTCGAACAATCCTCACTTGTCACCAGGGCTAGGGTGACCAGGCACCCCCCTAGTGACGACCCGACAATTACATTGAAAGCGCACGACCATTATCGGTTCAGCGATTATGTATCGTTCCCTTTCCTCAGGGCATGCCCAAACTGATCGACCATACCCTCAAGTACGAGGAGCTACTGTCGAAGAAGGACCAGCCCGTGAAGGACATTGTTGGTGAAAACATCGATAGTATAAAGCACACTCTGTTAGCGGGTATCGAACAGAGGAACATCCTTGCTGAGAAGAAGAAAGTGGAACCTTGGGCGTGGTGAGTTTAATTCACACGGGTTCATATTGTATTTTGTTGGTTTTTAGGCCAAGTATGTAATAGGGTTTGTTCTTTTAAGGATTATTTTTGTTTGTTAGAAATACCGGGTTTGTAGGTAAGAGATCTAGCCAGGCTACTACGAGTTATGCATTGGGCTGAGTCGGGTTTGGTCCTGATACGGTAAAATCTATGAATAAGGTTGTAGGTTATATTTATTTTTTGAAATATTGTGACTGGGTAAATAATGTAGAATACATCCTCGTTGGAGAGTAGGTTGTTGGCATGTATTCAATAGGGAAAGCTACGAATCCAGTAAGTCACTCATGCTATGTCTTGGGCACTAAATAGTATCCCATTCCAAAGCCTTCAATTTGCTTGAAGAAGTTTTTATTTCAACAAAAAAGTCCTGAGTTGCCGCAAAGTTAATGTTGTCAGTGAATCTCCAGTTTTTTTTTGTTTTTTTTTATCAAAGCAATTGCATTGCTTTTTTTGCCACTGGAATGAATGGGAAAAGGGAAATAACCTGAAAAGGAGGTGAGAATGAATATTTGGGGCAATGTGATGGAGTTTAAGAACCTCTTTTACGTTAGTGAAATGATCCGAACCGGAAAGTGTATCTATTAAAGAACTTTATTCAGCTAATACACAAAAATAATACAGAGAAACAATATGATATATACTTAGAGTGAGAGGATTGTTGCAATGGTTTATATGGTCTTTATGAATAGGCTTAGTGACTTATGATAGTCACGGAAAAGTGAATTATTGTCACATTGAGTTTGTTTTTTTGTTGCAAACTCCATGTTTATTATACTTCAAACAAAACGTATACAACGTAAATTTTTACAATCACTATTATAGAATACATTTGCAGACCGACATTTATTTGAAAGGCGATAACTGTGTAACCTAATAAATCCTAGGGTCTAAATCCAGTGAATTTTAGTTGTTTTTTTCACGAATGAAATCTGTGAAATTCTAGCTATTAGATTTGGCAAGTGGAACAAATTAATTTCATAATCTTGACAAAAATGTAAATTATCGTTTTAGGCAAAGGGGATATGAGGTAGACAGGAAGATATATACCAAAACAATCGAAAAATTAGTCTGTAAAAAGAGAGAAGCGGAATTCATGGTCAAGAATAAGAAAAATTTTATAAAGAAAAAACAAGAACTCGAAAAAGATTTCGATGAGGTAAATCTTAGGGGTTCCGTGGATGTACGTCTTAAACCTGTTAAGACCAATATCTTAAAGCAATAAGAGATGTGGAGGTAACTAGAATAGCATAAAAAAAAGTAAAAATTAACCACAAACATAAAGACATAAATTACTAGTCATTAAGTTACTAGTCATATAAATTACTAGTTATCGGTCACGATTGAATGATTGAACATTATTTATTGTAAGTTAGTCCAAAAATATGCCATCGTTGCACTAATGCTTATTGGAGGCCATCACGTGGTTTGGAGGTTGGAGCTAATAATCAATTATTAGTTTACAAAATCAGGACAAGCAAGGGTGACAACCATTAAATAATCCACCCTTGCACTCTAATTTTGGGTAAAAAAGATAGGAGTTACAACGGAGACTGCGTGACATTTTTTAAAATTCTGTGCAACATTTTCAGTTTTAATATTTTACTTAAGTTTCATTAATTCCTTTCTAACAACAACCCTTACTATGAGGAAACACAAAAACCAATATATTTTCTCCCTACATCTACCGCATTTGATGGCGTCTATCCTATTGTGAAGAACTATCTATTTTTAGAGTTAGTTATTAGCTCATAAGGTTTAGAGAAAACCAACTTTGCTGCATCTAAAATTTGAAAGTTATGATAGTTGTACCAACATATCACGAATAAATAGAAATTCCCCTCATCTTGGCCCAGAAAATACGTGCCTACGTTTCCATATTTTAATAACAAACAACTTAGTCAGTTAAAAGATGGGAAAACTAGTGCACGACACAGCCGAAGCCCACTAGGGGCGTGGCGGGTGTAGCCCCACCCCTGACCTGCCTATATAGAATATAGGCATGCTATATATCCCCTAAATCGAAAAACCCGACGAAGAGCGGGAATAAATTTCAGGCTCTCGTGAGCAAGACGCCACAAAGTCCAAACCCCGCAGCTCCAGTGACTAAGAAACCACCGCCAATTGTTGTCTCGGGAGAGACAACAACCGATTTAACACAGCAGCTCAAAAGAGCAAATATAAATAGTTTCGCCCTCACGAAAACGAAGGAGGGCGTTGCAATTTATCCTGAACAGGAAGAGGAACGAGTGAAGATATTGGATGTCCAGGAGGACATCAAGGAAATTTCAGATGTCATAAAAGAGAACATACCGGAAGTCGTCTATGTGCGACATCTCAGAAAAAGTGACCCAACCGGTCGCAAACAGGACATTGCGTCAGTGCTGGTAACAGCTAATGCCACGTCATAGTTCGTGTCGTGACGTTCAAGGAACAAAGAGGCGCCCCCTAATGCCATCGATGTCACAGTGGTTTCGCACTGAGGCCGGATATTAAAGTGTGTTAGATGTGCGGGACCCCATGAGGTGGCGCAATGTCCAAGGAATGGTTCAACCCCGCTCAAGTGCTCCAACAGCGGCGAGGCTCACCCTGCGTCCTACAGAGGGTGCACAAAGCGAAAGGAGACACTATCCAGAATGAAACCAGCCCCCGACAAAATCCAGCCCCAGCAGAAGAAGCGCCGCCAGAACGAGCCAGAACGAGCCAATAACGAGGCCGGCTCCACCGCCATCTATCAGTGCTTGGAGGATTCCGCTCTTCAAGCTCTTCCAGGACAGAGATAAAGAACCAGCTCACTCCTCCACGCCGAGAGCGGCCCCCACCTGGTTGAGAACGGCTCCCAAAACATCGGAAGACAATTTTAAATGTAAGTACCTAGATCCTAGGCTAAAGTTTCTGACAAACGACCAGCGCCAAGACCTTGAATGCGGACCCAAATGGGGAACTGCCCTAGTCGATTTCCGTAGCCAAATGTTCATGGCTATAATACCTGGAAATCAACAACAATGGTAGATCACCAAATGTTAAATTTTAACGTTGATGGTCTCCTGACCAAAATAGATGAGGTAGAATTGTTGTTAGCGCTCTACCGACCAGATATTGTAGTTTTGACAGACACTAGGGTGTCTACACAATCGATCCACATTAAATGTTATTCAACTGCCATTGAAAGTGTTAACGGTTACGGAGGCGTTCTCATTGCTATACGCCTTGGTAGCAATTGGAAGAAAGTGGCTTCACCACTGACTACAACTGATCCTAAGCTTTACCACTAACCAGTTAAGGTAAATTTGGGGAGACCCATTTACCTTACCACCCTATACAAAAGACCGTACGCGTCTCTACAGCAGTACTCAGCCTTGCTACACGCATGTGCGCAGAGATATAACCACTGGGTGGTGGGAGATCTTAACGCAAAACATACCATGTGGTATAAAACCGCAACAAATAAGGCTGGGAGACTCCTGTTGAGAACGCCGTTTACGGTCGTTCACCCCCAGACTTTTACTTTTCGACATAGAGGTAACCCGCAGGCTACCTCGACGATTGACTTACTACTGACAAAACAACCCCACCGTATCACTAGTTGCACCGCCCTTGACTTTATTACCTCTGACCACAGGCCAGTACTGTATGCAGTGGATGGTAAAGTGACGACCCATCGCCCCACGAGATACGACTATCGTCGTGCCGACTGGGATCTGTATCGGTCGCAGATTTACCATAACCTGCATACGGTGCCACTTCTCCGCACGAAAGAAGAGGTAGATTTTCAACTAACTTTCATAGCTGGCACTTACTGCTCTATTCGAACCATGGTTTTATTTATACCTAGAAGCGTCTCCCCAGCGATCCAGTCTTCCTCTCTCCGGATCAAGCTCACCTTTAGGATCCGGACGGTTTTCGTCTAGCCTTAGATACCGAGTGCGAATTCGTGGTCATTCCAAGTCCACATAAACTACCTATAATACCTACCCTGTTCCTTTTTTCCTGAGCATAGTGGACTGCCGGGGCACACCTTCTAAGATCTAATAAAGTCAGATCAATATGAATAAAGTTGCCCACCGACTATGCCGCTAGCAAAGGTCAAAGACCAAAGGTCCACCCATCGTATCTCTTTCTTGAGTCGGACAGCAGCCGGGTCGTAGAGGCCCTAGGCCGCGGCTGGCGTCCCTCTTACCTTAAGAATGCTGACAATGATCAAATCTATGATTAGTAGATGTTAGTTAGCAATAAACTTACACATAATAAAACTCCGTTCTTTCATCTAGAAGAAAGCCTGACAAAACACCCTTATACGAGACCGGAAATGCTAAAACTAAACGATTTGGACAGCTCAATTGACTAATTAATATAACATGTTTTAAAAAATAATAAACTTCTTCAAACAATCTGGCTAGCCCGTCGATCTAAGAAGTCATAGAACAAAAGTCAATCATTAGGGTAATTATGATATATTTCACAAACAATTCTCTCCATTAAAAACCCCTACAGATCTTCATAACCTTCAAAATCCACCCATTCCTACAGATCCCCTCCACTCAAATTAGAGAGGCAGTGACCTCATAGTGGACACTGGAAGTCCTAGCAAAGCACTTGCCAAGCTTGGTTGAAGTAGTAGCAGAAGGGATTTCTTCCGGGTATGCACTTCCTCCTCCACGTTGGGAAGGCAACATCTGTCATGAATTAAGTCAGTTTTTGGACTTAATTGGTAATTGACATATGAACTAGTGAATGAGCTATCATAAATATGATTACGAGACGATCTAATTATTAATTCTTAAGGAGGCAATTTTTATTCTTATTTAAAAAAATAAAACATTAAGGGCAGATCAAAAACTTTGATCTACTAACATAAACTTGCTTTATATTCTATAGAGAGAGCGCAATTACTGGAAAATGAGGAAGCACGCTGACAAAATCCTTGCAGCCGAACGAAAAGTGAAGTTGGCCGACGATGAATCTCGGTTTCCGGCAATCATATTCAATGAAAAACGAAAAAACGCGATGGAGGCGGAAATGGGCAAAGTGGTAAGCAAATTGTGCCGGCGCTACCCCGCAATCAAAAATGCCGTGACAAGCAACCAGCTACGTCCTCCCAAAAACAAACCAATGAAGGCCAACTTTCGCAAGATGAAGATTCGTACCCATTCACGTACGATGAACTGTATTGTTCCTCCGCCTTCCCTGCAAGAAGAAACGTCCAAATGCAGGATTGCGGAGAAGCAACGCTTACAATAAAATCATTCCAATTTCCCTTAAGCAGAAGTATATCTCATGTTTTTCGCAAATGTTAAAGAATAAGATTAGAAGTAGCTTGTACTAAGAGTTCAGGCTATTCAGCCCATTTAATAGGACTTATCATTAAAAAAAAATGTAAGGGTAGAAATTTTGCTTTGTTATGGTCCATAGATGCTCTTTTTATCCATTAAAGTACTCAATAGTAACCCTAAAATAAGTCGCAAGAAACCCAACGCACTTATTTGTAACTGAGCCCAACATGCTCATCTCCCGGCTGTAAGGAATCTGACAGAATTTTTCCTTACAGCAATTACTCAAGCGTGATTCCATTTCTATAGCCCCTATGCTTCGTTTCGTACATCGAGACTAGGAACTTGAACTTGACACATTACATTGTTCCTCCTATCCTTGCAAAGCTGTGAATGAATTCATCCTTGTCTGCCATGAACGGGTGGATGTGGGGCGCGTGATTCAGGTTCTTTACATAAAAATACTGCACCACTTCGGTTCAATAACTTCAATGCTGGGAATACCTGCCTTCAAGACGCTGCTAGATCAGGTTGTTTATTCAGTTGTCGATAGATAAGGACCTTAAACCTCAACGTCAGCAGGTTAGTAACCTCCCTCTAGTGTATATATCACCACGCTATATTGATTCATTCTCATCAGATCTTTATGTTTTTGTTATATGTTCAAACTCCGACATGGGGGAAGTGCAAAATTGTTAAATAACGTTATGGAACAGAGGCTTTTTGATGCAGGCCGACCAATGTACCCTCTGTTCTCTTGGGTATGGGTAGTGATAAGTGCAAGATGGAGTGGAAAAGCATGCGCGGTAACAAAGGGGCATAAAGAAAAAAAAAAGCCTTCTGAAGGATGGTAGATTTGTCCATGACCAGAACATATATACATTGGAACGAGGATTTACTGGGCTGATAAATAGGGTGAGCTCCACCACTTTTAAAGATGTTCAATAAATTAATCTATAACGTACATCATTATACTTTTGCACAAGCACAGACCGCAATGTAAAATTATTAAAAATTTTATAAAATGTATTCTGTTAGTGATTGTTTCGTTACATACTGCCGAATATATTTTTTCTAGTGGTTTAATGAATGTTATTAAATTAGTCGGATCACCATTGTATTGTGGAGTGTAAGGTGTCCATAGTATTCTTTAGTTATATGATAGTCGTTAAGAGCCATTTCTAATTCGTTAATTTTTCTGTTTCTATCCAAAATATCTCTTATACCTGTTCTTGTCATAAAAAAAAATGTATATATATATAAAATTACACTTTATGCAAAAATAATACCTTAAAGTCTTTTTTATTGCTGTTGACGAAGTCTTCCGTGTGGTCTGTATGTAATGTATTGTTTCTGTATAACCAGCATAAAACGTAGGAACGCACCTGCAAGTGAACAGTCCCAGGCTCTGTTAATATTTTCTCGAGCCTTCTTAGCCTATCCGTCAGAGTGGTAGTCCAACAATCCCAGATCCTGTTATCGAAGCAATCTTATAATTCAGGAATTACTCACGGATGCAGAGAATATTTCTTCGGATCTTCTCGGCTTGATGACGAACCGTCTTCTCTTCTGACTTGAAGTTCGCAGGTCCCAAGTGAATGATATCTTCAATGTAGTCCAGCTTTCGTCTTCCTTCAACTTCCTCAGGTATGTAACAAATTTCTTTAGGGTATTACCTGGTGAAAATCTATTGAAAGAGATCAGTACCCAATATCGGCGAAGTCCTGTCCTGTGGGGTATCTTTCCAGAGATATTCCATCGGCCTTCTCACGCTATTGGAGTGGTCCCACTGTCCGTTGTCAAATGAGGGATCTCTAAGAAAGAGGTGGACTACCGTGAAGTTACTGAGTATACTGCCAGCTGCCTGTTCGGGGTGCCAGTTAAATAATCTTTGTAGAGAAGAGTATTTTAAAAGAAAAGAAAGAAAAGCTTTATTATGAAGTAAAAGCAAAACAATGGTATATACAAATATTAAGACTTATGTTACTACATACTGTGTCGGCAGGAACGAGTGTCTGGGAAACAAGTGTGAACAAGTGGGGGATGGAATTAAAGGGTAGTTCCAGGAATAGGGAGGGATGCGTTCGCTTACTTAAAAAATAACAAATGTAGTAAAATGGTGTCTCCTCGATCCGACACGAAGCAAGTAATTTTGTTGTCATAGGTCACATTTTTAATATATGTGACATTCAGACAAAGAGTTTTGTTCTTAGCTTTAATAGTATTATTGTAACCATATTTGACAACTTTTGTTTTCTTGGCGGTCGCCGGGACAGTCTAGGAGGTATTATTATTTTATTCTGTACATTTAGATATTTTTTGCTTTGTTTGTGTGTTTAACAGTGTGATGGATTACAGATTGTGTATTGGGTGCGCTGGCCTTTGCCCTTGAGATTAAAGAATGCGTTTAGGTGTGTATCTGGTTGAACTACATGTTGGTGATTAACAAATTCTCTAAAGCCTTTTGATAAAGCGCAAATCACTCTGAAAAAATTTCTCTTTGATCACAATGATCTCGATAATTGGCTGATATTTAATCAAGTTTAATTAAATTATATAAGTGCGTAAAAGCCATCAAGCCACTTGGTCAGTTTGGACAGAAGGTGTTTTATTGATTAATCCACACCAGCACCAAACAATCAACATATCATGAAATCACTAACATATTTGGAGCCACTTTTGCAATTATACTTGTGTGATTTAATTCGTTTTTATTTCAATTAAATTAAGATAAACATCCAGTGACACAGCTTTCATCCAAACAGTGTCTACTCCTATATTCAAATAGATGCTTGTTTTCGCTCCCAGGCCTATACCATATACTTAGCTTAGAAGGGAATCCAACACGCGTCTCAGAAGCTAGAAGTCGATTATAATAGGCGATGGCTGGATTTGTTTACTGCTACAAATCCACAGTAGCTTTAAGGACCTTGGAGCCTTAACAATATTCCTCCACTCCCCCTCACAGCCCTATGGACGCTTAGGTTCGCATAAATGTGAACCTGGAGATCGTACTTCTAACCGTCCATTATTGTAAAAAAAAATCTGTTTGATGCTTTTGATTTTGTCTTAATAGATAAATCGATCATAGTTTTACAGGGCGCCTACACTCGCTACCCCCCCTCTCTAAATGTTTGGGTTGTTGAACCAACCTTTTTAATGGCGCAGAATGAGTGCTAATGTCACCGATCTCACCTGCTAATAATAACCATCATCGCCCAATGGTTGGAGCATGCTTATTGAGTTAAACGGTTCACTAAGAGACGGAATTGGGCACAATCAACCATTGAAACCAAGACAACGTTGGCAACCCTCACCAAAGATCAAGACCACAGAGGAGCTCAGAGCCTAATTCATTGAAGTCACCACATTATAAGAGCTACGCAGGAAGAGTCATTAATAATAATCTATGTATAATAAATGGTCACAATATTTTATTCTTTCAACTGCTGTGTACCTGGCCAGATAGGGAATTAGCCTGTTTGATTATTGTACTCAGTGGAGTAGGTTTTATTCGAGTGTGTTTTTTTTTTTTCTGGTTACTAACATCCAATATTTTATTTATTTTTCAAATACAGGCTACTAATACCTCCAGAGCGTTACAAAGAACAGGGATTTCATATACAAAGTAAGGAAATACTACAAATAAATAGATGAAACGATAATCAGGAAAGATAATTCTATTTATATTGATTACATATCGAGCTAACAACGTATTTTTTAAAGTTTAAAGCAAATATAAATGTTTATCAAACACAACTTTTCCTGGGTACTTAATGTTTAGAGAGAGTCGGCATCATTAATTTTATCGAGCGATCTAAGTTTATTTGAAGAATTTTGTTTTTTATATACCAGTGAAGTACTTGTACAAGGAAAACATTATTAGCTGTTTGATTGATATCAAGACTTCTCAACCGTGATTTTGGCATCAAGTTGATCTGCTATGATTAGATAAATCATAGGGAAATAAAAACGGTAATAACATACTTAATTGATAAGGTACACGTGGCTTGGAGCGAGAACATGAAGTATATTTATATGAAGGTTACATCAAGGTTACAAAAAATGGTTACATGATAAGGATTAAAATTATAATAAATAGTTATTAGTTTTACTTATACATAACAGTCTCCCCCACTATTCAAGAATTATTAACATTAAAAATAGTAGCATGAATCAAAAAGTATATGTCTTGTGAGGGGACATCAATACTAAAGTAATATGTTAGGATCTCAAAATCTTTCTGGGAGTCTTCTCTGACGAACAGGTCTGTTGATAGGACATAGAGGAGTCTGAAGAAAAGGCTCGGTTGAAGATGAATCTGGAAGATCATGAGGAGGCACAGCTGAAGCTGGCTCGGTTGGAGATGAATCTGGAAGATCATGAGGTGTAAATTGAGTGTGAGGTTCCTGAGGTGGACCTGGAGCTCGAGGAATTTCATAAGACTGAGAAGGGCCAAATGAAACACTTTCTTTTTTGCTTGTACAAGGGTGTTTCTCAGTTGATTTATGTGACGCTTGAAAATTCTCCTTGATTCGTCCAGGTGGACAAGGTAATGTTGTTGACCCAACCTTTGCGTCACCTCACCAAACTCCCACTTTGGTTTGTTATTTTTGAAGACACGGATTTGCACTCTCTCCCCCACATGAAAAAATCTTCTGGTAACTCGCGTTGACTGAGAAGAGTGTGGTTTGGTTGGTAACAAGGCATCCAGGGAATCCAATTCTTTTTCAACACGTTCTCGTAGAGCATAAGGTAAATGGCGTTCTCTTGTGAAACTAGGTTTTGCCCCTTGTCGTAGCTGTAACTTAACTTCATAATCTGGAATGCAGCCAACTTCCTCGGTAAAGACAGTTGGGAACTCAGCTATTATCTCACCAGGCGCAGCGACACAGCCCACCGCAAGTACACTTGACATATGGTTTTTGGTGGTATCAATTTCTCTCAATTCAATCATTAAATCTCTAATCCATTGACGCCCAAGCAATGCTGTATGGCCAGACGGAACAATATACAGGTCACCACACGCCTTTCTACCTTTATATGTGGCGGTTACCTCAACTTTTCCTCTCGGAAGAATTTCGTTGCCTGAGTACGCTCGAAAAATGGCATTTGTTGGTTGGATTTCTAGTCCCAAATTCAATTTCCTAAAATCATCCTCGTTTAGAAGAGAAAATCTTGCTCCTGAATCGACCTCCATGAGCTGGGGGTTTCCATTGATTTGGACGGTAACGATATATTTATCGGAGTCGGGGTTTAGTTCGAAAAGGTCTACAAGATATGAAATGCCGTATTGATGTTCAGCGTTGACGTGAGAAATTGCATTTGAAGATGATGCGTAACTAGGTTTTTTATTTTGTGACAGGGTGGTGATACAAACTCGTGAAACGTGTCCCTTACGGTTACATGACGTGCAATGAACTTTATCATAATCAACGCGACAGTCTGCTAGTCTATGATTATTTCTAGCACACCTTGTACATAGGTCTTGAATCCCTAATGCTTTATAATCTATTCTATTTCGGCTGTGGGATCTATATTTGGCTCCTGATGAATGAAATTTATTACGAGAATCAGGGCGGTTGGACAAACGGTCTTGCGATTTTCTTCGAAATTGATACTTCCTATCCCTTTGTGGATAATTTGATGACCCAGATAAGTGATACGTGTCACTAGAAAAAAATGAAGTACCTGTATTAGACTGCTTTGAAAATTCCGCACTCTCAATATGAGCGGCCTCTAGTGCAGTGGCTTTGGCTAAAATTTGATCAAAACCAGTCACAGTTGACTGCAGAAGCTGTTCCCTTATCCAGTTATGACGTAATCCTCGAATGAACTGAGCTCTGAGGAAAATATCATTCACCGAGATACTTGTTTTCTTCCCCTCTGAATTTTTACACGAGTCGGAATTACATTCTACTTTGAATTCACAATCTCCTATGTCTCGCTGTAACGCAGCAACAAATTCGGAAATCGACTGATTTTCTTTCTGGGTAATGTTCAAGAAATAGTGTTGGGTCACAATTGCGCTACGTTTAGGGGTCAGCATGGTCATGAGATTAGAAACAAGTGTCTTATACTCAAGGGACGTGACAGGTTTTTCTGGTCCAAGGAATACGGTGAGTGCATTGTAATGTATACTACCCACAGAACCACACAAGAGCTGAGCTTTCTTTGTGGGATCGTCTAAATTTTTCATTGTGCAATAATTCTCGAAACGTTCCATATAACATGAAAATTTCTCTTTTTTTGAATCAAAGTTTTCAAAAATACTCACATTCGCGAGGTTGTTCGTGTCTGGCTTGGGGTCTTGTTTACTTGATGTTTGAGAGCTTAGAATTGATGTAAGCACACTCATGAATTCTTGAAATTGTTTTGCATCCATTCTTGATGATCTTGATAATTAATTCGAAAGATAAATAAACAGAAAACGGATAAATCAGCGAAAAAGTACAACGAAAAGCACTCGCGGTAAAAATTATGACTTACCGCGTATACAAGGAATACGAACTGTCCGCAATGTCCGTGTAACACGTCGCGAACTAGAAACTCGGATAGTTTAATCAGTTTTTTCTCGTCGCCAATTGTTATGATTAGATAAATCATAGGGAAATAAAAACGGTAATAACATACTTAATTGATAAGGTACACGTGGCTTGGAGCGAGAACATGAAGTATATTTATATGAAGGTTACATCAAGGTTACAAAAAATGGTTACATGATAAGGATTAAAATTATAATAAATAGTTATTAGTTTTAATTATACATAACATGATCTCTTGGCGGCCAAGATGTTTGGATTAAATAAATCAAAATTTCACTTTCCTGATGATGTTTCTTTTTATTTCTTTAAAACAGTATGGTTTTGCATTTATGAAATCACTAACATGCAAATGATAAATATAGCTTGGAGTTGGTATTCATCATTATAGCCTCGCATAGTGGTGTATGAGATAGTATAATGGATTAAAAACTAAATAAAGTAAAAAAACAACTAAGAGTGTAAAATAGGGAAATGGAAAAACGGTTTATAGAAATGTTGATCTCCTAGACAAACAAATCGGCGAATTTCCTGAATCAAAAAACAGAAAACAGTACTAGAAAATACTTGATAACTATTAAAACCGTAAATAATTTCATAACCTACAAAACTATTACGTTAATTGTATTTAAACAAGGATAACATACGAGTTATGTGACTGAATGTTTGGCTTATCGTGTCATTACGAAATCTGATAAATCCACCTTATCTATATGTTGGAGGGTCCGGCTCACATTATGGGGGATTCGATCAACGCCCACAATAGTACATTTTATGACAGACCGTTGGTGTCAACCCGGCAAGTAGCTTGAACCCTTGTGAATGACCGCCTAGCCTGTCTAAAAACCTTTGAGCGTAAATCAGCAAAGCTGTGGAGAGACAGAAGATGTATTATTCCATAACCTTACTGGATGCCAGGCGTACAAAACACTGAAGAGCAGACTTTCAACATCCAGGTGCATAGGTCGACCATAGGCGAAGTTTGGAATCATTTAGAATGGCTGGCCCAAAGCTGTCGTTTGCACTAGCTTTTCATATGATAAGGCAGCTTCAACCTCTTTTCTATCTTCAGATTATTTCTAAGATCTCTCAAATTCCTCAATGAAAACATCGAGTCCATCACATTCCACCACCATCAAATTCTCCAGATCTTACCAGCCTATAGACCATATTCCTATGCGAGTTCAGAACCCTTATAATTCCTCTTATTCCACTCCTTACAAATCTTGTTTCACACCCCCCACCCTCATAACCCGATGATCCGGTCGTGCGAAAGACCACGGACAGCAGGCATTACAACTTGAGGATCGGCCGATTTATAAATTGGTCCCTCTCGGAACCTAAAGAAAATACAGACTTGTCCGTTACGGTCCCCAAGTCGCTGGGCTTCCGGGTCCTTGTGTGACGGGGACTATTTTTTAGGTAGCTCTAAGACAGGCTGAAGTAGCCTGTAACCAGATCAGTGAGAGATTAGGGAGACTCAATATCTCTGTAAACGCGGGTAAGACTGACTGCGTAATTTTCTCTTTCCAAAAGGGAAAAAGCCCACTACCTACTAGTTACACAGTAGGAACGGAGGAAAATTCACCAGCCAACAACCTAGTATATTTGGGAATTAAAATGGACAGACACCTCCATTTTAGCAACCATTTCGCGAGGAAGTTAAAGCAAACCCGCATGAAGTCTTACAAGCTTACGCATTTACTGACCTCCCCCAATCTATCACTGCGTCTCAAGCTACTGATCTACAAGAGTATACTCAGGCCTACTCTGCTGTATGGTGCACCGCTCTTTCACTATCTGACGTATACAACAGCTCGGCGACTCCAACAATTCCAAAACGGTATACTGATGAAAGTGGTCAGAGGTACTTCATTCGAGCAGCGGAGCAACAGTGAGCTTCACGAGATCTTTGATCTGCCTACTGTGGATGAGTTCATCCAACGTAGACATATCAATTTTTTCGACTCCCTGCAATATTTGACAAACCCGGTGTTTAACACGATAACCCCCGCTCCGTTCCCCCATCGATTGCAGGACGCTGTCGCGGCTGGAACGCTTTAGTCTTAGGTTCTAGGTTTAGGTTTTAGTGTTAGTGTTTTCCACGGTCGCAAGCTGAAGGTGAGCCTCATCACCTAGTGAGTGTATGTGTATTGGACTTATAAACAACAATCTGAAAGTATTATATTTTATGCACTCCTTAATATGCATCTGCGAATGCAGCACGAGGAGACAACTGTAATTCCAAATTTATTTATTTATTTTTGTCATTGTATATATATTATCAATAAAGAGGTTTTGAAAGAAAAAAAAACAAAAAAAAAACGGGGACTTTTTTTCTTCTTCCCCTCTCCTTATACCCTTGTAACAAAATCAATTAGACAATTTAAATATAGTTTCATTGTTTTGAATCTGTATTTAAATTGTCTAATTAATTTTGTAACAAGAGGTATGGGAAAGAAAAAACCGGGGAGCTGTCTTAAATCCTGCTTCCTTTATCTCCCAGCACAGATTGCCAATTAAGCTTACATGGTGAACTATTTATTTTTAGCGGAAGGCTGGCAAAAATAAAATTTTCGATTCGGCCTGAACATTATATTATCTTATTTAGAGAGAGTTGTGGAGCAAACATAAACTTAATTCAACGGCTCATGTTTACCTCAGCCTGTCATGTTTACCTAAGGACCTGCGAATGTCCTTTAAACAAGCGTGAACATCCAGAGAGATAGCGATGTTCATAAAGTTCCAGAGATATATTGCATTGTTATATGAATTGTTTTTTAAATGCCGAAATATCTAATGTTTTAATCGTTTATTTAATAATCAATATTCAAATTCATTAGACTCAAAAGAATACAATGGACTAGAACGATTATTTTTTTTTTCTCTGAAACGTTGAGTTTTGTAGTTTCTTGGTATACCATACTTTTTTTGCGCTAAGGCATTTGTCGGGTCATCACGAGGGGGTGCCTAATTACCCTAGCCCTGGTGACGAAGTGAGGGTTGACTAAGCTATGCTTTGGAACTTTATATGAAAATAGTGTCAATCTGACACATGTAAAAAATTTGGAGTTGAATTTTATTCTAATGTACTAAAATGTTAGTATGTTTATTTTGTACAATCAAGTTAGTAAATGTTAAAAGCTATATAAAAGTTTGAAATTTAAAAGTAATTAATACTTTATTATGAAATATTGTCAACCCAGCAATGTAAAAACTTGTGATGTAAATGGTTGAAATGAAAAATGTAAAATTTTGGTGACACATAATCTGATATTGTCATTTAGTAATAAGAAAATGCAAATTGTCAAAGTGCTAAAAAAGTGAATAGTGAAATCAAAAGTAAAGTGGAATGAAAAATTTTTTATCGACAAGCTCAAAAAATTTTTAAATCGGAGCGGACCCGAATGTTGTGATATTAGATATTGTGGAGTTTTTGTATTCCAACCTTGAATCGGGAAGGCAGGTGAAAACAAATGAGAGTGGGGAGAAAAAACAAAAGAGTCTACTGGTAGTTGTGATGAGAAAAACACACAGTATTACTCTCTAGTTTTAAAGCCAGTGATAATAAATTAGTATTGTTGTGGTTGTGATAATAAAAAACACACAGAGATACTGGTTGTTGTGAAGATAGATGAACACATAAAATTACTCTCTAGTTTTAGCAGTTATAAGGAGTTGTTGTTGTGGTTCTGAGAAAACATACAGAGCATTATATTCACTCTAGTTTGGAATCAGCCTGATACATGTAAAAAGAAGACCATTGAAAAAGAAAAGGAATCAAATTAATGGACAAGTAATTATAAAATTAATATAAGTATATTTTTTATGTTTGTAAAATTAAATTCATCTTTTTGCCAGAATTATTTTGTTGATAGAACCTAATAGTAAATAGCAAATAAATAATATTTAAAAGTAAAGAGAACATAATAATATATACAATAGAGTATAGGGTGATTTATCTTATGTAGTTAGTTAGCGGTTGCTACAGCATTCAATATTTGTTTTCAGCTACCAAAATCACGATCAGTATTGCTGATTTTTTCGAGGCTTGGGATAACTGCGCCGTGAAAACAGACAGGACCATAGCCATTTATAATTAATTTGTTAATAGATTTAATGTGGGGGGGGGCAGTCCGAATCGTACTTGAAGGAATTTAAGCGTACTAATAATTATTCGAACAAAAAAATCAAAGAATGATGGGAAAAGTCACAGGGAAAAAAAGACTCATTTCTTTGTAATTATAAAGACTGGTTGGGATAAGATGACATCGTATACAACTTCGTCGAGTAGTTCCTCGTGTCGTTGATGATCCGGAACCGAATCCGGACAACTTCGAGCAGCCGAGGAATGCCCTGGAGAGGAGCAACGAGACCAAGCAAAGGAACGGGCAGGGTCTTTTAGGCGCTAGCTAGCAGTGATAGTCTTACGCTGCAGGAATTAAGTTATATTCCACGGGTAATAATAGATCAGACGATTCCACAACAAGGCTTACACCAAACAATTTATTTATTTAAAGGAGTATTATCGGATGATACAATTAAAAACGTATTATCCTATAATAATTCCAATTTGTTTAGTATTATTTTCCCTCTTGTTTGGGGTTTGAAGTCGTTCAAAGTTTGTTTCAAACATATTTTCATAACATCCGTCATCCGTCCCACTGTGAAATGTATAGAGAGATGAGTGCATCTGGTTAAAATAAAAACACTGACCTAGATAAATAAAATATTGGGTTGATTAGCGCTATATTGATATTAATAGAACCAAGGTCAATTCTCTACTTTTAAATTTGACGAATAGTTATTTTCGAAAAAAAACAAAACCTTTATCTGATTTATCCCGAAAACTCACTCCTCACCCAAATATATACCGATGACGCCTGATAGCTGTTGATTACTGTAATAAGATAAGAGCTCTACAAGCGCTAAAAAGCTGCTACAGATATCAGTTACCTTGAGGCGGAGGCGAGAGTGACTACTGAAGCATTTTGGAGCCACTGAGTAGAGTAAGTCTGGCTAAAACGTTTTAATGACTATTTATTAAAGATAGAATAATAGAGGGAAAAGAGTGGGACTCAAACTCAAGACCTTTAGATTTCAGATCACATGCCCGCTCTAACAAGGCTTATTTATTAGGTTATGAGATTACCTAGTCCCTTAAAACAGCTCGTTAACTACCCGAAAGCATCGAAAATAGTGATATTTCTCTATGTACCCGGTTTTTGTGGTATAATTCCGTTAAATCAAAAAAAAAAAGTCAGCGATTTAGGAATGATGGTCCTACAGATAGCAATAACTAAAAAAAATCAAGTCAATTGATAATTATAACTTGATACCTAACTTCGTATGATAGGAAAACATTTGTTTGTTAATTACAAGATAATAGGATTAATCATTAACCCTTTGTTCTTTCTTTGACAACCTTGAGTTTATTTGTGAATACTTCACACATATTAATAATAATACTTTTTTTTTACTACTCACTAATTAATTGTTTAATGACCTTCCATTATTTTTCATGGAACTGGTTTGATTATAATATAGTGGAGCTATCATGGAAAATATGTTACCTCCAAAAAAAAATCACTAGTCGAGTTAAAGTGGCGAAGATAATGTTGATGACTTTTTCACTGATAATATCTTCTTCATAAGTTCAAGTCCATGGTCATTCAGAACATTAGTTAGACAGCGAGATTAACAAGTGTTTCTTGCATTGCAGCTATTATTGATTGATGAAGCATCGGAAATCGACTAAACAGACAATCAGGCAATAAGCCGCAATAGCTTAATGAGCTGATAAATTTTGGAATGGCTTATGACTAACTTTTATTTTATAATGTTATATTTTGCAGGTACAAGATGTTTCCATACGACATAAAGCCGTTAGAAGAAGGTGTACAAAAGCAGTTGATGGACGACTTCAAAAGAGAGAGGGACGGATATGTGCAAGTGGGTCCGAAGAAATGGTTCTTCCCGTCATCCTATGCCACACACGCCGAGAAGTTTTATTCCTACCCCATAAGGGAGGATGACGTATGGGTGGTCACGTATCCCCGAACAGGTAAAATCATATAATGATAATATGAAATACATAAATAATGCTCATCTTGATAACTCGATAGTTGGTAATGATAATTAATTTAATGATTTGATCACCCGACAACGCGTGAGGCGATGGCCTCGTGACCTCTAGATCAACTAACATTTCATTTATTGTGAGCTTCACGTTATGATGGGGTTTTGGCTAAAGAGCTTTTTCCCCCAACGAAATTTGACACTTATATGAGCACTGTTTAAAATATTTTATTTATTGATTGCATGTAAACATTTTAATTAAGATATTCCTATAAAAACGATTTGAGGTAAAACATTTTTTTATAAAAGATATGTTTACTAATTTTCTTGAATTTTTAAACCTTTTTTTGACCGAGATCTTGCTAATAGCATATATAGCTCTGCCCGCGTCCAATTATACGTATATCTCAATATGATTACAACTCTTTTCTTGTGACTAAATATATTTGTAAATATCACGTTTTTGTGTCTGCAGGAACCACAGTAATGCAAGAATTGGTTTGGTTGATTATTCACGACATGGACTTCGAAGGACTAAACAGAAAAGGCTTGGATGAAAGATTTCCATTTTTTGAGTAAATTTACTTTTCCAAACATATTTATCTATTTGAAAGTAAAATACTACTTCTTTCAAAGCATTAATCAATGAATTCCGTTGAAGGTATACCATTCTCCATAGCGAAAAATTCCACCAAGAGCTGAGAGAGCTGAACGGCTATGAAGCGGAGTCAGTCAGAAAACTGGCCTTCTGGCAGAAGCCAGTCTATGAAATGGACCTTCCCTCCCCCAGGCTGCTCAAAACTCACCTGCCTTACTCTTTGCTCCCTCCTGACTTGACCAAAAGGTGCAAGTCCATCTACATCTGCAGGAATCCTAAGGATGTGGCAGTCTCATACTACCATCACAACAGGCTATTGAAAGTGTTCGACTTCAAAGCAGACTTTGAGAAATATTGGGAATATTTCGAAAAAGATCTGGGTAGGAAATAACTGATATCAATATAAACATGTATAAGACATATCACAACCAGAAAGAGATTTTCTGACATATCGTTTACTTTCAGTGACTTGGTCTCCATATTGGGAACATCTCAAGGAAGGCTGGGCCCAAAGAAATAACCCGAATGTGCTGTTTCTATTTTATGAAGACTTAAATAAAGTAAGCTAAAAATAATTTATCGTAATAGTTTATTAATTTATGTCAGTGATTGCCGTTCACTGAAGTTTACTCAACTACGTGATTCACAGCCGTGGTTAGCTAAGCAATAAAGAGCGATGATATGTGATCCGATCTTAATCGATGAACTAAGGGGTCACTCAAATGAAAGGGACAACTCAACCCATCTTACTATACCTGACAGAGTAACCTGACAAATGTGTAAAAAAAATCAAGTCAAGCGGGTTCAATAAGTATAATTGATTGTTTGGTGGTTTTTTTTACATAGAATGAGAGTAATAGTAGATTTAATTAGTAATTAAAACAATACTATTCTATCTGCATATTTCAACTATATATGTAGTGATACAGAGCCCGTCCCTCTGTAATATCACTACTATATCACACCAACACAACATAAAATTTTCAGAGTGAACCCTCATGGTCAAATACAGCTGAAATTTGTATTTATTCAGCTTACCGATCGCCTGGTTCCTTCATAATTCATTTTTAGACTCTTATCAGTGCAACTCATTGTTGGTTTAAATCGACGATGAAAAAAATCCGGTTCCACCTCTACTTTCCTATTTCGTTGATAAAACCAATTTTAAACAGAAAATCATTTATTAGTTTAAGTCTATTTAATGTATTAGTGCTTTGTATGACACTAAATATTCTAGACCCATGGCTATACCCTAAACACGGCCACGGTATTGGATCTAACTACACCTGTATTGGAAGTAACTATACCAACATAAATGTTTTGTATAATAAATACTAGATATGGAACTATGCGAATCCTGTTGCTGATATTTGTGTCATTGCGATGTAATACAAATATATAATTGTAAAGAAATACTCAAAGATGGCTCATTAATACATTGCCTGCATACTAACAATTCTTTAAAACAACTCAACTGCAGACTGGCAAAACCATAAGAAACTTGTCCCAAAATTTTTAAAGTGTTTATCGCTCATAAAATAGTTTATATTTCAGAAGTGTTTTGTTATTCCAGGACATGTCGGGAACCATAAGAAAAGTCGCCAATTTCTTAGGCAAGGAAATGCAGGAGAAAAGTGTTGAAAAATTGAGTAGTTTTCTTGCTATCGATAATTTTCGGAATGCTGTAAAGTTGCATGCCGTTAAAGGATTCAGAAACTCTGGAGAACAAGGATTTATAAGGAAAGGTATCATCATTTTATTTTGTAGCATAAATGAATGAAGACACATTTTTCTTAATATAATGAATTCTATTTGATCTGTGTAACACTATCCTCCCCATTTTCAGGGCTTTGTTATATTATTTTTTTCTTTCAAATTGTGAGTCTGTGTGTGTATTCGTGACTGCGAGTCCCCTGTTCAAGTTTTTTTTTTTTCAATCCCAGTTTTGTAAAGAGTGATGATATTTTGCTTGAAAGTATTACATGAAAAAAAAAGAAAAAGGGACCTTATGAAAAATAATGAAGGATCAACTGTAATTTTAAAAAATTTCTTATCTTATAAAGTATTGAATCAAAGATATCAACTTTCCGATTAATAATATGATATGATTATTATTACAAAAGTCATTAAAACTGCCATAAAAAACCTTTTCGTAACCGATAACAAACCATTAAATGTGTGGTGGGTGCATCATGCTTGAATTGAATTTTTGTTTGGGTTGCTGATTTATTTATTTTTTTAACCTAGGAAAAAATAGACATTGTCAATTGAAACTTACAAGATAACATCTGAAAGGGCTAATACGTTTGAGATACGCATACGATTTAAGAATGCGAGAAAGTATATTACTAGCACATTTCAGGAAATATTTGCTAATTCATCTATTGGTGAAATACATTTTGCTTTTTTTTACTTGAATGTAGGAAAACAAATTTAGTATCAAATTTAGTATATACAGACTTACAAACCAGACCTAACAGATCAGGACGGTGTAGTCGTCAACAGAAAAAAGTGTCTCCATTCTACTTACTAGTAGAGCTCTTGTATGAGCCTCAGCTCCTGGTAGCGGCAACCAACACCTGAGATGGGGTCGAACACTACTAAAAAAATAACATTCTTTATTAAATTTGTATTTTTCAATCATTTTTTTTATCCTATTACAAAAGTTAATTATAATTAGCCAAGTTATTATAGGGTGACTAAATTTATATTATAAATATCAAAACTCCATAGTTTCCAGTGAATCCAATTCCATAGTTGGTTGGCAGTGAATTTAGTTAGAAATGAGTGGATGTTGGGAAAATTTATCGGCTTAGGTTGATGAATGAAAGATTACCATTTATTAGTAAATGTATGTCTGCATCAGGTCTTTGTGGGAGATGATTACAGGAAAATAGTAATATGTTCTCTGGTGACCACATTTTTGAAAACCCATTGATGTCTGTTCTCAAATATGTACAACATACCACGTTATAATTTAATGAGATTCTTCTATAATATATTCCACCTATATCTGTTAATCGATTACTTGTTAAATAAAAAAAATATATTTTCCTATTACAATGTGCAGGGTATCCAAATTAAAGGTCTAAACATCGTGAGTAATAAAATGTAATATGCATTGGGACTTAGTTATAGTATAATTACGTGTAGACATTAAGACTGTCATAAAAATTATTTACACACTATTTTTTGCAATCCCAGTTTTATGAAGAGAGTCGAAAGATGCTAAAAATAAAGGGTACCTTATAAAAACACAGGATAACAAATTTAAGGGAATTTACATCATGATTATAATGTGTAATAAATATGTTTTGGGCTATTATTAAAAGTGTCACTTAAAGTGTTGATAAAATCGCTTTTGGAACAGTAACGAAACGTTTAATTGTGTGATGGATAATGGATCACACTTGACTTGAATATTTTTTTATTAATCAAAATATTCTATGTTTCCCAAATTTTACTGACTCAAATTTGTTCCAATTGATTATGAGGTAAATCGTATTTATTAATGGCAAATAAATGAAATAAAGGACTCGGCATGAGTTCCTTCAAAATTTATTCAATGGTGGTGAAAATACTAGTCGGTACATTTAACCAATAATACTATATTTTAGTTACCACCTCAGTCACTGAAATCACCTTTTCAACAGATAAAAGTAATTGGTGAGTAGTAAAATAGTAATATAAAATAAACCTTCTAAAATCAAATCGACTGGAGCGACATGAAATACCCAATTTCTGTTGCTAACTCCCAAAGCATTTTTTTTTTTCAAAGTCTTTGAAATTCTCATAAAGTTGGGTAGGGAAAAAATTAGACTCAACTTTAAATCTTAAATGGATTCTAAGTTGGGGCTTGAGAACTCTTAATAGTTAATCTGCGTGTAAACTTATCTAAACTAGAATATGTGACATCTATTCTATTTTACAGGAAAAGTTGGTGGAAATAAAGAATATTCTGAACATCTTAACAAGAGAGCAGATGAGTGGATAAAGAAAAATTGTAACCTCGAAGACTTTGAATTTCCTCAGACTTAAGCTCAACCATGAATTCAACAAAATGTGTGACTTTAACGACCAATAGTCACATGGTACTATTGATGATAGTCACATGTCACATTATTCCTTAAAAAAAATAAAACTTGATCAGAGCAGTTCAATAAATTACAATAAAGTCAGGTGCTTATGGGGTTTTATATTTAATTTTAATTAATTAAGTAGGTGTTTTTATTTATTTATTGAAAAATAATTTTTGATGATCGATTTTCTAGCTAAGATTATAATTTTACTAATAAAGAAGTACCTAAAAATATTGACTGATATGTTTTAGATGAGAATATTCAGTATTTTCTTACAATCATTAAATTAATAAACGTGTTATAGCTGGTGCTTGTAAATATTACTTAATTGAGGGTCTTGGGTTGCATCTGGATCATCACTACATACATTTTTTATATTTTATATTATTTCTTCTATGTTACTTTATTTCCTCAGGAAATAAGTTACCTGTATTGTGCAGTCTGTTATAGTTTTGTTTCTGTCGAGGAAATTACTATAATAAAGTGACGATGTTCAAACCAAAGGCATGTTTGTTTTATTTTAAATTTATTCAGCTTATTATTTTAATCTATAGTTTTGTTTTTTTCTAATTAATTACTATTAATATGATATTGATATCATTAAATATTTATACTATAAATTAAGGTTAAAACAAGCACACCTAATTGTACTACAATTACAACACAAGAATAATGTTACACATTTTATATATTTTTCATGTCGGCAAGAAAACTCTCTTTTGTACTTGTCTGTTATTCAGTCTGTAACTATGTCTCACAATAAAGTTTTTTTTATTATATATGTAATTACCTGCGTTATTTTCTAGATCTCTACCTGACAAAACCTCGCATAATCAATTCTCTATTAAATGAGCAGTTCTGCTTTTGATTGAGAAGTCTGTAATGTGTCCATGTTTTGGCTGAGTTGTAAATTTGAGTCCTGTAAATCCAAATTGGTTTGTGCAATGTTTCATCGTTGTAAAATAGATGTTTTATATTTTTATAACAAAAAGAAATACAAAGTAGTATAAACCAATGGATAAGTGTGTATCTTAACTTTTGTTGCTTAAGTGTTTATGTTTAAGGTCATCCCTAGGTATGCTAACATCAACTTGTTGAACAATATGGGCAATTGTCTTTGTATATTGATAGGCACGTCGCATGTTTTACAATATATTTATAAAACCTCAACATTTGTACAGCTAAAATAATGTATTCTATTAACAAACAAAAAAAACTCACTTTTTGATAATGTTTTTCTCTCTAGTTGGAGAATTATCTCTGGCATTACACCTCGTTCAGGACTTCTTTTTCTTTGTCCTAGCTTTGCTGCTCTTGGGCTTCATTTGAGATTCATTTTCAGAAGGAAGCGAAGGTCCGGGCGAATACTTCTAAATCTATTCAATATTTTTCTGATGGCTACTTTAACTGCCAAATTTACGGAACTCTGATCATGTACTTTCTTTTGTGGTGATGCTTATACAGCTCTCCATATTCTCTACGTAATTCTAAAACAATAGCAACTTAATAGCAATTAATACATGCTAAAACTTTGCTTTTTAATTTAATCTCAACAAAACATTATTGAAAATAATAATAAATTTTACCTTATTCTGCGTCTACTGTTTCCTTAAATAATTACAAGAGGTACAAGTTGGGTTTTAGTTCCACCATCAGTACAGAAAACAAGACCATGCTGCACTGCTTGATATGAAACATTAGTAATGCTGGATAGACAGATCATCAAAATGTTGTTGATGACAAGAGGAAAGTGTACACATACCAGATGTTGAAAGGACTGGAGTTCTAAAGGGAAAATGATCTGTTGAGGAAAGATCTGTCAAAAACTGCAGCTATTTGCAAAAAAAAAAGTTCAATTGTTTGTACCTGGCTTTGAAATTACCAGAGACACCTCTGAAACCATTCACAGCTCAACTAAAGCATAATCAAATTGGGGAAAATGAAAGAAGTAGCTAGAAGTCACTAGGTGTCAAACAAGTGAAGGTAGAATGATAAATTTGAGATTTTGATCATTTCAATGCTAGGGGGTTAGGTAAAAATAATTCCAAGGTCGACTTTGGAGTGTATTTTATAAGACTAATGTTGAATGATTTGAATAAAACATGGATCTAGATCACTGGACAATTTTTACGTTTAAAATAAATTTTGTGAAAAATTATATTTAAAAGTATGCAATCATGTTTCAGAATATATTTCAATAATACAATGTCAAAATTCCTTGTCTTAATGACTATGTGAAATTACAAGGTTCTTTGGCTAAATTATGCGCTAGATAAAACTTGAAGTTGACAGTTTTTAAAGACATAAGAGAATTAACAGCAATATCATTTATTCTCGGAAACCAAACTTCATATTGCCCTGCAATTTTTATGCATTCAGATAGAAAGATATATCTCTTACTAAGCTATAACAATACATCTGTCCATATTGTATACGTCTGTATCTATAGTCTAATATAAAACTCTTAAGGGTGGTGGCGTATTTGTGTTTCAGGATGGTGCTGTATGTACATCACTTACACTCACATACTGAATTGATTACACTTAAACCAGAACCAAAATCTTTGTTGTCGTCCTAAGAGTGCTATAGGATACTGTAGATACTTTATTAGAAGATAGATATTATTCATTTACTTCTTAATATTTGTCAATGTAATTCCTATAAAATTACTTATTTTTATTGTTGCTCAAGTTTGTCATTTTCTTAATTTTACATCTAGAAAAATCTTTTATTAATGCAGAACTACAGCTATTAATATTTGTTGAATTGATACAGAAAACTATATTAACATAAGAGGCTGTGAGTTTTTAATTAGTTGTGAATTTAATAATATGGGGAATGTATTCATTAGGATATCAGCTTTGGTTGATGAAAGACATATGTTAGATTTTCATGAAAATTATTAGTGGATAATGGATAATGCTTCGATATGATAGGTATGTATGTAAGTCAAAACATAAATAAACATATTTCTTTCATCAACCAAAGCTGATAGCCCAAAAAATATTTAACTTATTTCTAAATTGACATCTAACAATGTACTGTTCTAGTTTAAGAATAAATAATGTATACAATTTAATGTTCTATCTAAATCAAATTGTCATTGGCTTTATTTTTATAAAAAGTGCCTTTCAATATAAGGCCAAAAATTCATTTGGGGGAGTGTTTTATCATGATGAGAATAACTGCATGTGGCAGAGGTATTACTATTTATCTGGAATAATGAAGAACCTGAAAGTTATATTCTATAGTGTTTGGACAGAAAATTCATGTTTCTTTAGAAAACAATTGTATCAAAGTCTATGAGAGTGAACATACAACATGGAGGGGTTAATAGACATACCAAGAAAAACAGAAATTCAATGCAAAACAAATATTTTTGGGAGAAATTATTTGAAAAATCTACAGGTAAGCTAAAAAAAATCACAAAGTTAATACTCTCTTTACCCTGGCTTAAGTTGTATTAAATGACACTGTTATTGCATACCTTAATTTTAGCCTCCTTTTAATTATTACAAATTTGTCACATCAAAAAATCATACGGTGAAACCTGTCAATTGAACTGAGGCATAATAATAAATTGATTCCAGATATGAAAAAAAAAGAAGGCTTTTCTAATTAATTATATACTGTATTGCAAGGATTTAGTCAATAAATAAAAAAATAATAAGTTAGGATAATAAGGTTTGACTCTCCCAAGTTAGGGTGAGAAAGAAGTTTGAATTAACCTTTTTCCAGTCACAGTGGAGATTGATAGTTTATTGCATAACTCAAGTAGTTCCACTGAATGAAGTGCCAATAAAGATCTTATGGCATAATATTCATTGATGTTTTGTACCTTTTAAAAAAATGATTTATAAAATTACAAAATAAAACATTTCATATTTGCTGTTACTAATTCTCTGAGATCTTAGCCCAACGATGAGTATTTGTCATCAATCAGGTTGATTACTCTAGCCAACAGGTGTTTTTGTTCCGTAGTATTTGGGGCTGATTTCATATGAATTCGATGCCCTGAATTCAAATATGGCATTAGTACCTACTAGCTCAAATTTATAAGTTATAACATTTTAGTGAAATATAATTTACACTATTTTATGTTGAATCCATGGATCAAATAAAAAAACTACACGTAGAATTTTTATTATTAGATTAAACAAATATTATTACATACAAAAATACAGGAAAAAGTCATTGATGAAACCAACTAGTCACTGAACACTTCGGAAGCTTCCTTTCCGTGACATTCTTGAATGCATTTTGAAACAGTCCCTTTTTAAACTCGAGCAGTAATCTGCCATTATGTGTGTATCACATCTTCCTTGGTGGTAGGCCTCCATCCTTTTAATATCCTGATGAAATCTTTCACCTTGTTCCTCACTGGTGTCTCCTGAAAACTAGTGTTCAGGAAAATGGTCTAACTGGCTGTGTATATAGTGCACCTTAATACTCATGTTACACCCAAGAGATTTGAAACTGTTAGAATCTTGTTTACCAGCTCAACATAGTTTTCTGCTCTGCGTTTGGCCAGAAAATTTTCAACAGTTGCAACAAATGAAGTCCAGACTTTTCGCTCAGCCTCATCCATCAAATTTACTAAGGGATGATCCTTAATATGTTGTCTTGTTTGTGGGCCATCAAATATTCCTGCTTTAATTTTGTGTGTACTCAAGTGAGGCATTTTCCCACTATATATGCAAAGCCTGGTACGTTCTTATCTTGAGCTTTTAGAAACTGCTTCATAAGGCACAAGAAGCAGGGATATTAGGTGTGGTCACTTTGCTGCCCAAGAAGAAAGTTTACTATTTTTAAGTACACACAAATCACCCATTGATGTTCATGATACTTCTCCAATCCAATCTTCTCCATCTTTTCAAAGACCAAAGCTGTGGTGTTATATTATTCTTTCATTTTTGTTGAGTGAGAAATTGGTATTGAACCATGTGTATTTGCATTGTGTAATAGGACAGATTTCAAACTTCGATTTCAGCTGTCGATAAATAGGCACTAATCATCTGGAAAATAGTCAGGAAGGCACATTTTTTTCGGGAGTCTTCTAATTTCGTGACAAAATACAATATTGTCTTCTTCTATTTAACTCATCCTGGTTGAAACGTTGAGGAATTAATGACATCCACTCATAATCACTGTCACCTTCATTAGTATCATAAGGGTGATAAGAGGACAACACTCGTCCTCACAGAGCTCTGGTAGCTGGTGAAACGTAGGGACTGGCACTTCCTTTGTGTGAGTCTTGCTGGGACTGAATCAGCTCAAGTCCATTTGCTACGGTTGTTTCGATTTATTCCAGTAATATTTACTAGGCAGAAATAGCAGTCACAAATCAGAAATAGTTTTTGGGTTCTCCTCAAACCCTCGTTACGCCGAATTTCAGACTTTTCTTTTCCCGGTACTCCACGGTCCTAAATGTTCTGTACAAGTTTACAGACCTGATGCGGTGCCCCGGTTGTATTTTGATCATCAAGCCTAACACCAAAGTATCCAAGATAAGCTCTCTTTACAAAGTCACTAAAAGTTTTTCTGTTTTCTTTTAACGTGTATTCTCCGCATATGTAGCAAAACACATCAGGATGATCTACAGAACTCCTTCTACTTGAACTGATTTTATTTCTATTCTACAATACAGTAAGTTTTAGGTTAACTTTATAGCAACTCTTTCCGAAAGCACAAACATCACGCGAGGCCAACTTCTACCCTGCGATCTACCATGCACGGGGAGAACTCACAAACTTAACTCTAGTTGAAGCGTTTAAGGCCACTTAAGTTACCGGATGGTTAAACCATCTGGTGGATTTTCTGAAACAAACTACACAGCAGACTATGACAATTGGGCAAATATACAAGAGCCAATCCTTGTATGTTTTATTTAGTACTGCTTATAATGGAGTTAAAACTGCACATTTCAACTGCAAAAACCGCCGAAAAAAATAACCTGTACCCTAAAAAAGTTGAGAAGATACGGAAAAACAGATTTCATATTTAGATTCAGCGTCCCAAATATACCTAAAATCAGTTCTAAAATGCTAGGCACCAAAAAAACAGGCCTGTGTTTTTCTTTTAGGCCTGTGTAGTATGCTGGCCGATTTCAAATTTTTGTCACCTACTTCTTGAAGTGCAATAAGGACTTGTTCCAATCTTGCGTCCGCCGCGAACTTCCAAATAATTAATTATGCTCGCTGAAGAGTTTCTTTGAAATTCTCAGCATCTTTCATACAATCTAAAAACAAAATGAAAAAAAGTTTGAGATCTGAAAAAAGCCAGGCAATGAGCCACCGGTAGGCTGGCTGGGGAATACTGAAATGAAAATGGTTTCTTTTCTTTTCCTTCTTCCGGAAGATTTATTTTTTTAATTATACCCTTCCACAACCGTTACTAATAATTTAATTTTTTTTATTATTTATGTACTTATTTATTTATCACAAAAGGGAAACTTTTCTCTTGTTAGTGGTTTGTTATAACTTCAGTACCCGTCATTGTCCACCATTAGATTTAAAACACCTGGAATATTAGATTAATTTGAAGTAACTAGTTATTTTCATTTCTGCACCTGCAACTGATAAATTCTCGGAATGATTCACATCTACTAGCAATTATAATACGTAAAAGACCTGTGTAAATATTTAAACAGCTGTACAGATTGAGATGTGCGATAACACAAAGATGGGATGAAAAAATAATCGAAAACGACCGATATTTGCGTCGAATACATAGTTTTCGGGGTTGCTGAGATGATAGCGTTTAAGACCAAACTCAGCACTCGTCAGAATAAACCCTGTTACGAAATATGAGATAGCTGTATTCTGATATGCGTTCAGATGTTTGGGTCGATCCTGGTTCCTCACTATATTTGTCAGTATTACAGTTTCCAAAACGTACCGTGTATCCAAGTAGCTACGTAATCGAGAAACAGTTTGGCAGCCATGGTTGTATATTTTTTCTCAGCATATTTGCAACAGATGAAGAATTATGTGGGTTTTTGTTAAATTAATTGTAGGGACCAGGATCCCTGTACTGCATAATTCTACAACAGTCTGGTCTCAAAGTTTCTTTCGAATCACTAGTTAAAGTCGTCACCAATTATTTCCTATTAGATCAATGATTTATTCTTTATATTGAACATTCTTTGCCTAGATGTTGTTACAAACGTACTTGTGTTTTTGTTTTTTTTGGGGGGGGGGGAGGGGGGCATACTATCAATAGTTTGAAATTTAAGCCTCATCTTTCGTGCTTGGAAAACTTCTGTCGAGTTGTATCAACAGATGAATCAACAGCCTCAAGAGCGCAGAGGAGATAAGAATGGGTATACAAATGCGGAGACTGATACGGTTTAGTCCAAGCTCGAACAATGAAGACGAGAGTACTCCGACTGGCGCAGAAGCAGGGTATCCTGGTCCCTACCTTCGTGAGTACGGTGGCGCTGGCCCTGTTCATGGGGACAACGCCTCACCTGGTTGTGCAGAAGGTTTGCAGTCCTCAGTCCCTGCCGGACATCAACCGTTTCATCTGCAACGACTCGGAGAGGGTGGCCGAAGCCGCAGGTAAGTCCCATCTGGAGGAGGGGCTTGTTTCTGTCTGATTTTCTTTGTGATAGTAGTGTCTACTCCAAAAGTTTATGGAATTGACGATCTCATAACAGTAAAGACTTAAAAACACTTTATTAATAAATACAACTCACAATAATGACACAGTTTACATTAAAGACTATTAATATTAATACATAAAAGATGACTGTGTGAGACGGATATAGACTTACGTGATAGGCAGGAATGAGCTCCAGGTCAGTGTTCTTTAGAGTTTAAATATGCCTGATTGATTTACCTGAAGTATTGGGGGTAATTCCTTAGTTCATTTTGTTCCTTAGTTCGTTCGTATATATGCTGCTACTTAGACACCGGGATTATAGGTACATACCTAAGTAAATGCTAAGGTCACCGTTGTCACCTACGTGGTACAGCCTTGCCGGAGGGGTGCTTCTAGTTAACTGTTTATTTATTGGCTTTATTCCAAACCGACCTTTGTTGAGATAAAGCGGTTGAATAAATATACTGGCCACTTTTTCGAGCCGATTATAGTCTAAATCTATTTTTTAGTCAATATTTTATTTATTTACAATCTTAATGGTAATAAATAAAACGATAATAGTTCAAAAGTAACCACTTGATTAATATTTGAGCAAAAGTAAGCGAACGACAACAATACTGACATTATTAAGGCTGATAATGTTTCCATAGGTTTCAGGTATTGTTATTGATAAAAGATGTATGATTTTCATCACAAACATTTCATCATCATACGTATGCCTGCATCAGATCCCTATGCGTGGAATCTGTGACCTCCATTTCCCCCCTAAACATAATAAGTCAAAACGTCATCCGTTTGTGATAAAAATGTAAATATTTTTTCATGAGCCCAAGCCTATTTCCATTTAAACGACCACTCATATCATAATAGCTGATATCTAGATTGCCGCTGCTTTGTAATTAATTTGATCAAGTACACATGAAGATAAGGGAATCAATGACTGCAAAAAAGGTTTCATCGTAGGTCTGAGATATTCATAGATATAAATAAATATTAATAATTAGCAGCCATAGGAAAAATATACTGGCAGGATCAGGAATAGAACCTCAGTCCCCACCTGTATGAATTCTCAATAGCCAAAATCTCTTAAATTATTGTTAATATTTATAATTGATAGTGTGACCTAACCACAACAAAATTTAGGTATAAATTCTTTATGGTATCATATTCAGTGTACAATGATTCTATGCAAAGGGTGTAAATGATTGCTCTTGCTATCTTAGGCAGGTTAATAGACCCAATTCATGCAAGAATGTCATGTTATTTATTTATATGATAAACAGTGAATAGACACTTTTTTTGTTTTTTGAAATTAAACATTGGGAGGAAAACAGTTCCTTCTAGAGTATTGTGAAACATCACATATATTTGCTTTGTTCTCTTAACCTAAACATCGCACCTACGGTTAGTGGATTCGGTAGCAAGGGCTAATTCCCCAAGAGTTAGTTTACCTATTTAAAGCTTTAAACTATATATGCATCAAATATTAAATATTGGACAGATATTCAAAACTGCTTTTTAATAGTAATGAACTAGTTCAATGTTTATTTATTTGCCTTAGGCCTTTTTAAAAAAAACACGTTTTTCGTTCACTTTTCCGGTCGCAGGATCATCAGATCAGAAGAGCCGCTATCGAAAATTTCAGTGCTCCATGTATTACTACCCTGGAAATTAACTGATAAATAGATTTCGGCAGTAGGTAAATTTTAGGTCTCTTTGTGTTCAAATTTTCTAAAATATTTCATAGTGCACCTCTGCAGGTTAGGTAAATTTCAGCTTCTTAGACTATGTTGTTCTTCAAATACAGTCGTGAGTAGGTGAGTGGTATAGGGATTTTATACGCGAATGGCTCCCTCTCTAAATCGATTAAGTCCATCCTACCACCTAATAACTCTTTAATATATTGGCCTCCGTCCAAGAACATCCGTCCAAGAGATTATTATTATCCGTAGTAAAGAGGTTTGAGTGAGGTGGCACTGCCTTCTTTACAATTACATATTTTTGTTTCAAATTAATAATATATCAGTTCTGTAAGCATTCTTTTTAACCATCCCATAAAGTATTCCACGTTAGCTGGGAGAAATTTATCTTTACTGAGCTCATGGGCTCTCATGTACTGGGTATAAACAGGTATGCCGGACATATTTGGCCTTTTCCCAATCATCTACAAAAATATTGAACTAATCCTATTTTAACCCTTTTAATTTCCCCTATGGGCTCAGAAAACCTTCTCTCTCACCACTTTGATTTCCGCCTCCAACGTTTCACAGTGGAAGCTACGGACTTGGTTTAGAAGAGGAAGCACTATTTCACTTGTGGCTCGGATATTTGATCTGGTCGATCTCAGAACTTCTATCGATCCTTCGGTTGTATGTTTCCAACCCCTACTTTCAAGTCCGCAGTAGCTCAGAATACTCAAAACAAGTTCCTCAAAGGTTATTGATGCTACTATATTTTTCTTTGCTTAACGTGTTTATTCGATTATGTTTACAAATTTTCTTAAAACCTATTTACAAAAATAAAAATAGTTTCTTTGACATTGCTCTTGTCAGGATCCATTAATACTAGTATGTAAATGGGTATGTAATTCCACTGTTTCAGCTATAACTACTGCCGGAAGCACCATCAAGTCCGTAACTACTGCCGTGTCGGTGGCATTGGCGGGTTCCTGGAGGGATGCTACTGGTCGCAACAAGCCCCTGCTCATCATAGGAGAGCTAACGCAGGCCATCTGCGCCCTGGTGTTCTTGGCGGCTTCCTGGGACTGGGGGAGCTCCCCATGGATGCCTGTGGTGATGGAGGCGGTCCTAGGTGGTGCCTTGGGGGCTGGGATAAGAGGACTAGCGGCCAGCTGTATCGTCATAGAAGGCAGCAAACCCGAAGAGAGGACAATGAAGTAATTATCACACCAACAATTAAATCTTTTGTATGTTTTCCTTTTTGATTATTTACCTCTTTCAAAATAATCCATTAACACCTTACACTTCATTTAATTTTATGTCATGGTATGGGTGGTTCTGTTTTGAGCAAATTCGTTTTCTGAGCGTTTCCTTTGCCTTCTTACCCGATCCCTTGCATATAGTCTTCCGTTTTCTCGTCCATCCAAACAGGCTTTGGTTCAAAACAATCGGCCTTGATTCAAACCCTTATGATGCCATACGCAATCCTTTTTAATCGTCCAGATTTCAACAGACTTGCGAACGAAAAAACGGTCTGATCAGTTTACTCCAAATTCCAATTCTTATCCCCCGAATCTATCTCTTCAGGTGGAGGAAGAAAAAGTAAATAATACTTATTATTTAGTTATGAGCGGTGCAAATCCAATGTCCAATCAAAATAGAAGTAGAATATTTGGACACCAAAAAAAACAGACGGTTTTCACCAATAAACTGTTTTGATAAACCAGTCAACAGTCGTGCAAAGGTGATAGGAAAACGAACGTATGTCCGCCTAGGGGGCTCTTGACACAGGTTCTATATGTGACACATGGTACCTCGTCGGCATGAAATGCTATCTTTTTGGGATCGATGGCGTAGCCTTCGCTTCAAGGTTGGCTCGACCTGTGGCATTCCTATTTTTGTATTTTCTTCTTTTGCATTGTATTCTACTAATTAGCCTTATTTCGGAATACTGGATTTAAATTAAAACCATCCGTCTGTTTTAATCTTAGCATTATCTTTATCATTGTCATGTTCCGTAGGAAAATATGCCACAATTGCATGGTTCTTCTAGGAGCATAGGATTGGTTGGAGGACTATTCCATACCCTTCAAATACAATCTTCAGCAATACAATCTCTTCAGCATATAACCACGGTTTGGTAAAAGTCGTTCTCAGACGTGTGAACCCTAGTTCATGTAAATCAAGGTTGCGGGCTTGCTTCCACCATTTTTAGCATCCGTCCAAGAGATTATTATTATCCGTAGTAAAGAGGTTTGAGTGAGGTGGCACTGACTTCTTTACAATTACATATTTTTGTTTCAAATTAATAATATATCAGTTCTGTAAGCATTCTTTTTAACCATCCCATACAGTATTCCACGTTAGCTGGGAGAAATTTATCTTTACTGAGCTCATGGGCTCTCATGTACTGGGTATAAACAGGTATGCCGAATGTAAATATAAAAATATTATTTTTTTGGTTACAAGTATAAATTATCAAAAATTATCTGTACTAACAGGCTTCAGACATTCACTACGGCGGCGTTCATGGCAGCGTTGGTGTCGTCCGTAATTCGAGGAATCCTCCAAACATCCTTGGGCTACAGTTGGTTCTTCGCAATAGTGGCAGGCCTCCACCTTCTGGCGACAGTCATGTTCGCCTCTTCCGTCCACGATACCAAAAGGACGACGGCGAAGAAAGATAGTATGGGAACGATGGATAAATTGAAGTCCGCCTTCAAACCAAGGGACAACTTTTGGGTGGTATGGCTCATGACTGTGTGCAAGCCTCTGGTCAACGCCTACTTTTCGGGTAGGCATTATGAAATGGTAGAATAGTGATGGAGTATTGGATGGATAAGTAAATGATAAGTAATAATATTTGAAATGTTAATCGTAAACTGTATAGGGTATATGTGATATTCAACCATAATAGAACAACGATTAGAATCACTAGACGATATGACAGTGAAGAGGTGACTCTACGGTAAGTCTAACTCTGATTGAAGAATGGATCGTGAAGGTTGAGTTGCAGGAAGGTTTGTCTAAAAAAAGCTAAGCTAAAAAAAAATCTAGATTCTTCCTAGTACTCAAAATAGCAGGATTTTGACACTGGACTTTCCGTCGACAATTTCACGGATCTGATCTGAGAGATTAAAGAAGCTAAAGAAAGACTAAGGTATAAAGACGTAGACAAGGAGAATTCAGAAAGAGAGGAAATGTTGGTATAGTAAGAGAGCGTAGGTGTAGATTTCACCTTGAAACCTTGAGTTCGAAATGGGATATAAATTAATAAAGCCTCATGATATCTCCCACTACTAATAGCACCTGCCACATTTATAAACTGATTATTAAAGACAATTTTATGGTTTTTTCACAGCTGAAATGATTTTGAGGTTGTACTTCCTGCAGCAGCGTTTCCAGCTCACAGTCAACGAATCTTCGATTTTGGGAACATACTCTCTCTTGATATTAGTAGGAGGTATGTATTTGGCAAAACCATATTTATTATTTAACTCAACATTGCTATCAAGCTGTACATACAATTGACCGTACGTCTCATGGTTGCCTAAAGTTGTAAATGGGTCTCACTTTTTCCCCTTAATTGCCACAAGAAAGTACGCATAAAAGTTTGTCATTGGAAAAAAGCTTAAGATTAATTAACCGTTAGATGCAGATGATATTTTCCATGAACTTATTTCGCTTTCCTTCCCCGTATTGATGGCATATGTTTTGAAAATTGATACTTTAATGTCGATTCAATTTTTATAGACCAGTTGATTTGTGGGTCAGGGAGGGAAGTCCGGACATTAAATAGTTTTTGAGCAGTGACTTGAAAGTCAGAGAGAAGCCTGAACATATACTAATCAAAACACACACACACACACACATATATATAAGTTAATGTTTATCGAACGAAAAACTCAAAAAAAAAGGAGAAAGGTTGGTAATTAGAAAGTTTTCACGAGACTGCTTTATTCACTCCAATAATCCTCTATGCATGTGTTCGGAATGTAAACATATGTACCTATATACATATGTTTGGGGATTAAGTCTGGACACTAGCGGTGGTCGGACTTAACTCCCCCCCCCCTCGCCAATTTACGAACACCTTTTCGTAAACTTTGAAGTCTAACCCTCGGACGTCTTAGTCTATCCAAAGACCGTCCCGCTAATGTTACGAGGAAGCAAAGGCCAGCCCCACCCGTACACAGCCTGTAATCCCTTACATTAAGCTCTAAAGCTATGAAACTTAAAGTCCAACTGTCACAAAACATAAAAGAAAACTTCAAACAACAACAAACAATACTTCAGTGGAAAAAATCACATAACTATTTACAATGTTCCTCGCGTGTATAGGGTGAGGACACTCCAGCTCATTCCTGATCTACCACCTCCCCCCCTGGTGGAAGTTTTAACTGTTCTATATGTCACATATTGCATGTATATTCTATATGTCACATATTGCATGTATATTCTATATGTCACATATTGCATGTATATTCTATATGTCACATATTGCATGTTCTATATGGACATTCTATATGCCGCTTCTTATGAGGTGACTCTCAATTGTCACGACGTTGTGTTCCCTAATCACGACCACTTTAAATGGGCCTTCATATCGCACCGGCTCTTTTCTCCTATTCGACCCTAGTTTTTTATAGATGATAGTCCCGAAGTTCCCCCGTTCGATCCCGGACTTTGAGGTTTTCCCGTTCCACTCGTCTCGCTTTTTCCCTCGTTAACCTTTCTCGGACTTTGCCCCAAATTTTCCTTCAACCGACTCTATTTCTCGCCATTTTCTCCGCCATTCCCTTGTCTGCTACCGTCTCTGCCCCATTTCTTTGTCTTCCGCGCAGCCCAAAGAGGATCTCGAACGGTGAGAATCTCGTCGCGGTGTGGATCGAATGATTGTAAGTGGCCACCACATTCGGCACCGCCTCATTCACCGGCAGACCCTTTTCCGCGTGATATACCTACAGGTGGTAGCTCAGGGTGTAATCGTTCTATCCCTCCTCTACTCTTAGGGTGCCCTGGGGTATTCAGATACCAAGATACATCGAGAGCCTTAATTTCTTTCCGGATGTTGGCCCCCATACGACAAGATCCGGTCTGGTACTATGTAAAACTGGAAACAGGTATTCAATGCCACCATTACCGCCTCTGATGACCGTTCTTGCACCGGGTGCGCCTTGGCCACCTTGCTAAATATGTTGATCGTGGTAACCAACTTATACCCCCTCCAAGTGAATCCACTTGTAAGTCGCTCAACGGTGTCTCGGCGGTGGGTGTTTCTTCTTGTCACCCCCGTGGCGGAAGTCTGTCATATTTCGTAGTGAGACAAACTGCACATGCCCCTATCATTTCTCGTATGCCCTTTTTCATTCTCCACCAAAAGTACCTCCACCGCAACGCTTGCAACGTTTCCTGAACTCTACGGTGATTCGTTTTTCCTCGGTGATCACAGAGGCCAGTGTCACTTCCAACTGCTGTTCTCTGTCTTTGAGTGTCTCCACCATCGACTTACACCGAATAAATGACCTATCCACTCCAAGTTGTTCCGTTCGCCAGAATCTTCTCCCAAATAATGGCAATTCCCTACAAATAAATGATGGCTCTATCCTGGTTCCGAAGTATCTTTCAATCTAACGCCTGGTAGCGACCAAATCGTCACGATTTTACTTCTCCCGTAGTTGTCATATGCGATCTGCAGCAGCCCTGAGGTCTTGGATTTCCAAATTACCTGTCGTCTTTTGTCGTTCACGATCCCCTCTATTACTTCCATGTCGACCGGTCTTTCTGCGGCGGAACCTTCCTCTTCAAGGCTTTCCTCGTCCTCACTATCTCCTCACGTACCGCGGCTTCCATCCTCCCCGGGTGTCCATTCCCGGAGAAACTGTTGGATTTCCCCTTCTTCCAATGCATTCACAGTAATGGCTCTGGACAGCCAGTATGCCACTAAGTTCTCTTTCCCAGGTTTATATAAGATCTCTATATTGTACTGGGATGAAAACTCTTCCCACCTCGTGACCCGTGCCGAGGACTACTTTAACTTCCCTACCCATTGTAGGGGTCTGTGGTCAGTGTTAACGTGGAATTTTCTGAGGAAGACATATGGGCGGAAATGGTCTATAGCCCAGACGATATCTAGGAGCTCCCTCTCTAGGGCATTATACCGCGCTTCCGTTTCTGTGAGTCGTCGTACGCTACCGGGCGCTCCCCACCGTCTCTTTTCTGCGACAACACTGCCCCCAGCGCGTATTCGCTGGCATCAGTGGTGATTGTGAAGGGATGGTGGAAATCAGGGAATGCTAATATTGGTTCCTCCTGTAAGCTAGACATTCGGTAATTGGGTAATTACCACCCTCGACCCCTTTCGCAGTAAATTATTAATAGGCACCAGGTATGCTGCCATGGTCGGCACAAATCTTCAGCAATAATTGAGCGTCCCCAGAAGTTGCCGGACCCCCTTTACATCTGTGGGCACCGCCATCCTTCTGATCGCCTCGACCTTTGTAGAGTCTAGCTTAACTCCGTCCCGTGAGATGGTGTGGCCCAAACAATTGATTCTTTCCCTCCAATAGAGACTTCTCCATGGACAATTTTAATCAGAATTCGCGGATTCTTTGAAATACACTTCTTAGGTGCTCAACGTGCTCTGCCTCCGCTCTGCTGAATATTAACAGATCGTCCATGTAGACCTGGCATACCGCCTCATCTATTCCCCTCAGAAATTCATCCATTAGGCGTTGAAAAGTAATCGGGGCGTTTTTTAGTCCAAACGGCATCCTGGTAAATTCATAATGCCCCCTCTCAAATGTAAAGGCCGTTTTGTCTTGGTCTTTCGCGCTCATCTTGATCTGGTGATAACCTGCCTTTAGATCTAGGGTACTAAATATTGTCACCCCGTTCAATCTGTCTAATATATCCTCAAATCGGGGAATCGGGTACTTCTCGTCAGTCGTGTTCTCGCTTAGCTTCCAATAGTCGATAGCTACTCTGTATTACTCCTTCTCGTTCCCAGGTCTATTTTTCTTCCTCACTGCCCATAAAGGGCTGTTATATGGCGAAGTGCTGTTAATTATAATCCCTTGCCGTTTGAGACTCTCTAGCTCCTCTCTAATATGCCTACGTTGCCCTTGCGGATATCGTCTCTCTTTCACGTATGTTACGCGTTCTTGCTTCAACTAGATCTCGTGGGCCGTCTTCGCAGTCGCTCCTAGCGTGTCACCCTCTATGTAGAAAATATCCTCAAACTCCCTCTGTAGGACTTCCCTCCAGTCCTCTGTATTATTAACCGCCCCTATCCGCGCTCTTCCGTCCCGTATAGTCCTTTGACATTTATATTCTACTTTCCCCAACTAAATACTCCATTTTCCCCCGATATTCTCCACACGCGCGCCTACATTCCCCAACATGTCGCACCCAACTATCACCTGGTACTCCCGCGGCATGTTTCCTACGATATGTATCTTTAGATCTCCCCCTTTCTTCGCCCACCTATTTAGCCTTATGACTACCTCGCAGGGGCCTCCCAGGGTGATTAAACTATAATTACATACCTGTATCTGGAGTACCCTCTCTCCGCCATACAGCCGCTCCAGCGCTCCGCTGGACATGATGGTGTTGGTGCTTCCCGTGTCTATTATACAACTCTCTCCTCCTTTGACCCTAATTATTGGCAACGCACACATCCTCTCCCGAATTGCATTACATCTTAGGGTGCGGTCACCTCTCTACCAACCCGCTCCTTAGGCTTCAGCACGTTGCTCCCATCTGCGCCTCGCTTCTTTTCCTTCAGTTCCCGACGTCCCTGATGACTGATCTCCTGATTATCCACTCTCCCCAGTTGTTATGCTCCGTCTCTCTCTTACTTCTTAAGTGTTTACCTCCATCGGTTCTAGTCGTTGGTATTCTCTCCCCCGGAAGATATACGGGCAATGCCTCCCAATGTACCCTTCCTCACCACACTCAAAACATTTAGTGCGAGGACATTGTGCCAATAAATGTCCTGACTTCCTACATCCGTGCCATTTTCTTTCTTATTTACGCCGGGCATACCTCGGTCTCGTTCCTCTGAATCTCCTTTCTCCTGTCATTCCCCTGTCTCTGCCAGCAACGGACGTTTCTGGTCTCCTCCACGCTGGTTTCAGGGTCCGGGTTCTTTTATATGCAACTCGGTTCCACTCATTGTCGACGTCTTGCATTCACACTTCTTCCTCCTTGGCACTAGCGTTGATCATTGTTTGTACACACTCCAAGAACGAGGGATCATCGGAGAATCCTTTCTTTCTTCCTGTCTCTTTGGCCAGGAGATACAGGTTTTCGGGATGTACACATATGTACATATATACATATGTTTGGGGATTAAGATTGGACACTAGCGGTGCTCGGACTTAACTTATATATATATATTGTTGTGAATTTGTGATGTTGCTTTTGATTTAAATTCGAATTTAGCGGGTATAAAAGGGCGGTAAACGACCCATGGATTATGGCTATGAAGGGATGAACATTATTTGTTGCCATTCTATCTAATATTAATATTTATCATATAAATAATATCAATGATTAAATTAAAATAGTTTAATATTGGATTTGATAACTTTAAAATAAGAAAAGTTAAAAATATGAGACAACTGGCATTGGAAGAAAGAAGGATAAAAAATCAAGAAGGCGAGACAAAGGACGAGTGCTAAAAGAACGCGGGAGCATGAGCCTTGTTCTTTTTGATCATCCCAGGAGACAAGGTGAGTCTTGTTCTTTTTGATCGTCCTAGGAGACAAGCATATGGAAGAACAGTATATGGAAGAAGAGTTGTAAAAGAAGAAGGATTGAGATGGTAGCAGTGGACGTTTACTGATAGCGTGGCACAACAGCAACAATGGAATAATTCGCGGAAGAACAAAGAAGAGAAAAGGTCATAAAAATTAGTAAATATTAAGGTAAAATAGAAAATTTGTTTTAACATTGTCATTTTGTCACAGACGTCTTATGTATATAAATTAATGAATCGTTTTGTAATTAAACAATTTTCGTTTTGCCAGAATTCTTTTTTATATTAATAGAACCTTTAAAACCTCAGATTAATTTAAATATAAACAATATAGATAAAAAAATAACAATATATATAGTCAAGCTTTGGGTTTTTCCGAATACTAGTTAAAAATTTTAGACAGGCAGACAAAAAACCCTGAAAGTAGAGAGTTTCCATTCGGGCTCGACTATAAACGATTTAACGACATATTGAATGAACATTTCACACTTATATGCTTTGAGGATTTTTCTAATTCTTTTACATTTCAGGATCTTTTGGTATGCCTCTTCTGTTCACAAAAGTGCTGAAATGGTCAGATTTCAGGATAGGCATAGCCAGTTCCTCACTGACGGCCATATCCGCCCTCTCGTCGGCATTCGCTTCGACTAAAACCCATCTGTACATAAGTGAGTAAATATCAACTCTTATCTTTAATAGTAATAATAACTATTAATTCTGTTGCTATAAAGGACTGATAAAGTGTGTTTTTGTTTAGCCAATTAATCTTTTGTCTTCTCTATGTTTCCAGTTGCTCTGCTAGACATTCTCAAGTATTTGTTGTATTCCGTTCCATCATCTATACTCAGTAAATGCGTCAGAAACGATGAATTAGGTAGTAAACCACTTAATTATCTTTTTTAGTTTTATCTGTTTCGTTATGGTTGTGAATAATATTTTATTGACACCCCAGTATATATAATTTCTTATAAATCAAGAAGTCTACATCTTAATTTGATAGCCTACCCAATGATAATAATTATTTTTTAGTTATAAATAATTGGTTAATAATTACGCTTCATAATTTATGAAAAGGTTGTTTTTATTTTTAGCACCTCTGAGACAAGTGAAACGTACATGCAAAGTATCGTCAATTATATTTCTGTTGCTCAATAACTCCTAAAAAGAAACTTTATTTCGTCTAAAACACAAATGTACACATGGTATACAAATGGTTACAGGCTAAAAGCTCAATGGCGACTGAGGCTCATGAAGAAGCAGCCGTCTTATGCCTAAGGGCTATTTATCTGTGTAGAAAAGCTTAGGGTAGGGGTAGCAAGGAAGGGCGGTAACACTAGAGATAAGGGCGCAGATGGAAAAGGTCGTGGTAGCCAATTATTTAGAATAGAGGTATGGGAAGTGAAGATAAGTTATTAGGTTGGTACGTATGAAATGTCGGATTTTCTTTAAATGTGAAGGTTTGTCTCCCTGTTTTTGTTATGCTTTTGTTTTCGACATAACCTGGTTTATAGTCGTACTGTCCATTGCGAGTCACATTTTGGCAAAGAAGATTTTTTCAAAAGTGTTCCCTTTTGTTATTTGCTTGGAACTTTGCACCGATATGAATTCGTGTACTTTTCTTATATGATTATAAACTTGGTAATAATGCTGCAAAAGCTGCACGCAATATAAACCAGGCGTTTGGGGAGAATACTGTGAACGATCGAAAAGTGCAGCGTTGGTTTGAAAAATTTCGGTCTGGTGATTTTTCCCTGCAAAATGAACCGCGTGGAAGACCCGAAACGTCTGTGAAAAATGATGCTCTGAAAGCATTGGTGGAAACGAATCCAACTGTTTCTTCAAGGGAACTTGCTGACAGAATGGAAGTTGACCATACAACAATATTGCGACATCTTTCTGAAATTGGCAAGGTGAAAAAAATGGATAAGTGGATACCGCACGAACTAACCGAGCGAAATAAGCTGGATCGCTTGAATGTATGCTTATCATTGCTAACCTTTTTTTTTTTTTTTATTGTTATTACGGGCTTAACAGTACGAAAATGAAGTTAGTCTGAAAAATGCCATATCAGAGTTCATTGATACTAAAGATCAGAATTTCTTCAAGACAGGCATCTATGCATTAAAATCTCGTTGGAAAAAGTGTATTGAAGTAAATGGAGCATATTTTGATTAAATAAACAGCTTTTGGAAAAAGATATGCAGTTTAATATAGTCACTTAATAATCCGACATTTCATTCGCACCAACCTAATACTAATAGCATAAAATAAGATAATTATAATAGGGCTGATTATTATAAGCTATGAGACACAGCCCTTAGGATGTTACTGATAAACATACTATTTGTTAAGATAAGTGTCGGGATTGTCACTAGGGACGGAGAAAGGGGGTGATAATAGCTGTTTTGGGAATGTCCTGGGGGTTTACCGGAATGTGATGGTACGCCCTTTTGACATCAAGTGTTGAAAATATGGTAGTGCCAAACAACTGGTTGTTAAAGTCAGAAATATTGGGCACACCATAACGGTCTGGGATGGTTTTGTTGTTCAGTTGTCGGTAGTCTCCACAGGGGCGTATTGTTCCGTACTTCGTAACAATGTGAAGAGGACTTGCCCACGGGCTGTTGGAGGGCCGACAAATTCCTTCGTCCATCATACGCCGGGATTCTTCTTTGGCGGCTTGATATTTTGCTGGCGCTAATCGACGAGCCTTGCTGCATACGGGCGGTCCACGAGTGTCTATGTAGTGCTCTACCTTTGTCGGCAGAATTGAGCTCATAGGTTGTTGCGGTCGTGTGAGCTGAGGGTAGCGCCGTAAGAGGCCGGCGTATTTGTTGTCGGGTGGTATGCTTGATATCACGGAGAGTGTAGCGACGTGTGTTCTTCCCGTGGTACGACGACCAGTAATCCCGTCGATCAGCTGGCGGTGCTGAAGATCTACCAGTAGGTGATAATGAGCCAGGAAGTCGGCACCTAGGATTAGCTGCTGAACTTCTGCCATTATGAAGTTCCATTTAAAGATCCGCTGCAGGCCTAGGTCGAGGTCCCTGTTGACTTCTCCATACGTTGGAATGGGGCTGCCGTTAGTGGCGTAGAGCTGGTAGTCGGAGGGTATAGCCTTTTTTACTTTGGGTGGGGGAAGTGCGGAGATAGCTGCTTCCGTATCTACCAGGTAATGCTGCCAAGTCTGTCACGAATAGGTGGCGAAAGGTTATGCCTGCCATGGGTACCGCTCTGACCAAGGTGACATTTAGTTTCCCCACCGGTGTGGTAGCGTCATTTACCCACCTACAGGGCCTGCGACATCGATGTGCATCCTTACTGAATCTGTCGTGGTAGAAGCATAAGCCGTTACTATTAGACTCGGTAGTTAGCCTTGGTCGCTGATATCGCTGAGCGGACCTGTTTTCTTCTCGTCTGCTCATGGAATTGACCAGCACGGTTACTTGTTGGGTGAGCTGTGCGATGGCTGTCTGGCAGTCACAGCCGGAGCGTGGCAGGCTGGCCTTGGGAGTCAATGCGGGCTGGACTGTTTGTATTGCGGTAGCTGAACTTAAGTCCATGATTTTGTCCGCTATCGACGTCAGTTTCGACAATTTCGCCTCGTAGTGCGATGCCAGTATGTCGCGGACCCTGTCTGGCAAGGCGCGTAGCCTGAGGGTGCGAATGACGTATTCAAAGGTCGTGGGTCCTGCCAGTGCCTACATTTGACGCAGGAGATGTTACGGTTTCTGGTCTCCAAGGTGTGTCTCTTCCAATAACCGGATCAGTCGTCTGTAGTGGCTCTGGCTGTATGTTTCGATAAGACGAGCCTTTAAGTCTTCGTAGGGACTATCGCTTGGAGAATACGCTAGGTCTGCGACCTGTGTTAGTACCCTGAACGGAAGCTGAGCGTAAATATGCTCCGATTTGGCTTTAGACAAAGAGATCTGGCTCGTTGAAAAAATATTTTCGACCTGCAGGAACCATAGTCTTGGGTCTTCTTCATGAAACCCTGGCAGTTTGCACGTCCGCGAAATGGCGTGTAAGGTTGCACGGCATGCTTCGTCGGACGGGGCTGGTGGGTCGGCCATCATAAGAAAAGTTTTTTTTTTTATCTTCTGAGATCACGTCGGGGTCACCAGTTGTCGGGATTGTCACTAGGGGAGTGCCTAATCACTCTAGCCCTGGTGACAAGTGCGGATTGTCCAAGTTTATAACCTGGACAATCGTTCCATGTCGGCGTTAATATCTGACTCCATTTCTGATAGGTGTGCGCCCCGACAATGCACTATGTTAAAGAAAAAAAGGTACAGAGGCTTCATAAAGAATAAGTCAAATTTTCAGAGTTCGAACAGAAGCAAAGTATCACTGAGTAACGGTCGTGAAAGACTGGTGGGCCCGGGCTAGGCGCCTCCGTTAAATATCTAACCAGCCTCTTTGAAGGGGCTGAAAAGGTTGCTTAGTGCCTGCGAGATCCTAACATGTGTTAAGGAGTACCGTGCCGGTCCTAAGTAATCAGTCAGGCGGCTGACGGGATCACTTAGTACCTGCGGTTTCTGCATGTGTTAAGGAGTACCCTGCCGGTCATAAATAACCCCTGGAGGCTGTAAGGGTCTCTCAGATTTATGACTGACAGATGTAGACCCGTCTAGTGTTACTTTGCTTCTGCCTTTTTTTTTATTGTTAATACATTTATAATAATTTAGTTCATGTTATTTTACTTTGCTTACAATATATATGCAATAGAGTATAGGGTGATTTAACTTATTTAGTTAGAATCACTACAATAAGATTATATATATGTGACATACCTGTCTCTCTATATTGTAGCGAAAAATTGAGGATATACTTATGATGACAGTTTTAGTCCAAATAAGCCACTACACATATTAAATATTATTAACCAGGACATCGAGAGCTTCAATTAGACACCCTTAATTATATAATAGAAAATACTATTTATAATTTAGTACTAATTAATTTATTAATAAACCCTGTTATGACCCCTATCGTTAAACATACACACAGACAAAATAGATATAATTACACCTCGCCTTTATCAAGGTCTCTCCAGTCAGGCTTAGCAATAGGTTATTCCCTAAATCAAAGATGGTGGAAACCTGTAGATAAACTACTGTTCCCATTAGAAAATGTCCCTACGACATAGAAAGTTGTTATACAATAGGCATTCGGTTTTTCACTTCGGATGCATTTTCCCTTCAACAATGTATGTACATGTTTTTATACATAGATTTGTATTTCTTCATAGGTTTGTTCACTGGATTCAGCTCTGTCCTCGGAGTATTCCTGCCGTTCGGAGTCAACTACCTGTACAAAGCCACTTTCGCTTCTACTTCCAAGACAATGCCTGGTGCCTACCACCTGTTAAGCTTCACTGCCAATGCGATAATCGCGGGCCTTTTCTGGTGAGAAAAAAACTTAGATATTATATTATTAAGAATTATTGTCCCTACAAAAAAATTCAGTCTTGGTAATACTATTTTATTTTTTTCATGTCTATCCAGTGCTAGTGCCTACTTGTACAAACCCCCTGAGAAGAAGGACGAAAAGGAAGATGGAAATTCGGTGAATTCTACAGGCTCCGAAGAGCAAGACGATAAGAAACTGAACTGAGACAAAGATTTCAAAATGTAATTTATGTTGTAAATATTAAAAGCATCTCTTTCGCGGTTGGATGTCGTTATCTACAAGTTTCTTCCAAGGCCGGCACTGACTGTTAATTATCACGATTCGCCGAAATGTGGAATATGTACGCATTCCCTAGTCATGTGATTAATGTCGAATGCTAACTAGTACTAAGCTCATAGAAATTCAACCAAAATCCGAAATCGAATATGATCATGTGTCCCCCTATGAAAAAATATAGGGTAGAGTAAATAATAGGAAAAAACTCTAATTGGTTGAGAAAGGATAAATTTAATGTAACGAATGTAAAGGAATGAATCGCCACTAACCTAATTATATATCTATTTGTATTACAAGAATTTCAACAGAAATAGAATAAAATATAAATAAGAAATAGAATAAAGCAACAACAGCCATTGGTCACAAGAAGAAAGTCACTCTTGTTTGCAGCAGAGTTTGTCATTAGCTTAGAAGCAATATAAATGAATATTATGATAATTATATTTTGTGTAAATATTGTAAATAAATTGATCAATCACTCCTTCAAACAATCAAACGTGAAGACATTTCATTCAATATATACCTACATATTCTGAACAGAGAAAACGATTAACATTTAAATAAAACTTCACAAACGTTAAGGTATTGCCAACACTGTTTGGTACCTCCCGTTTAGGTTACATTTTTTATAGAATGATAACGTGGTGTTTACCTTGGGTTTGTTAATGTCAATTACACAATTCTTAATTATTATGGGTTTATTATCAATCTTTTCCCTTGAGTTATGACAAAAAATGGCTTGATCCTTGAACGATCTTCCTGATTCCTCAGGCAGTATAAATAAATCAGTTGCAGATTTCAAATAATGTAAGGTTAGTTTAAAATTGGTAAAGAATTTTTAAGATCAAGTAACTAATTAATTTTGATGACATGATGGAGAAAACATCAACAACAGGAAAAAAAAGAATTTCAATTGGGATACCAAAAAAAAAAAAAAAAAGCTAACTAAACTGATTTATATGAAGGTTGTGGGTACAAAGTCCTAGATAGAAAATTAATCCATTTCATGTCCATAAATAAAAGTAATTGGATCTCATAAGATTGCCTTGCAGCTCAAATAGGTACATAAACGTTGTAAATAATTAAATAAACGAAATGAAATAAATTTCTCTAAAATTTAATCTAATTTTTCTCTTCTAAATATTATTGATATTTAACATGATTTAGTATCAAACAAATGATTTAAATCTCTTAAAAAATAAATAAACCAAATGTTTTTCACATTGTCATAAAGTTATTATTGTTTTCATGAGTTCAGCGTGAACACATTGGTTTTTTTAATTGTTTTTTTTTTCTAATTTTAATAAAAAAAGATGCAGAGAATCTAGGAAATATTTCACCAGTGAATCTTTCAATGCTTTGAGGTTTCATCATTGTCTGGGTAAATAATAAACATATTTGTATCATAACCCCATACAGTATCATAGAAATGAAGGCAGACCGCAATATATAACTCATCTTTCTTATCATTTAGCCGTCCATGTTTAGTGATACCGATACTCACATTCAAAACTTTTAAATTGAAGGAATGTATCGAAATAAAACTGTTCGCAGTACTTATACAGACTGACCTGGGAAGGTTATGCTTATTGAAAATCACACCCTGGCGACAGATTGCATTTTGGATGTAATCTGAGTTGATAAATATGTATATTTGGACCTTCTGCAATACATGAGGCATTTCTTGCGACTAAAATAAATTACCAGCATGTACTGTCTTTAATGCTAAGCGCTCACTTGCGATTTTCTGCCACAGCGGCTGGGTCACACAGAAGTAACAGAATTATATTCCGGTCCGCCGAATTGTCGCGTATTTCAGTATCAAAATTGATTTCGATGAAATGACATGTATGATGCTATACTCTGATGTCATTACATTCGACATAAAAACGTAAAGTAAACGACAATACCGGGTGCATCCCATTGTTAGTACGAAGCTTCTAATGATTCACGATGATCTGAAATGTTTTATTGTTTTTTCAATTTCAAATAAATACAACATCCAAAAAAATAATTTGTAATACCATCAACTCACAATTCACTTTCGTACTCTATTATTAAAATATGAATTCACTAAAAAATACTTATTAAAAAGCTCTTGGCAAGGACTTAATCGCTACTAAACAGACGCGAGTGGCCGTCGTTCATTCGTATTTGTGTTCTATTAGAATTTGGGGAGTCGTGCGCAGAGAAATTGAACAGGTTGCGTTTATTTTGTCGCAAGTGGGTGTAACCTTCATTGTTCTATTGTCGCAAGTGGAGGCCTAGTGTATAGTAGTAAAGTGATTAAAATTAAATACCAATAGATCTCGCAGTTTTACATACTTGATATCATTTCCTCCACTATTCACTTAACTATTTATTAAAATATTCGAAAAAATCTTAACCATATTTCCAGCGATCTTCCCCCAGGCCGCCCATCCATACCTAAACATCGGCGTCGTATTTTCTCCCTGACTGATGGGATGTACTAAAGAAGTCTTTTCCACCAGCGCCAAAAAACAATTTCAATCGCGAATAGTTTTGATTATCCATGTTTCTGTTGCTTGCAAAGGAAATAGAATGCCACCTTTTTTAGTATGGAACTGAAATTGTGTAGTATACAGGATGTAATTTAGTGTCTCAGATATTTTTTATACAGATGCAAATCCACCGATAGCCATCTCCCTAAATATTGAAAACGATTAGATGTACTAATGTAAAATGAAAGATTGTCTTGAACTTGAACGATATGTGTGTTGTTAATGTTTTATTAATGAATGGTTAATGTTTGCCTTAGTTGCTTTTACTGTTATCTATTGAAACGACCTAAATAAATAGCACATGCAATTATCAATAACACCAAACAATCGTTGGGTTTGGCACGTGTTAATTGGCGAATGAGCATTGGCCCCCTTACTACTAACTATGAAGTTACTACTAACCCAGCTATACTTCTCACTTACACTACTTACTATATATAACTAATTTTGACTACCTGAAAATACGCAAGGTTAATGTTGGGTTTTCGATAAAGTACTCAACACCATTACTGAATACATTTTTATTCAACATCATCCCATTGCTTAACCTTGATCCTTGATCATAGTAACTTGTAAATAGAATGTGACGCGATAGTTATAAACTATAATTGCCGTTTCTTTGTTTACAGGTAAGATTGTGTAAATCAATATTAATAATTGTTATAATAAAATATATAGTGAATAAAATTGCTAACTTTGTTTACAGAGAAACTGATTTCAGTTTATTCACCCCACCTTCAATAATTGTCATACATATATATATATTTTTGTTGATCAGACTTGTTTAAAGCATACTTACACCTGAAAACAGACGAAAAATCCAGCATTATACAAACCATTACCACACACCGCGGAACTTATCGTATGAACAGATTCTTTATCAACAACAACAAGGTGGAATAGAGGCCACGAACAATCACCGAAAAGCTGGGAGGCCTTCATTACATGGTACAGCTTGATGGAGAGAGAAACATAAAACGACACATTAACCAACTTAAAAAATTGGAAGCAAAAAAGGTCGCATTCAAAGAACCTTTACCAGAATATCATCCCCACAACATAGAAAGGAAACACGAATATGAGTCTCATCAGCCAAGAGCAATACCAGTACCACAATCTATACCAGAACCAGAATCTATACCAGAAGCAACACCAGAACCAGAATCCATACCAGAAGCAACACCAGAACCAGAATCTATACCAGAAGTAACACCAGAATCTATACCAGAAGTAACACCAGAATCTATACCAGAAGCAACACCAGAACCAGAATCTATACCAGAAGCAACACCAGCACCAGAATCTATAACCGCTCCATACTTTATACAAGAACCAGACCATGAAACACAGCTCAGAAAATCCGATAGAATAAAAAGACGGCCAGATTACCTATAGGATTATTTAACATACTAGTAAAATGTCTCTTAAAGATGTTGTGTATAGTTAGTAACTGGTATATTGTATCTGGTGGCGACCAGTGGAAGCAGCACGGCAAATTTAAATTAAAGAGAAAATACTTTCATTACTTATATATATATATTTAAGTTATCGTCTCCCGGCTGTAGACGATCAAAGAAAAAGAGAGAATATGGATGATAATAATGCACACAGGTTCGATTGTTAACTGGCTTTATTCTGTTCTCATCCTCTATCAATACCCAGGGTTTGTTTACATTAGGCCCTGTGGTATTAGGGTTAACAATGTCTTGCCACTAGCCATAACATATATATATATAACTTAACGTACGACTCGAGATATACGATAAAAAGGTTTGGGTAGGTGTATCAAGAAGCAAGGCTAGAACTTAACTGAACTTTATTGATATTTCTCCTCTATATATACAATCTGAGTGAGGCTTAGCCCCACTATCTCTTATTGTTTACACTAATGTTATGGATAAATCTGTCTGACTTGTTAACTTATATATATATATTATGATTGCATCTTTCTGGATAATCAGTTGGTGTAGGTAATGTTTTTCCTCTGAACAAAGACTCAAGTGCGTTTCTCTGTAAACGAAAGAAACAACATTTAAAGCCTCTCGTCACAACATTCAGTTAGTTGTCTGCCCTACTGTGCTCCTGCCCCCAGGTCATCCGTGCGTGGCGGATTTTAAAATTAAAAAATACTATGACTCAAGACGTGTTCTTTACACACACACACACACATATATATATATATAAGATTGGTTAGGTCTTCTTCTTATAACAATAAGTAATCTGTTTCTCTGTAAAACAAAAGTTTATTTAATTGATAATTAGTTTACAACTATTACAAATAAATCTAAATCCATACCTGTAAAACAAAAGAAACAACAATTACAGTTTATTGTTATCACTGTTGGCACTTTACTTGTTTCACACTCAAAAACCTTTTTAAAACCTTCTGGTCATATGTCTCTAGCTCCACCTAGTGGCAGCCAACTGAAGCACGCGCGTGATAACAAAGCGCTGCTAATTTAATTGAAGAAAGCTTACTTTCTTTACATATATATTTCTGAGAATAAATAGCAGTCTTATAGGCAAACAAATAACACACTTTAATGTAACCCTGTTTATTGTGCACAGTGAACCTGAACCTCTCACACTCAACCAGTGTCACCAATGCCAACTGTATTACAATGACCAACATGATTAACACTTACAAGAGAAATAATTCATATACAAAGTACTCTCATACCCCCTCTCAATTTCAAGTCCATATATAAAACACAAACAACAAATCACTTGAAATTGTAGCAATTAATTAAAATCAAACAAGAGTAATAGCAAACAACAAAAAATTGATTTAAACAAAGCTGAGATCTAAAAAATGAAAATTCATTGCTATTGAGCGCTTTAGTAAAAATGTCTGCTATGTTTGAAAAGTTCCATCTCTTTTAGTTGTAAATACCCACTTTGTCTCAATAGGTTTTGAAGTGGATGGAATGTCTTCAACAGGTGTCCAAGTTTTGAAATCCTCATGTGCAGTCAACTCTTTCTTTATAGCATCAGTCCAACCCCTTTTTACTGCCTCCGCATAAGTTTGTGGATCATCCTCAGTTAAAAGACAAAAGGCTGTATGCAGATGAAAGTCTTTAAGCTATGAAGGAATTTTTCTTTGCCTTTCCGGTCTAATTTTCTTTCTATCACGGTTTTCTTCCTCAAATCCGTAGAACTCTTCTTCACCGTCTGAGAGTACTTTCTTCTCTGTGTCTTCCCTTTCATTTTCCTCTTTGTTGCCTTCTTCATTAGATGGAACATATGAAGGTGTCCGAGAATTATTCTCCAAATAGTTAATCTGTGTTTCGTCAAACTTCACATCACGAGAAATAATTATCTTACCCTTCTCTGGGTCCCAAATCCGATATCCAGCACCAGAATAACCAACCATTCGTCCATCCCGACCTCTAGGTTCAAGTCTGCTTCCCTTTGGCAGTTGAAGGTACCAGACTTTACATAAAAAAACCCGTAGCTTCGACAAATCGTTTTTTCCATAAAACATTTCAGCAGGTGTCTTGCCATTCAGTGCCACTGAAGGGGATCGGTTAAGTTGATATGCTGCGGTGCGAACCACCTCCCCCTCATAGATACTTTGGCAAATTACTATCAACGAACATTGTTCTCACCTTATTAAGAAGTGTCAAATTCAACCTCTCCGCAGCTCCACACTGTTGAGGTGTATACCCAGCTGTAAATTCATGTACAGCACCATCAAATCTGCAAAACTCCTTAAATTTGTTTGATCGGAACTCTCCACCCCTATCAGAACCATTCTTGATACATTGACTCCTTTATTCTTCATCATTCTATAAAAATCCGCTAGTTTTTCTTCAGCATCTGATTTTTCTTTAAGTAAATAAATGGTTGTAAAATGAGAGAAATCATCTAATATTGACAAGTAATACCTTTCGCCATCCATTGTTCTTTCATTGACAGGTCCCGCCTTACCATTTTGACACGAATCACATACTCTATCCGGGCATGGTAGATTCTAAAGTTGTAGTCCACGTCGATTTAAGTGCCCAAGTCTTAAATGCCACAAGTCGTGGGATTTTTCGGACAGTAAACAGTCATTTCTTTTTGTGTTAAGTTTAAAACGGAACACAAAAAGATTGTTATACATTTCACTAATTATTGGTTCTGGTTTCATCATAATTTTTGCAAAATTGTTTGTAAATACGACATCGTAACCGACTTTGTTTATCTTCTTAACTGATAAGAGGTTATACGGAAGGTTGTCCACAATCAGTCCGTTTATTTTGAACTTCACGTCTGTTTTATCGCAATACACTTCAAGGATACCTTCTTTCTTAGCAAATATATTTGAGCCGTCAGCAATTTTTATTGGAACTGGTTCAATACACTTCACTTCTGATATCACCTCGAAATAAATTATGACTCGCTCCACTGTCCAGTATGAAATTAACATAACTATGTCTACTTGGTTTTTCCTCAGCAAGCTCCGTAGATATTGCTATAAATGTTACGTTTTTGTGATTCATTTCGGTCTCAGCCAAATAGCCATCGTCATATCTCGGTTGATAATCACCTCTTGGCGGGTAACTGCCTCCTCTTGACGAATAGCTTCTCTCTCTCGGTGGGAAATTTCCCCCTCTTGGCGGGAAATTATGACTTCCATTATTCTTAATTCTTGGACACGAATTTTTTAAATGATTCGTACTTCCACAACCGAAACACCGTTTAACTTTCTGAGAATAAATAGTAGTCTCATAGGCAGACAAATAGCACACTTTAATGTAACCCTGTTTATTGTGCACAGTGAACCTGAACCTCAACATCCGAGAGAACCTCTCACACACAACCAGTGTCGCCAATGCCAACTGTATTCCAATGATAATAATATGTATACAAAGTACTCTCATAAACTTTAGCTCCGAACGAAAACTCCTCCGAAGGAGATGAAACAGCGTTAGTATTATTAATATTTAACTCAGCATCCAGAAGTTTGCTCTTGACGAACTCTATTGTTAGTTTTTTATCTGATTTTTCCAATACCGTAATTACCGTGTCGTATTTTGGGGGCATCGTCATAAGTAAATGGCAAACTTTATCGTCCTCGTCAATTTTTTTATCAGCTGTCTCTAGTTCAGCCATGATCTCGTCGAATTTTACGAAGTGGTCTTGAAGTGCTGTGTTTTCACCACATTTTAATTGGATTAACTTTCGACGTAAATACAGTTTCGACAGTACACTTTTACGTTCAAAAACGTTCTCAAGACATTTTATCATCTCATACGATGTTGAGCACTTTTCAAGTATTCAATATGCTTGTCGGATACACACGCGATTATAATAGACCGAGCCTTTATTGTCTTGTCCTCGTTTGATATGTCTTTCTTTTTTACCACATCCAGTATTCCTTTATCCTCGATAATACTAAATACCCGAAACTTCCAGGTTGTGAAGTTAATCTCACTTAATTGCGGGAACGGAATCTGTGAAGCCATGATGCCGTCAATTCACTCTTGGGAATTTTTAATGATCACACTTCCTAATACCGTTAAACTAGCACCGACTGGGTGACTGGGCCCATAAACTCTGAGAATAAATAGTAGTCTCATAGGCAAACAAATAACACACTTTAATGTAACCCTGTTTATTGTGCGCAGTGAACATCTCAGAGAGAACCTCTCACACACAACCAGTGTCGCCAATGCCAACTGTATTACAATGATAATAATATATATACAAAGTACTCTCATAATATTAATCACACAAAGTTAAATATGTCGTAAAAAAAAGTTCTTATTATTATTTCTACCGACCATGGAAGGTTCCACAAGTGTTTCTGACTTCATCCGTTTCCACTTCTTTAGACAATTCGGAATTGATGTAAGTAGAAGGTTGCGTGAAATTTGGAGGCTTAAGCTAAATGTGGTTGCAAAGGTTAATAACAAACGGGCAATATTTAATTTAACAAAAATAAAGCTTTCCATTTATGAGCTCAAAATGAACGATTGAATGGATCTAGAACGGATCTTTAAATTAACGATCTGTAACCCAAAAACTAATTTTTGTTTCTGATTTTTTTTCTGTTACAGGGATAATTTATTTAAATACAAATCGTGTTTAATATTCATCAAGTTCAGCTCATCTTGTTTAGCTATGGAATCTAGTGAGTGCGTTGCATCCGTTGAGGAGGCTTGCGCCTCGACATCCGCCGAAGTGATGGTCACCCACATCCTGGTCGAAAAAAGGATACGGTCTTCAGAACCTGTCGTCATCTTGGAAGACAAAGGCGAGGAGTCGATGGGCTGTACATCTGACGAAACACAACCAAATGAAAAAAAGTCGAAAGATAGCGTCCCGGATGTTTCACAGTCAAATATGGATTCTAAAGATGAGGTCTCTGCCTCGTCCCAACCCAAGGACAAGACAGAAGTGAAGAATAAAGAGGTAGGCTTAAAGAAGCCATTGAACGTTTCTTACATTAAATATCTAAGACGAAATGACGTCTTGTGACGTCGAGGTATAAAGGTTACACAGTTCCATATTATCATATTAGTCTATTAGAGTTTGCATTAAAATACCATATTTAACTTTTTTTTTTGTAACATGCATCAATTATGATAATTATCACGCTATCCTTTTTTTCGTTGATTCTTTTCTTTTTTGACTTGGTTCCACAGATATCGTTGTTGATGTTACTCCCAACAAACAGCGAGGTTCAAATGAATCCGGGAATTCCCTTCCATTCAATATCCCTTTTATGATACAAAAGTTTTCTAGCAGATGAGTTATAGTCAATTTGACTCCTCATACCTCGTACATCCCAACTTTTCACCACGCGCCATGAATGATCCTCTTGTTCCCAGTTTACAGGCTCACTGCTTCTCTACAAGGATCCAAATTGACGATTAAAGGATTCATCGTTTTACAGATAATTTTTGTTTCTAATTGGCGGTCCCCTCAACCATTCCATTATTTCTCCAAAGATAATTTTTTGGTAAATAAGCCTCAAGAATTCTGGGATCATGGCAGCGATAATGTAATTGGATTTTTCGCCACTTGTGTTCCAATTTGTGAACGTTTCAAAGCGGGATTTGGAAAAATGAGTCCATTACATTGAATATTCTGGGGTGATCAAAGATGATGACTTATATTGTAATCTCCCATTTCGCAAATACCAATAGCTGACGTAGTTTCGATCTCTCCATGTAACTGTTGCTATGTATTTATGTGATGTATCATTCAGGAATAAATTTGCACATACTCCAATCAGTTAAGCTCATTAGAAGTACCATTAGGAAAATAAATAAACAAGTGACAATTAGATTAACTTCTTGATTGTGCTAAAATTAATATCTGCCTTAGTAGGCAATAAGTAATTGTGACAAATATTCTCATTCATACCATATTTACAATTTTCATTCACTCGCTCATTCAACACAGTATTTACAAACACCCCAGAAACCTCTCAAATCCACATGGTTGTCACCTTCCTCACATGCGAAAGAGAAAACGGAGTCTTTGGAAGTCCCCCCGCTCTTCCGGCAGCCTTGTCACCGGATACGAGCCAGTGGAGGTCGACGAAGAGCGCGAGAGCCACATACGCTCAGGACATGATTGGGGAAACTGGCCATTGCCAGGACTCCCGTTGTCACGCATTTATAGCAGGTCATGAGACCACTGTCGTTTTAGTCTCCCAGGAGGATTATAGGGATGAGTGGCGCAGTGTAATTACTGTGCTTGGGGATTAGGGTGGTTGGATAGGTTACTATGGAATTTCATGAACTTGGAAGGGATAAGTTCAAGAATGTAAGGTATATTAAGATTAATATACATTTATCCCATAGTAAAATTGAGCACTTTCTCGCTGAATTTACAGATACATTTTTCAGATGGGCATGATTAGTATCATACCAAATAAAATTATGCTCCAATAATGTGTGCTTTTCACAGGAACCGGAAGAACGAAACGCCAATAAGAAACCTGAGGAAATATCCGGTATAAACATCGAGAAGAAAACAGATGAGTCGACTAAGAACAACGATGTCACACCGGAACAGGTTCAATCCACGCTGGCGATCTTCTTTAAAGACTGGGATAAGTTCACTAAAGAGCAGAAGGACGAAATTGAGAAATTCATCAGACACAAGGCAAAAGTGCTCACGGTAAAAACCTTTCCGAAGATACTTACTCCTCAGGAAAGGAAGGAGCAATGGAAGAAAAAAAAAGAATCTAGGATAAGGCAAGCTATGTATATTGTATCATACACTTTCCAAAAACGATTTTAAATATAAATGCATTTATGTAAAGGTCCCTATTCGGCAAGCTATTTTGATGCAACGTTTCTGCATTAAAACGCTATTGGAGATTTAACTGAAGGGATAGTCTCTGAAGGGAGTTAATTTGAGATTGCAGGCTTACACCAAATCTAATTTTAAATAAACAATAATATATTATATACCTGGAGGGTTGCCTGGTTAAACAATATTCATCTGTGCATAGTGAAATAATTTATTAATATTATTAATAAATTTTCATAAAAGAATAGTCCCTGTTCGGGTGACAGTTTAATGAATCATATACATTCCAAAAACGATTTTAAAAGCATTTACCTGATTGCATAGACATGTCGCACGGTGATGTGTAATTGCTATCTGAACAGTAGATTCAGGTAAACCAATGCATATTGTGGTGTCTGTAATATTTTGCACGCAGCCTTGTGCCGCCTTTTGTTATTAGTTATAACCTTCATGTTACCTTTGGCATTCAGTAAAATAGATTCCATCTTTATGTACCACTACTTACTTGTTCACTTTATAAAATATATATGTTTTCTCACGGACCCCAACATGTGTGTGCTTTTGTAACTATTAAAAAGAACATAACACATATCTTTGACTTCAACCTTCTTCCACTAAAGCAACAACGCGGGCTACTTGCCCAACCATCAATACAATTTTAGCTATTTTAAACTATTAGCTAAATTTTAGAGATCAGTTACACCAGTAATCAAAATAGAAATTTCTGCATATTTTTTTAATATTTATTGCGATTTTACTTCGTGCTTTTTTTTTTTTTTTAAATAAAAGGAAAATTATTTTGGATTGATGGGTGCCTTTCACTAAGGGGAGACCCATTTGAAGGAAGTATGAGAAGGGTATGGAGTGGGATGCCTAAAGGAGGCGGTTGGATTCGGGAAGGTAACAAACGCTCATGTTACTTCGTGCCTATTACAGGAAACGTTTAATATTATTATAAAAAACATTTTAATCTGAAATAATTCTATAAAGAAGCAAATATTTGAATTTTTCTAATTTTGTGGGGTAGTGTATATATTTGAGCATATTTATATAATAATGTAATAAGTAAAACGTAAATTTATGTAGTGAATAATAACATTTAAATCATACTAAGACCTAATGTAAATATTTGTAATTTTAGCCAAAACCAAATTAAGAGGCATTACTTCTAAAGAAATACTGGGAATTGTCTTCTTGTCAGGGAGTGGATAATTTAGTAATTTTCATCACAAAGCATGACCCGACCGGGATAATAAATGTGTATAAACAACACGTCGGTTTACGCTGTATGGGTTTTGGTCATTACTTTTTGAACGGTTGGGAAAAATTACCTAGTATTTCTGACCAAATATACTTCTGTCTATGTGCTAAACCGTTTAGGTCACTGGAAAGTGTATTCCGGAGTGCTTTTTGGGGTACCTTCAATCACCGATCATACCGATTGAATCTTCATTGGGACCACTATCTCAGCGAACACAGGCAGACTAAAGTTGGTGGGGTTATACTTTCCAAAACAAAGAACTTGCTGTAATATGCATTAAGCAATTGTGAATGCTTGCTGTATCTATTAGAATATTATTTATTAACTATACGCTGCTTGACTTTGCAAGAAATTTCCGTTTATTGTAATTGTCAATGTTTGCCTGGATTTGGAATTCCTCTACAGGTGGGCTTGTCCATTCCAGTACACGAAGTCTTGGGGGGGGGGGGTTGCCACAGTTTATTAAGGCCCCCTCGTAAACTTTGATTTAAGTACATTCATTCTACGCAACGTCATTCTCTTATAAATCGGATCAGTTTATGTAAATATTAAGATATAAAAAGAAATGTTATTACACTAGAGGAGGGCCTGCCACTGTTGATCTTCTAAAGTAACTAATTCAAATTTAAACATGTTATTGGCCAATAGCCTTTTAATACCTACTCTACTAATATTCACCTTTCTGAAATTGTGAAGTTGACTTTCTAAGTTAGCTGGCTACCAGGTTTTTTTGGTTTTTTTCATTCATAGCCCCTTACAGATAATTATATATAATTATAGATCCTCAGGCGAATCTATTTACAAATTATTTTTGTATTTCCTGTAGCATCGCTACATTATATACAGGTTTTGTTATTTTATAAAAATGGCTACCTGGCAATCGCTGGCCTATTTTTGTAAGATATAAGAAGCCTAGCAACCACAGGCTTGTCTTTTTAGGTGGCTGGTAGCCTAGCGACTACAGGATTATCTTTTAATTTGACTGGTACCCTTTCAGCCACAGATTTCATTATATACTCATGTCACCTCCTTTTTTCCTACAACAGAAGAGCTACAGCGTATAGAGAGCGAAAGCGAAAGGCGAGACTGGAGGCGGCGGAAGCCAATAAAAACATGGCGAAAACAGCGCCTGGATGGAGGAGTGACAGGAGGAACAGAATAAGCAGGCCCCAGAGACCACGAACTCAGGACCGGACTCGAGGGGCGGGTGACCAGGTCTACCAAAGCCGGTGAGTGGAAATCCATAGTGACTACAGCTAAAAATAGAGCCAGAGGAATTCTCTAAGTAGCAAAATGGACTGCTGTTCTGAAGAAAACCGTTTGTTAAGTGAACAGTATCACACAATTAGGAGTTCCTTCCTATAAATTTAATATAAACATAAATATTAAAACCAATAATGGCTGAGTACATGGATTTTATATCTTATTTTATTTCGAGCTAAAAATTAGTTTCAGTTTTTGTTCATAGGTTTCCAATGTATTACAAAGCAAAAACCTTTTCTATTTGTATATACACTAGTTTATGAGTAAATTTGCAATATACAATTAATCAATTAAATATGAAACTACAACAGTTAGACATTGTAAACTTAATTTGCTTACATTGGTCTCCGATGCTCTATGTCTAGCTTAATCTCCTGAGGTAATCATTGAATATAATAAGGAGGTGGGTATTAAAGGAGGATTAGGCGCTTTTGCTGTCTCAAAACCTATATAAACTAAAACACTGATTCTAATTTGTAGCGAGAGTCCACAAAGTGTTACTTGGACGAATGTCTGAAGAGCTCTGGTGTCTGCTCTTATAAAGACCTATGCTAGCCGAGGGGGGAGGTCTGACAACGAGCAAAAACTGCCCCTAGTCCCTGGTCCTAGCAACCTAAAGCCGAGGTAATATATAAATGAGTCTGACCTAAACGTTACTTCTTGGACAGATCTGCAGAGAGCACCGCAATGAGTATTAGAAATTATTTATACAACTAAGGACAGAAAACTGATAGTTCCAGGTATCGCCAAAATCATTACCGGGAAAGACGGTTCGGTGAACCAGTGAGGAGCATCATACCACGCGGGAGATGGGCAGTGACGACTAGACCGTTTGTCCCCTATTGGAGGAGCCCGTGGGCCATGACGCCCCCGGGGCCGGAAGTCATCAGAGAGCCGGTGGAGCTGCTGATGAGGGAGGTGGGCCGGTTCATGAAGATGATGTCCAGCATACCGGCAGGCACCATACCTAGGGCTCTTGAGGACAAGCCAGCGATGCCTCTTTCCCCGTCCTACTTGATGGATGCCAGGTAGGAAAGGCCATTACTTTCTTTTAGTTTTAGGGGCCACAAAAACATATATTTGGTTTTCTCTATATTGATGGCGAGTCCCAATCAAGCAACTGCTCTTTCCAGAGGTTCTAACGCTTTCTTCATAGCTGTCCAAAACCGGTATGGTATGGTGTTATATCAGGGCTAAAATTCTAGCAGTGTTGATGTTCATATATTGGTTAGATCCTTCAAGATTAAGGTTAAAAGTTCTATGTTAGTGGTCACACAAATTATTTAATTTAAATGGTATTGAAACTTCAGATTGTACTTAGTATATATTGGTGACAAGTAATTGTTATAGATTTTCTATTAAAGCTACTTAAGGAGTAAAATTTTACACATCTCACATATGGAAATGTTAGAAAAATAAAATGTTATTTTTTGTCTTTCTTCCAAAAATACAGACAGTAGTGTTTTTTTTCCATTATTTTATATTTGGTATTTAAGAAACAGCCGAACCCTCGCTCGATACTGTCCCTGCACTGTCTAAGTCTTAATTATGTATATATATAAACATACAAAAGGTTTTTTGTATCATCAAGTCCAAGATTAATTCATTATTAAATGAAGACACATGAATTATATATAATTAAATATAATCCCTGTATATTTACATTCGGGATGTTTACATCCCGACGTTCAGGAATTAAGGTTGAATACTAATGCTGCCCGGAGCTTAACTCCCCCCTGCCAGTTTACGCACACCTCCTCGTAAACTATGAAGTCTAAATTGAGGACGAATATTACGATCACTCTCCTAATCGTGCTAGGGAGCGAAAGCCAGCCCAAACAGTACACAACCTGTAATCCCTTACATTCGCTCGTATTCCTAAATCACTTATAGTCCAAATAGAACACTGCCTCCAACACTGCAGCCACTAGTGACAAAATCAAAACGAACAAAAAAAAATACATGGCTTATTACTCAAAGAAAACAATGGCATCTTACACGCTACACTAAATAAATAATTCTACAAAAAAAAAAAAAAAAAAGGAACTGCAAAAAAAAAAATACTCCTACAAATGGTACAAAGTGTACGTATGTATTACAATACCAAATTTGGCTCCGTGCAGAAGCGAGGACACTCCAACTCACTTATGGCCTGCACACCCCCCCCCTGGTGGGAGTTTTGACTGTTCGACGAGGACGGTCCTCCGTTTCGTGGGAGGTCTTGTATTCTCGATGGTGACGATGCTATGCTCCCTGATCACCACCACCTTGAATGGACCCTCGTATCTGACCGGCTCTTTGCTCCGATTAGAGCCGATTTTACGATGTATAATGGTCCCAATTTTAAGGTCCCCCATTCGATCCCGGACTTTGAAGTTTACCCGAGCCACTCTCTTGACCTTCTCCCTCACGATCCTGTCACGAACTTTGCCCCAAAATTTACCGAGTTTTAAGTGAGCATTTAACATTTGCTCCGCCATTCCCTAGTCCACCACCGTCTCTGTCCGTTCCGTCTTCATCTCGGTCCGTTCTGTCTCGCGCGCAGTCTGAAGAGGATCTCGAACGGCGTAAACCCTGTGGTGGAGTGGATGGAATGATTGTATGCCGCGACTGCCTTCGGGATCGCCTCGTTCGCCTGCAGACCCTTATCCACCTGATACGCCCGCAGGTGGTCACTCAAGGTACTGTGCAGCCTTTCGATGTCCTGGGGTGTTGAGATGCCACACGATATCAAGATTCTTCATCTCCGCCCGCACGTTTGCATTGTCGAACTCCCTACCCCCATCCAACGAGATTCGGTCCGGTACCCCATAAAACTGGAACCACGCTAATAATGCCTGTAAGACGGCGTTGGGTGACTTGTCTTGCTACCTTACTGATTACCGGTATCTATTGTCGTAACCCACTTATATCCCTTCCAAGTGAATGTGTCAATCTGTAGTTCACTCAGTGGCGTCCCTGCTGTGGGTGGTTCTTCCTGTTGTCCCTGTGATGGGTGTCGGTCATATTCAGTCTTAAGACATATATTGCAAGTTCCTATAATCTCCTGGATCGTCTTCTTCATATCCCACCAGAAGTACCACCGCTGTAATGCTTGCAAAGTCTCCTGCGCACCGCGATGGTTCGTCTTCCCTTGATGGTAGGCAAGCGTTACTTCTCGCTGCCGTTCCTCATCACGCAGTGCCTGGACCATAGACAGACAACGAACATACGATCGATCAATTCCCAGTTGTTCTGTTCTCTATAATTTCTTGATCTGATCCCACACTGTCGCGTTGCCGACAAATAGATGGTAAGTCTTCCCTGGTCTGGATGCATCATTCAATGACCGGCAAATTTGGTCGCCCTTGACACCCGGTTGGGACCAGATTGTCGTAATACTATTCTTGTCATAGTTTCCATGCGTAGCCCGCATCAGGCCGGACGTTTGCGTCTTCCAAATAATTTACCACCGTTTATCATTAATGATGCCCTCAATCGTCTCCATTTCCCCCGGACGCTCTCCGGCAGATTCTTCTGCTTCTTGGAGTTCGCTCCCATCGCTAACGTCCCGCGTACCGCGACTTCCATCTTCCCCGGGCGCCCATTCCTGGATAACATGTTTGAGATCCCCGGACGTTTCCCCCTTCCTCGACTGCATTTACGGTAATCGCTCGGGATAACCAGTCCACCACTACATTGTCCTTCCCTGGTTTGTATACAATTTCCAGGTTGTATTGTGACAAAAACTCCTTTCAGCGTGTGACCCTGACGGATGATTCCTTCAGCTTCCACACCCATTGAAGAGGTCTGTGGTCCGTATGTAGTCTGAATCTCCGCCCAAAGACGTATGGACGAAAATGATCAATAGCCCATATTATGCCAAGAAGTTCGAGCTCGAGGGCACTGTACCGCGCCTCCGTGTCGGCCAGTCTTCGACTCGCGTACGCCACTGCTCACTCCCCCCCATCTCCCTCCTGCGACAACACCGCTCCCAATGCATGCTCACTTGCGTCGGTGGTGATAGTGAATAACTTCTCAAAATCGGGTAACACCAGGATTGGTTCATCTTGCAGTCGAGCCATGTTTAAATAATCTTGGCCATAATGTTACAGAAAAAATCTTTGTTTCATCTTCATTCCGTTTTAGTCCTTGATCCACATTACCTATGTAACTTTTACAATCAAGCTTATTTACATTTTGGGAACGTACAAAGCTCATCATCACTATTAGCATAAACGATGGAAAACCGACTGATTATACCGCCAACAACTGAACGAGTATTGGATTCTTTTTTTACACCAGATATTAAAATTAAGCACCCAGCGCGTGACGATTTCTTGTATAATAATTTTGGACTTCCCAGTAAATTCTGCTTCAGGTATGATGCCTGTAACCCATCAAGTATGACCATGAATTGTAAAGGTGGTCAATCTCCAGGGCGGGTTGCCATTTATGCTGGGTTCAGGGATTCAAAATGGTAGACCCCTTAGGAGGGATGATATAAGCATTATATTTTCCGTGTGGCATGACGTATACTAGGTTGTCTCTGCAAAAGTTATCTATTTTTCATAGTAAGACCTATCGGCATTTGAAGTCACACTTTTAGATTACTACATTAGATTTATTTTATACATTAAATTTCAATGTTATGTTAAAAATGTTATGTATTCAACAGGTGTTGTATTTCGATTCATTCAAAAATAATTGTTATTTTCTTTAATTTCACATTATACCTTTTGCCATTTTATAATTTCAGCGTTTTCTTTTAATTTCACTTTTTGTGATATTTCCTCAATTTTATATTTCTCATTGTACACAACCTTGTTGTTTTTTTCTCTAGCTCAATCCCATAGTCTTTTGGGGGAAAATGAAGGCATAATATTGTCTGGCTTTTTATTGATTTTCACAGCCGGTGATTTTGCACGGGATAGAAGATTTGTGAATTATTATTACGAGCCCCTTCTTCCACAATGTCCTTGGATTGATAGAGGAATTTAGGATGTTAAATCAGCACATCCCTCCCTCCTGATCCTTCACCAGCCTCTTAACCACTCTTCATGTCCTCTCTACCCTTCCCTCCACAGTTCTTCCCCAAGACAGTCTGGCCCTTCGAGCATCTATCTTGTCGGTTTCATTCATGGGTTTAATCTGTAATCAATTATATAATTATTTAATATATATTATTTATAATATAATAAGGATCCTCCTATGGGCTTGGTTCTGACCTGACTTGCCTTCCTGCAGGACCATGAGCCAGTACAGCAGCAGCGCGATGAGAACAGGAGATGCACAGCGCAGTTATTTAAGCAAATCCTCTCCGACCCAACACCGGCAGCAACAGGGGCGAAGTTTGCCATACCCTCCTCCACAAGGATACTTCACAGCCAATCGCAGTGCCAGGGATGACCTCCAATGGGCGGATCGCCAGAGGGCAGGTAATATTTTCTTTCAATTTACAAATTCGCAACATGAAATTTATTTCTAAAACACCATTAAGTTTATCCTGACCAGACAATACCCCAAAGAAAAATAGGGGCAGTTTTCCTCTTGAAAATTTAATGCTTAAAATAACTAAATTGTCTTAAAACGTATCCATTATTATTCAGTAAAGATAATGTAATAATATTTGTTTTGTGACCTTTGTTTATTAGGAAAATATTAAAATCTGCGCTGTTGAGGCAATTGTGCTAAATGATCTGATTGGTGCCAAATTTGTAATATTGCATTAACCTCTCTCATTCATGCAGGATATGCAATATATACAGAGAAGGGAAGAGGCTTTATGAAGAATCAGCATCACTGATTGATAGTGTTAGTGGAGAGTGTAGGTGAGCATGAGAGCCGCAGACACCCCAGGCATGAGGGAGAATACTTGTCAGTGCCAAAACACCCAGTGGCGGGTAGGCTTTAATTTGATCTCAATGCTATATCCAAATTCATCTCCGCATAGGATTGTAGGAATATGTGGTATTAGATAATCTTACGATGGGATTGGGATGATCGTTTAGATAATATATGTATGGACTTTATTTAATTAGTTTAATTACCCGGCGTAGTACCCCGATATAGTTCATTTGAATATTTATTATCTATTTCCATGTTTTTCATTGTAAATTATCACCGGGTAAAGCTACGTTGTTCGTTAGTTATTTGACGTTTGTAGTTAGTCTCCCTCAGTGACCACATGTGAAGTATTAAGTATAGATATTTCCATTAACAGTTGTGATTCTTTAAGATCATGACCACGTGGCCTCATTTGAACAATTCCTTGAATTTGGCCATTTTTGAACTACTTAAGGGCGATTTATTACTGTGCAGTGACAGATAAAAAACAGTTTTGTAATAGTCGACTTGAGCTGTGCTTGTATTTGGCCCAAAGAGTTCAATCTGCAAAATATAATATAATTTAATATGAATGTTGAGTTTAAAGGCGGGACCTGTATCCCTATATATCAGATACTTGTTATAGGCTAATTGTTTGATGTTACCAGTCAAAACGGTCACAACTATTTTCCAGCAGGTTTGATTGTTCTAATATTATGTTATATTTTTCAGATTCTCGAATAACTAGGATTATTCCTTATGTGAAAGATGAACGCCGGCGTGCCAACATAACAATCTCAACCAGGAACTCACGTTGAATGCTTTGCACACTTGCATCTTACCTTGCACTAGGCTAGATTCATTCGGAGCAATGATTCCTTAGCTCGAAAACTTGAATGCAAAGAATTGGACTCAGAAATAAATTTTATTAGGCTGAAAAAGTCTACATTTCTCAGTTTTTCCTAATGTTACGTAAAATTAAGTTAAATTATCTATATAATTATTCTTTTAAGTATCTTTTTTTACAACTATTTTGAATGTATGGTTAAACTTAAGCAGACATCTGTTGGCTAACCACTGACACCAAAACTAACAACATTATTAATACGCACATGTGAGAATTTAAGCTATAATTGACCTAAAATATCTCTTAACTAAACAACGTGTAGATATTCTGACCTGAAGTTCATTGCCTGCCAGTGGCGTAACTATATCATCTGGGGCCCGTGGCAAATTCCTTTAATGGGGGCCCTATCATTAAGATTTATTATACTTACGAGTAGTTTAGTTACCCACAACCAATAATTTGTATTATGGTATATATATTTTAATATTTTTATAAATAGGTACAATATTAAAACAATATTTCTGAGCTCGCGGCCACTTGGGCCGGGGCCCTCTTGGGTCGGGGGCCCGTGGCATTTTGCCAGCCCTGCCACCCTGTAGTTACGCCTCTGTTGCCTGCAAACATTGGAAGATGTCATTGTACATAAGGATTGTCATCGAAATTATGTGACAAGGGACGTATAAGTACAAAAAGAACTATTGATCAACTAGCAGCCCTTATATTGAAATAGGCACTTTATAAGATTGTATATTGATCGAGGATAACTCAAGTCTGCACAGAGCATGGAGGACATCGCCTTAAACCGTGCGTTCCTCTTGCCGAAGTTGTTCGGAGCCTTCTTATTCAAATTCCGAAAAAAAGAGATCAGAGCGGACTACATACTAGTCGCATGGGCCTTATTTCTGAAAGTGATCTTCGTTGGAGGAGTATCGGATTTTATGTTCCACCAGTCTTTCGTAGTCCCCAACACAAACACATTAGGAGGAGTCGTTGCATCCTATTCCTTCCTGCTGATTTACGGTGGCAACACTGTCGTTTTCATGGCCACTATTTTCCAGAAGAGAAGACTTCGAAGAATACTGAAGAGCTACCAGAGAGCGAACGCCATGTTCTCGCGCCTGGGTATCCACCCTCGCTGCAGAATAAGACTCCGATACGATTGCACGATACTGTTTTTGTTCCTGTTGCCGGTATCTCTGCGATTGTACATTACCAAGGGCTTGGAATGGTCTATGGTTTACAATTTAACGTCCATCCTGCACACGACGTTGTCCTTGTTCATAAGCGTCCAGCCGTTCATCCGGCTGTTGGACAACCTCAGAGCAAGGATGGGGCAGATCCGAGATCGTCTCAAACCAACTATCGCTAATGTGGGGAGGCTAGAACCCACCCTCGTGCTCTTCGACCTCCTTTGCTCCACCTGCGAGGAACTTAACGCCGCCTTCTCGCTCCAGTTACTCTCTGTTCTCGCTATATCATTCGTAGCGATTGTGGCACGGGTCTACTCTGGCCTCATGTCCCCCAACAATTTCTACGTAGCCATCATTATGAGTTACACGTCAGCCTACTATATATTGTGGTTCAGCCTCATTTCAAACGTTTGCGAGAAAACAAATAAAGAGGTGAATGCTTGGTTAGCTATATAGTGAGTAAAGACACTATATACAGGGCAGTTGTCATAGCAGCCTAGGGCAATAGGATACAATACGTAGCCGACGCTAGGCGATATGCTTTCCTAGACTAGGTCGTAGATATTATAGTATTAATACTCAACTTCAGAGATATTTGATAGCTTGCGTATGAGCAATCATATCATCTTTCTGGTAAAGACCTTAATTGGTAAAAGGGGATTCTAGTTTTAGATGAATCTTAACTATTTTATCTGTGGGTTTAGTTGGTTCACTCATCCTCGGAAAGGATAATTAGTTGCTGTAATAATAATAATTTAATAAGCTGTAGCGAATCCGTTCTAGAAAATCGACATAAATATTGCGAGGTTATTAAGCAGTATTGACGAACTACTCGCAACGGTGGCAACATCTGTTAGCTTTCTTCTGTTCATTTTGTGGGGCGAATTGAATTTATAAGCAATAAAGAATCATCTTTTTCACTTACTGATCCGTGCTTATCATACCAAGTATTCCTCGTCACGCGAGAGAAAAACCTATTTATTGATTTATTTGTACAAATCAAATTTTACCCTATTAAGCAGTAAGTAATCGTGATTAATGATTAAATTCATACCGTCTTTACCTACAACTTCTGAAAATGTTATTGGTTTAGAGAAAACATCAGCAATGTAGGGATAACATAAGCTAGAACCTGGTATGATGGAACTCCTGCTCGTATAGGATAGTATTAAAAATATTCTAAACCACAGGCTTTAATTAAGTGATTCGACAGGTACGATTGTAGGGGTGAATAAGCATATAAATAATTTTTAAGCTTATACTTACGATGTGCCAAACTCGCTCCAAAGCATGTGCTACGTTCAGAAACGCGCCAGTGTAATACTCTAAGTCAGGGTACTAATAAGTAAAGGTTAATAATAATAATATTATTAAATATAAAAATAAGATAAATAATACAAGAACAAAATTGTTTATGTTTCAGGCAAAGGATTTCAGGGACAGACTCTACACTTTAATTGTCTCTGAAAGGACTGGTGCTATTGCAAACAACGTAAGTAAAAGTTAACAATTTAAAAGTTATTGCATAAATCGCAGCTACTATCAATAATATCATTTTAAACAAGTTTTGATATTTTATTGATAGATAGATATGTAATGAAAAAGTAGGGCGAAATTCCGAAAATCGCTATCAATTTCTACAAATCATGTGGAAAAATTGGTCACACATTTTAAATTAATTTGTCCGTTTAATGAAAATATATGGAAAATTCTCACCAATGCCAAACCTTGAGTACCTCTTTAAACGACATATATCAACTTCTTCAACTCAGATAATGAACAGAAAGAACTGTTAGGTACCAATTTTAAATCTGCCACAAACATTCATAAACATCGAGGCAGAGCTAAACATGACCGTAAAGTATCTATCCCCATAATCTATCCCCATCAAAAGCACCAAAAAAAATCAGTGAGAAAATAAAGCAGCTATTAAACAGTCAACATTTTATAACAATAGAGCATCCAATATCTGCAATGGTATTCTCAGACACGGACACTTCTTTTTCCTTCATCCTGGATAATAATAAAATTTGTTTTGAGTCCTGTACTAAACAAAGATCTTGCAAACATAGGTAGACAAATAAATATTGATTAATTACTCTTGTGAATATATTTACAAAAATAATTAAAATAAGTAATACTCAAAATATTCTTAATTCACTCAGACAATAAAAATTTAATAATTAATGAACAGTTTGGCTTCAGATCACACCACTCACAATTGCCCAGCTCAATGGATCAAATATTTACATAACTAAATTTTTTAAAGAAATGAAACATGCCGGGATGACTAGGTTAGATATAGAAAAAGTTTGACGGGTTTTTTCTTAAACTTATTAATCACTGTTTCTAACCCAACTCCAACACTTCCATCCCAATCATTGAAACTCCTTCAACCACACGGACTTCCTCAAGGCTAACCCATAAACACATCCGATATCCCTTCACAGCCTAAACTCAAAAAACGATCATTTTGATACACTGACACACCATCATATACATATAACAAGTTCACACAGGATAGACTATTAATAGATTACCGGCATAAATGAAAATATCAACACTTATTTCAATGCATGAAAAATGAGCTAACCCACGTAAAACTGAGACAATGCTATTTACTAAACGTAGACCAATTATAAACCACCACCTATCCTAAAAATATTTCAAACATCCTTGGTAGCACCATTTTACACCATTCACACAATTCCGTCAAACCAAGGAAAATAAAAATTAAAGTCCAAATTACACAGAGCAATGGTTATTTTGGGGCTCATGGTTTCAGAGTCGAATCTGGAAACTCCAGTCTTCTAAAAACGAGAAAAATATGATCAGATTAGCCGAATTTGCTCAAGTTTTTTTTAAATAAAGGCAATACATATTCTTATACTGAATGAAAACCAAAAGACTTATTATTTGTTTATTTAGAGCCTCACGCCGAAAAATAGTGTGTGTTTCGAAATGCATAGCAAATATTAATAAAAAGGTTGGAAAGCTCAAAAATTTTTTTTATTTATTTATTAAAATACACAAAAACTTTTATTTTACAATAGGATCAGAATTATGAATGACAATTAAATATAATTAATCAAACTAAACAAAAATACGTTACGAATTTGAACAAAGTAACTATACATCCTTTACCTTAATAAATTAATCTATCTAAATTCACCCCAAATTTACTATGCCACAAATTCATAATGTTATAAATGTTCTATACACAAATTATTTATTTATTGTTCAGCCAAAGGTACAACTTCACATATCAAGCCACAGGGAACTTACATTTACAGCAGCTGGGTTCTTCACAGTGGATCACACATTGATCCATTCGGTGAGTAGTCCATTGATTTTATGAACATACTCATAGTGCATTTCTAAAAATACCTACTGCTATAATTAACAGGATTGCTAATCAAAAGTCATTTTAATAAAAACCAATGATATATACACTCTCTTCTATTTGAAGAGGATAAACCATCATTGGGAAAGTTTACTAATAAATTCTAATTTACTAAACAGTAAATTTTGACTTTTTTACTTCCAGATGATTGCTTCAGGCTGCACATACTTAGTCTTCTTGATTCAGTTTGGTCAACTGTCGGCCCAATTAAAAGTTAAGCCCCATCCAAAGAATTCCTCTAATGCTACTATTTTTCAGTAGAGTCCGCTCCATTTTCTACCTTCTTAAGTTACATGTCACGTATTATGTAAAAAAAAATCAGTAATATTCATTATTTTTAATGATGTTTATGTATATTAAAAATAGTTCTTTCATTTACTGCAAGAATGATGTAGCTCGGGACGTTACCTCCCTCTATTTCTCAACAGATGAAGCTACAACTAAGTTTAAGGCAAGAAGGAGGCAGCTCATGGAGTTAAGTTTTTTTATTTCCCAAAAGTTGGAAAAATGGAGTTGCCTCCTTCTTGCAGCAAACCCTTTCAATTGTTTCAAGTAAATTTTTGTGTAAAATTCTGATAATTCAAACTAGCTTATGATTTAGTTACATAAATTAATGCTAATTACAGGAGAAATATCAAACTTGGTTGAATTTGCCTACACAGTTGACAACTTTCTTAAAGAAAAAAAAGGTGTAAATGTGTTATAAGCTTGAAGTAGTCATAAGCAGTTGCGAATGAAATTATATATGAATACTCTTCAGTTATAACCTATTTTCACCCATACAGGTTTTAAATAATATGTAATTACTTTGTCCACTGCATAAAAGTTGATGAACTATTGGTTACACTTGTTTAGTACCCAGTACATCATGATCTTTGAGCTGGTGGGGCTAAGGGAAATGTATTTTATGCACTTTGGTTACCTTAAACAACGAATCACTAGAACAAACTTAATCCTAATTTATAAAATATTTTTTCTGATATTATGATCTGAGCTACAGATACTGTCTGTCAAATTATTGTATTTAAAATAAAATGTAAGAATACTTACATCAGTTACATTCAACATTTTGCCAGTTCAGGCATCATCAGCACTACAATTTGTAACAAGATATATCTAATTATATTACTTTAAGACCAAGATATATACAATTTTTGTGTTTTACAAAAATATTTGAATTTCATTAGTTCAGAAGTGATGTAACAAAATTTCAGTTTGTAAAAATTAAAAAAATAAATAAAAATGGTGAGACCAGTGAATCTTGAATCAAATAGTTATACATGCAATATGGAAAGCCAAGAAAGCAACACACCTTGACTTTTGTTTGAGTAACTAAAATGTAATTGACTAAATACTCAAAAAAAAACTTACTTGATGTATCTCACTTCCCTGTGCTAAAAATATTTACATAGATAAATGAAGGATAAATCACACATCATCGCCATGTAGTCAGTCAATGACGTTACAATTTATGCATAAATAATCCACAAGGTTTTCCAAATTCATAACAAACTTCTCCATTTTTCAAAAGTTTTATTGTCCTCTATTCATTCTTCAAAATCAGCAGGTAGACTCTACAACTTATCAGGCAGGGACCGATAAACAAGAGGTAGGCATAAAAAAAATGCATGTTGATGGCCTATAATGATGGCCTATAATGAAAACTGCCTATTTCCAAAAACCCGACTTGAACAGGAGGTGAAAAAAACTGTTTTGAAAGGCTTAAATCTGACTTAGGTAATTTTTTTCTCCTAATTTGTAATACTTAGCATGGATTATCTATAATCTTTGCTGTTGTTGAAGGTAACCTTGACCATTCACAAGAAAACGTAGATAGGCAGTGTTCACATTTAAGGAAGAAAGAAATCATATCTCTTAAGACTTTTTCATTTCATAAATTCAGAGATCATGGATAAATTAACAATTCCTTGATAATAAAAGTATTAGTATTATTACAAATAGAAAAATCACATGATATTTTTAACATCCTAATAAAATTTATAATATCCAAATAAATAACTCTAAAAATGTTCACTAAAATTAAATTACAGTCTTTTCGTTTACTTCAAGTGTACCATTTTCAATGGAGCTAGTTATGTAATAAACAGTAAAAAAAATCAAGGATATACAAAATACTATCAGTCTTTGTAACTTTGATGTTTTCTTCTTTCTACTAGGCATCTTCTCAGCTGTGTATGGCAGCTGGTCAAAAAAGCTATGGTACTCTTTTAGTATGATTGTCTTTAGTTCCTGTAGATGTTTAAATTTTGATTCAGGAATAAGTAAGCGACTTCCATGTAAGGCACTTAATGTATCATCAGGTCTTGGTGGCTTAATTGTCCTACACGGGGACCACATCCGTCAATGTAGCGTATTAATGATTTCAATTTTCATAATGAAATCAAATATTATTGACAAAAATTCTTCAGCAGGTAATCCATCTTCTCACTCATCCCAAAAGAAATAGTACCATCTTTAGATTTAAGACTGTATAAGGTGAAATTGTGCACTTAAAGTTTAGTTTTATATAAAGGGCTGATGGAATAAGGGAAGGGCATAGAAGAACAGCTTGCATGTCCATAGTGAAATTGCAGTTTCTTCAGGACTTGATGCCTTGTACCTTTCCTTTTCCTCCCTTGCTGCTTTCTTTTCCTCTGAGTGGTTTTGGTTATCAACATTCCCAAGATTATCCTGCTCATAAGAGTAGCACATGTCACAGAGATCCTTCTTGGAACAGAAAAGCACTGTTTAACTTTGAAGAAAAAAGAAAGTATCATTCACAGTGGCCAGTAGTTTTTTTTTTCAATAAAGCAATTGTGCATCAATGATACTGAAGATATGAATATTCAGACTTTAGAAATACAGAATTCGATTCATATATAAAACCTAGCAATGATTTAAAAAAAAAAAAAACGAATTTCGATTGCTAGATGTAGATAGCCGAACAGTACTGCCCATTAATTCCCAAATCCGAATTTTAGTGACATCCGCTGATTTTATTCATTCATGAGCAGTACCATCACTAGGGATTAAAATTGATGCAGTGCCAGGGCGACTAAATCAAGGAACCACAATAATAAACCAAACAGGTTTAATATACGGACAAAGTTCAGAAATCTGTGGGGCAAATCATAGATTTATACCCATTGTTATTGAAGGATCACTAATAACAAACTTTACTAAATGAATTAATAATATATCATTAAGTGGCTGAAGTATTTTAAGCACTGGTCTCTTAAACCAAGTTATGGTAAATAATTACCCTTAATGATCTAAGATTTTAGTTTAAAACAAAACATTAACTTGTCAAGTTAAAAATATTTAAATTAAAAATAAACCTTAATACCACAAATATCTCCCATATGAATAGAAATTCTTTTCCTTATTTTTATTATTATTATTATAATCATAATAACTTTTATTTATCATAACAAAAATAATTATAATAAAAAAATAACAAAAAATATGAAAATGATAAATAATTTATTTTCAACATTCGACCCTGCAACTAGTAGTATATTTTCAATAAATTGAACAAGAACAATAATTAGATTAATTATTATGCCTTTACCTTATTGAATATTATCTAATCAACTAAGAAGAATAATTAATTTAACAATTAACAAATTACATATCAATACTTTAAGTATTGATTGTAAAGATCACTTCTTGTTTTCCACATAGCCTCCAGGTACATCTTTTGGGTATCTTTCTGGCAATAATGTGACACGTGTTTTGGCAGTTGGTCAAAGAACTCCTCGACTGTAATTCACTGTATTCTAGAAAGCTTTGGAGTCTTAGGAAGAGCTTAAGGATAGCTAGCTTATAACAAATTTTCCAGGCACGATTTCCCTATTGGAAAAGTATTTGTAATCATTGCTGCAAACTTGACTGAAACTGATGGTTTATTGAAATATTGTATGGTAAATTGGCCCGAGGAACTTAGTCGGTGGTTTATTTATATTTTCATTAACAGATACTCTCCTGTGATTCCAATTCATGACCCAAAATGTTTTAAAGATGTTGTTTCTGTTTTCGGAGGTTATTAAATGATAGTATTGCATCTATTGTTCTGTCACAAACACAATGTGCTTTTAATTTCTTTGCCAATCTTTTAACTGAGAGTTATTCCTTACTTTTTGTCTACCAAAATGAAGGTGACGGGTCATCACGAAGGTGGCCTAGCTACCCTAGCCCTGGTGACAGAGTGAGAGTGGAAAACGCTATGACCTGGACAATTACTTGATGACCGGTCTTACTACTGAGCTATCTGACAGGTATGTGTCCCGACAGACTATGTTCAGGAGAAGAGGTACTATAGGTAGTTTATGTGGTCTTTGAATGACCATGAATTCACAATCGGTATCTAAGGGTAGGCGAAAACCCTTCAGATCCCAAAGGCGGGTGTGAACCAGAGAGGCAGACTTGATCGCTGGGGGAGACGCTACTAGGTAAATTTGTAGGGCCCCAGAGACCATCATCCGCATGGTAGAGATCTCTTCCAAAGAGGTGCTAGTTTTAGCAACACAAAGGCAGAGAACCCCACTAGGAAGGTGTGGGGTCTGACAACGCCAGATTAAAACATAGCAAGGCTAGCATAGAAGTGTAGAAGTTTGCATAAATGAGAAGGCCAAATCTTGAAACATCAGTGTAGCTGCAAGTTCCAGTCCCGAGGCAAGCCGTAGCGTGAATGAATAGTCGGCTAAAACTAGGGAGCATATATAGCCCGAAGCAGCAAATTGCATTGCAGGCCTGGCTGCTGAATGAGTCTCGAAGGGGCCAGAGCAGGATCCAGGGCCTATAGGAATAGGGCTGGCTGGATACTTGTCTGCAGATATGTAATTTATTGTTTACCATATTTACACTGATATGACTTTGTAGTTTGGTAATATTATTTACATTTGTTTAATTTAATTTACTGCGCTACCTTCTAGAACACCTCTCAACTTCGCTCGTCATTCAAATACTATATAATACCGTCTATAGGCCATAGTTAAGTTACAAAATTGTTCCAGCAGGCAACTTGAGGGAGCTGGCCACGAGGGAGCCCTCAAGAGTGAGTAAATTGCTTATTATATTTAGAGTGAAGTGTAATAAGTGATATCGGACTGAGTAGATGGCCATATTGGACCGCCTTCCGGACGTTCACCGATCGTTCACTAACGATAGTTCTCTGAGCCATTCGGTCTGGTGGCTCAGAACCAAGACCTGTGACTCGTCACTGGGAGTTGTGAGCTTGAATCCCACCGGCGCTACGTACTTCTTTTCTACTAATAAAAAAACCGTTGTTATGATAAAATGAGATTTTATCAACAACTAATGTCTCAAAATAAGAAAAAAAGATCAAGGGCACTAGGTCCAACACCAACACCGTCGCCTGTAAAGCGAAAACCAAGAAGGTCGAATAGGAAGAAACAAATGACCTCCTCTGCAGCTAGTTCCGTGGAGGAGATACCTCCACAGGCCAGCACATCCAAAAAAGAAACCGCCTTAGAGTCGCCTTTTTTCACGCCAAACACCTTTGAGGCTTTGAAAAATATCCCAACAGAAGAAATGGAAGTCAACAAAACTCCAACACAGCCCAAGCCACCTGCTCTTTTTGTACGCAACATTAGCAACTTCAAATTACTATGCTCACAAATGAGCAAAATTGTAGGTACCGGAAAATATACGTGCCTCAATCGCTCTCGGGATACGAAAATTTCCCCAGACACTCCCGATACTTATCGAGCCATTGTTAAATATTTGGATGAAACCAATGCAGACTACCACACCTACCAATTAAAGCAGGAACGATCACTCCGAGTGGTGATCAGAAATTTACACCCGACCACACCAGCTGACGAAATAGAAGAAGAACTCTCAGCTCTCGGATACAAAGTTCGCCAAATAAAAAACGTGTTGTGTGAGGATAGGCAACAGGATGAAACAATAAAAACGGCATTACCGCTGTTCTTTGTTGATATACGACCTAACAAACCTGTACTACACTAGGGTACAGGTTGAAAAACCGTATCCCAATCGCGATATCGTCCAGTGCCATAACTGTCAGGCGTTTGGGCACACAAAATCTTACTGTCACCGCCCTCCCAGGTGTGTTAAGTGCAGTGGGCAGCACAAAAGCGAATTGTGCAAAAAGCCCCTTAAATCGCCTGCGGTATGCGTGCTTTGCCAGCAAGGACATCCGGCCAACTACAGGGGGTGCGAGGTATACGAACGCTGAAGTCCAGGAGAGAACAACGTCGTTAGTCAGAAGAGAAAAAACTTGCAGCAAGAAGCAGCCCAGCCAGAAATTTAAGGCCTTTTGTCTCTTTCGCCGATGCCGTTCGCAACAGAAAGCAGTCACAGGTACCGCCCACTCCCTGTCCGCAAGATCACCTTTCCCAGCATTCCATTCATCCCGTTAACCCTCAAGCTCAATCCCATCCTCAACCACACATCTCGCATATTCTTCCACCTTCAAGTTCTTCGGATCTTACTAGCCTATTAACCTCATTCCTTGCAGAGTTCAGAACCCTAATTACCCCTCTCATTTCCCTTCTTACAAATCTTGTCTCCTACCTTATCCCCGTTAAACAAAATCCATAAGTGGATCCTTCCGACTCCTTATCCATTCTCCTTTGGAATGCGAATGGTGTTCGCACCCACACTAACGAACTGACAGCACTACTCCACGACAAAAACATCGACGTAGCTCTCATTTCTGAAACAAGATTAACGAGTAAACGACCATTTACTGTTCGACAGTACAAGACTTATCGAACTGATCACCCAGATGGAACAGCTCATGCAGGTACCGCTGTCATTGTCCATAACTCCATATCCCACCACATAGTTCCTCTGGTAGCACATGATTTCCTTCAATCCACTGCAGTGTCAATCACCACCTTCACTTTTCCCCTTACACTAGCATCAGTGTACTGCCCTCCCAATAAATCCATTTCCGACTCCCAATTCATCTCCTTTCTAGACTCCATCGGACATCGTTTCCTTGTGGGTGGGGACTTTAATGCGAAGCACCAACACTGGGGGGTCAAGATCCACCAATACACGAGGACGTGCTTTGCTGTCTGCACTCACACGGAAACATTGCTCCACTATCACTCCTGACACAGCCACCTATTGGCCATCTGATCCCAACCGAAATCCTGATCTCCTTGACTTCTTTTTTTACAATAGTTTAGGAACACTTAACTGTTCACTCACGCGCCTCGATGACCTCTCCTCTGATCATAGTCCTTTATTGTTAACCATTTCCCTAAGACCAATTCACAAACTGCCTCCTCCTTCATTTATTAGGGGCCCAGTTGACTGGGACCACTTCCGCCAGCTTCATACAGAGTCCGTAAACCTCAAATTGTCCCTAAAAACATCCCAAGACCTAGACGATAAAGTGCATTCTTTCACTACTATGGTCCAGAGGTCGGCTTGGGAGGCATCGTCACCCAAAAATCCATAAACATAATCGTTTACCTCAGCATCTCAAAGACCTAATCCAATCCAAACGCCGCTCCAGAACAGTGTGGCAAAGATCCCGGCATCCTGCTGATCGCCGCTCGTACAATCAGCACTGCCGATTGGTAAAGCGGCGATTGGCATCCTTCCGTTCCGATTCTTTCAATTCCTACCTCTCCTCTCTGTCTACCAGGGACAACTCCTTGTGGAATGTAACCAAACAAATCCTAAAGTATCAACCTGTTTCACATCCACTCCACTCCGTCGTGATGATGGGTCCTGGGCGGCTTCGGATGGAGATAGGTCGGAGGAATTTGCTCTGCATCTTACCTATACTTTCACACCACACCTTTCTCATCAAAGCCATACTCACAGCACAGCTGTGGAAGATTTCCTCACTTCACCTATTCCTCTCTCTCTTCCACCAAAAGCCGTTAATCCCTCTGAGGTCAAATATCTTCTGAAAAACTTACCTAACCGAAAATCCCCTGGATATGATCTCCTTAATCCTCAAATTCTCAAACAGCTTCCTCATAAAGCCATAATCTTCCTAACCTACATCTATAATTGCATTATCCGAACGACGCACTTTCCTCTCCTCTGGAAACACTCCATTATTGTCCTATTCGCCAAACCCGGAAAACCACCCAACGACGCCTCATCTACCGTCCAATTAGCCTACTCCCTATCCTCTCAAAAATATTTGAGAAACTCCTCTTAAAACGTCTACTTCCAATTGTTGAATCCAAAAACCTTTTTCCTATACATCAGTTTGGCTTCCGTCAACAACATTCCACTACTCAACAAGGCCTTCGCGTTGTTGATCACATTTCCTCAGCCCTTGAATCCAAACAGTATTGCACTGCTGCATTTCTGGACATAGCTCAAGCTTTTGACAGGGTTTGGCACGCAGGTTTGCTCTACAAGCTCAAAAGATATTTACCATAGACCCTTTGCCTAATCCTACAGTCCTATCTTTCAAACCTCTTCTTCCAAGTCCGCTGTGGTTTAGAATACTCTAACTACTATCCCATAAGTGCAGGAGTTCCACAGGGCAGTGTCCTGGGCCCCATCCTCTATAACCTATACACCGCTGATGTCCCCTCTACTCCCAATACCTTCTTAGCCACATTTGCAGATGACACTGCAGTCTTGTCATCCCACCCAGACCCCGACATAGCATCCCATAACCTTCAAAAACACCTTGACGAGATCGAGTATTGGTGCAATCAATGGCGGATCAAAGTTAATGAAGCAAAATGTTCCCACATTACCTTCACCCTTTGTCGCAAGTCTTGTCCACTAGTTTATTTTAATTCTATTCCTCTCCCTGTATCCGAGACAGTACGGTACTTAGGCTTCCATCTTGACAAACGACTGGCCTGGAACCCACATACGAGACTAAAAAGACAAGAACTAAAAAGACGCTTTGGACAACTGTACAGACTACTTCAAAGGACATCCCATCTCTCAATAGAAAATAAACTACTAATCTACAAAGTTATACTTAAACCAATCTGGACATACGGAATAGAGCTATAGGGGACAGCAAAAAAGTCTAACATCAAGCGTATCCAATCCTTTCAATCAAAAGTCCTGAGAACAATAGTAAATGCCCCTTATTATGTCAGCAACAAACCCCTTCATAACGACCTTAACATACCCTACATTCTAGAACTCATTCCTTCTAAGTTTATGAAATTCCACAGTAGCCTTTCCAACCACCCTAATCCTGCAGCACAGTCATTGCACTGCGCCACTCATCCCTATAATCCTCCTCGGAGACTGAAAGGGTAGTGGCCTCGTGACCTGCTATAAACGCGTGACAGTGGGAGTCCTGGCAATGGCCAGTTTCTCCAATCATGTCCTGAGCGTCTGTGGCTCTCGCGCTCTTGGTCAGCCTCCACTGGCTAGTATCCGGTGACACGGCTGACGGAGGAGCGTGGGGGACTTCCCAAGACTCCGCTTTCTCTTCGCGGTGGATTTGGGGGGTCTCTGGGCTGTCTGTAAATATTGTATGAATGAGCGAGTGAATGATGAACTGTAAATATGGTATGAATGAGAGCATTTATCTTAATTACTTATTGCCTTATAAAAGACAGGTTGTAATTATAGCACAATAAAGGAATTTAACTTAAAAAAAAAAAATTTAATTTACAATATAGTTGAGGTTGATTTATCTTATGTAGTTAGCGGTCACTACAGAAGGTGTGCAGTTGACCTTTGTTAGAAAATGTTTTCCCTTGTTTTTTTCTTCCTCATCATCTGGAAGTCAAGAGAACATCTATTAGAATAATAATAATAATAATAATTGACACCAACGCTATCATCATCGTAGCAACAAAAATCAAAACAAGTTGACTAAGGATAAAATACTGATGTATCAATATTTATATCATGAGGGTATATGGCCAAATAATGTCAAAATTGGCTGAAAACTGACAAACAGTAAAATAATAGCCACAAATTTAATCTCCCCCCCCCCACTTACCTTTCACTCTTAATTTTGTTGGTCCATGAACAAAATTTTAATTCATTAAAAACAAAAGTCTATTACAAAAAAGTTCTGGATGAAAACGTAATAATAAACAATTACTCAAAATTTGTTAAGCCCAACTCTAGACACGACGAAAATAAAAAGAATTTGAGATCCGAAGAACACACTATTAATGCTTGAGTTATATAGCAATGTTGTTGTCTGTTTAATAAAATCATAATTATATTTAGATATATATATATATATAGGTGAATATAGATTTAAAAATCAATGAAATTCTTCATTTTCAACTAACATTTATTTTTAAAAAATCTAGATTGAAAATTGAATATCTACAAGGACACAGGTAATTAGTAGTTAGGTGAGATTCATATTTCTTTCAGAGTTTCATATTTTTGGCACATAGTCGATTTTCTAGCAGATAGGCATGTTTCATTCTGAATTCATACCTTCTAGTAATTGGTTTCTTGTAGAAGAAAAAGAACTTGTAGATGGTTTTAAAATAACACATTAAATTATAGTTAAAATAATAAACATCACTTACCGTTGTTAGAAAAAATAGGGTTTATTAATATGTTATTTGCCTTTTGTGGACTCAGAGGCATCATAAAATGTTACATTAACCATCTATCAGCTGATTTAGAAAGGTGGTTTTCATTTGAGCCTGTAGAATGCACTATCATCCTCCCAGCACTTAGGTAGTTTCCATTCAAAATAGGTAAAGACCCAATTTTTACAGATAGACTTTTTTATTATTGACTACGATATACAAAAGGACGAGGAAGAGGACAACTATCCCAACGATCTTTAAAATCAACCTACCGGGTGTCATTAGACCTGTGTCAGTAGAATGGATGGTAGGAGACTGACTAGAATGATGTTCCAGACATGTACGAAGAGCTGAAAGCTTGGAAGGGCTCTGGCATTCCGCAGGTATGGAATGAACTGACGCAGTAGAAGAGAGCTTTCTGAAAGAGCTATAGGCTTTGTAAAGGGACCCTGACACCCCAGCTACGAACGAAGGTTGACGAGAAGATTATGTAACTACTGATTTTGGAAGTACTTCTCTAATTTTTACAATATGTGTGTAAAACATTGAATTGGCCGCACTATACCAATTATTGGTATCATAAATGTCATAGTTTTACCAAACTTTTTACCCATTAATGCTGTTTTGTCCTGTATGTAACAGTTTATGTAAGTTCTTGACAACAGTTAGAAAATCATCACCACGCCCAGCTTTAGTCTGCGACACCTTGAAATGAACTGAATGAGTCAATGCATTGATTATTCTAAATACTAATATAATACAATAATTGTTCTTACTGTGCCTTAATCGCTAAGAGTTGTCAATACATGCAATACACGCAGGTAAGGAAATGTAATGAAAAAAAAAAATTTCAATATTTATTTATAAACTATCATATAAAAACTACATTTTAACAAATATTCAACAAAAATCATGATTCCTTATGGGTTTTTCTGGATTGAACAGCTTGGGATCCTTCAAAAATCCTGGTTCCTTGTTCATATATGGCATAAATGCTGCAAAAGAAAATTTATATTAAAACCCCATCAAAGGTAGCAATAGCCAGTTTTTATGAAATTTAGATGAAACTTTGATAGATATTAAGTAGTTTTAAAGTGGGTGGTTGCTGGTTGTGGATAGTACATTTCATAATGAAAAAAAGGTCCTGTAGGGAGACATAGGGAACTTTGCTAATTTAATTGTTAATGCACTCGGAATGGTAAGTGATGCTTTTCATATAAGTGGGAACACCTCACAACCATATGAGCCAGCAAATACTTTTGATTGAATTATAAATAATGTTTTCCCAACAGAAATAAAATATAAGATTGATCAAACCTCAGGCATCTGCGTAACTCTCACATTTGAAATTTAAGTTTTTAAATGCTATTGAATATTTATGAAAAAAAAAATTATTTTTTAAACCTTCCCACCTGTTTTCAGTGGGGTTCAGTCACTAAAAATTGCTTTTAAGCATAAATAAAAAAAAATGCTAGCAAAACTGTCAATTAAAAAAACAAACTAAATTTAAATGACTTTTTAAAAAAAATTCCAATGAAATGACGACATACATTTACTATAAACCAAAATGTGAAGATATAAATTTAATAGCTTGTTTATTTTATAATTACTAAGATATTGATTAAGGAACTTTTTATCATTTTTGATTTGAGAATCATCAGAGAATCAAATGGAACCACTAGCCAAAATTAAAGTTTATAAAACAAAATACAGATTGCATACTACTGATCAAGATATTGAATTTTTTAATTGATCTGTTATTTATTGATATTTGGTGAATATGATAGGAAAAGGTTATTTTCTTAGTAATTAATGAAATAAAATCATATTTCATCTTGTTCATAGTATTTTTCATGTTTTTCTAAATGTCAATCAAATGAGTACCACATTAAAAATTTCACATTTACAGGTCAGACAGTTCGGGCCAAGTAATGATGGCCTTATAAGACTGAATTTCAGTATATCAAACTAAATTATTATTTAAGAAAGCTAAATAAATAAATCAAACGTTCTTAATATACAAGGCGACAGAAATATGCTGGCATAATGGATATGTTATAAAATAATATCCTTCCACTGAGCACACACTCATTTGATTAGTTCGAGTAGCAATTTAGCCATGAACATCTGTGAGTGGGGCAAAGCATGATAGGTCTACGTAAGAGGTCAGAATAGAAATCTGTAATCATTAATGATTACACAACTTATGTAATGGGAAAAGGACAATAATGGAAAAGTAACTAACAAATTATAAACAGTCCATTACTTATCTATAACTACATTGGTAATAATAGATGTGACATTATAGTCACTACAATATCTATTTTTAAAGTTTAAATGTATTATGTTTTATGGAAGGTAGTCCAAATCTTATATGATTTAACTTGGCTGATCTGTATACCTGCTTTTCGAGCTTTTATAATTTCCTTTTCAACTTGTTCATGTTTATGCTTACAGAGCCTTGTAATGTGTCTGCCATATATAAGCCCAGTAAACGGGGAGACAAACTGAGTAAGAAGCTTGGTATTCTTATAGTCGGGTTTTATGTCCATCTTACAGAGAATACACTGCTGCTTTTCTTTAACAAATGGATTTTCCATTTGGATTGGCTGAAATAATGATACCATCAACAATAAGAATTCATCAGCTATAACATAGATGATAATTTAGCATTAACAACTCAAAACAAATTGAAGTGTCAAAACAAGAACTTCAGTAACAATGGAAATTTAAAACTATCATCATTTATGCTGATACAATATTTTCTCACCATATCATTGCTTGATATAGACTCTGATGAAACAGAACCAATGGCATAAATCTGAGAAGTTAAAGGCCTCAATAATTTTCCTAAGCATCAAATAGAAAAAAATAATGCACAAAATTCAGTTGATGCTACGCAAAGTTAATAAAAATACATAAAACAGCTACCTGGCTTTCTAATAGTTGATATAAAACTCATGTTTAAAAATACAATTTCAATGATAACCTGAACAATAACGGCTCAGCCTTTAGAGATGTGTCGTTCATGAGTGATCGAATCTTAAAGATCCGTTTACTCATATGAACTGGTTCTTATAAATGAAAAAGCTGTACAATTGAATAAATGAAATTTGCATTAATTACTTGTTTTTTATTAATATATATTGGTTGTGTTATATAATAATCCCACTGGTGAACACTTAAATATTTTTTGGATACAATATATACGTGTTTTTTTAAAAGTTTAATGATGTGTCATAGTGCATATTAATTATAAATAATTAACAGCCAAAGAAAAAATTTCTGTCAAGATCAGTCAGTGCTTGGACCAGCTCTTACGCAGACTTTACAAGCAACGTCCCCAAATTGGCACATTATTATTATTGTTGCAGCAAATGGACTGTATTTGACTAGTTCTTAATTTTCTAGAAATAAAAAATGAATTAAGCAAATTAATTGTATACTATCCGTTTTCAATACTCAAAAACCGAAAATCGATATATCGTCCTCTCAGATCAACAAGACGAAAAATTGCCCTCTCACCTACCTGAATTTTGATGGCTTCTTTCTTGAAACTGGTTAGGCTCCTTGAAGAAATAGGAGAATAAACAAAGGAAAAGGATACGCATGAATCTTTCTAAAAGCAACCCCTGAAGCTCAGATATTTGTAAACAATCTTTCTTCTCTTGGCTCTTAAAACATAGCACTCCACTCGCTCGGAGCCTTAGACGGAAAAAGGAAAACCTAGCGTGTGACCCCTCCCTCCACAGGTCTATCGGTCCCATTTTTCCTGCTAGAGCGCAGCAACTCTATAAGCTATTTTCCTTAAATATTATTGAACTATTTTAAAGCACCAATCTTCCTTCGTAAACGTTCCCCCGCATCTGAAAAGAAAGTTCTTTTCTCAAACTCAACTAACCTTAACCATCGCCAAACATATAATGAACACTTAAATTAACTATATACAAATTGAAATAAATCAACTATACTGAATGGAAATAAATTAACTACATACAAAATGATACTACCGTGGAAGCAGAGGAAAAGCTTAGTTACGAACCTCTGTTAAAAGTTTGTCCCTCTCATTTCCAGGGGGTTTTCGAGTGCGTTTAACTCTGTTTTAACGGGTTAACAGCTTTCTTCTAAGCACAACCAAAGTGGTCCTGTCCACCGTAAAGGGTGGACAACGAGCTCACAAGGCATCAAATATCAGTGGGATTCGTAGTGCATGAGACGTGCATCCAGCAATCGATGTCAAATCTTGGATTTTAGACACGCGATTAGCTACAGACGTCTGCCATCTAGACCGGGAAGCCTTAATCCAGTGTAATGTCACAATTGAATCGGGCACCGCCACGAAACGGTTGATACTGCAACGTGGGTGAATAGTAGAAACTGTAGCCTGAAGTAGATTAGCCAATAAAAGTACGGCACAAAGTTTTGAAAGTGGGATTGTCAGGACCTTGGATGAAGCTACTTTTTCCACATAACGAAGAAACGGAGGAAACTTCCACTGCCATGTGCACCTTTAAATAAATCACTGCTCCATAGCCTACCTCAGATGCATCACAAAATCCGACTAGCGTAACTCGTCAATCGACTAATACTCCAATCTGTCTCGGAATAGAAGTCACTCCACTGACGAGAGTTGCGTTTAGTAGCGTACTTATTGATCTTGAAACGAAAACCATCTGTGCTGGGTTGCCATTCAAGACCCAAAACGGTCCACGAATTGTGTTATTCAAAATCCTTTGCGGAGGAGTGTTAGAAGCCCATTTTGCTAACTGAAAAACTCCATTCGTGCACAGCTCCTTTGTTTGGTGATAAAGTTGATGTAAATGTGGAGCATCCTGCAACGTTCAAACGAAAGTTATAATATCATACATGTACGTATCTAATGGGACTCGAATTTCACTAAAGGGTAATTTTTAGCTTCTCCTTCAACCAGTCAACGAACAGACTTAAGCATAGGAAGAGGAGGTCATACCAAACACTACGGAATGTAGTACGTAGGTCTCCACCGGATCATTGGCCGATAATCTCCATCAAATCCGCTGGTATCTTCTGTGAGTTTCAGTTACTACAATTTGCCGGTACATTTGCTAGATATCGACGGGCAAGGCTACTGAAAATATCCAGAAATGTATTACAAAACGAAAATATCCATTTGCGATTTTGAACCCACGTATAAAACGTCATTTAATGGCAAATGAGTAGTAGTTTTACCAGTAGTATCGACAAATATTCTTAGAGGTGTTCTTGTACTTCTGGATTTAAATATACCATGATGGAGTAAGTAATAGCCACCTTTAACCAACGGATCTGTTACCAAAGACAAATGCCCTTGCTGCAAATAATCCACCATCCCTTCGTGGTATAACATTTGGATTTCCAATTCATCGACAATTCGGACAGCAATCTAATCGTTTTTACAAATTTATAAATCTCCCTTTGGACATTTCCATCGAATTTCCAACCTATGAGGATTTTCCCGAAAGGGAAACGTAACAACAAACCTCCCTGATTCCAAACAGTGAACAGAAGATTTTAAAAAAATTTCACATTCCGTTTTGACGGTTGAAAGCTAAGTTCTTAAATTTGGAACCACTTCAATTCCCCAAAATCTTTGCACCAAGCTATCCAAAGAAAGATGGCAACTGGCATACAACTCATGCCACGAGATGGCGGGCCAAAAATCAGACCATTTTCTGTTAAAATACAGCCCAAAACGCTATCCACATCAACCAACTGGTCTGGTTTTCCTCTGAATATATTTTCTTTCAATAAATGAAGTACCAGTTTGGACCCTATGATACCCTCAATATCAATAAAATATCTTATCTACGAGCTTCAGGCCCTTTAAATAAGATAGCTGAGACATATGAATTTCGCCAGCAGGCAATTTATCAACAATCTTATAGTGGTTCCATATTATTTTAAATCGCTGGATCAATTTTAGAAACAAAACTACAGACAATCTTACCCATAAAGGAATTTACTCCTCCTCCAAAGCTTAACACGGAAGTCTCTCCATGAGAAATAGGCAATTAAAGCTTTAGCATGTTTTCCGTCAGAAAAATTGTATTGACTGCCCGAATCAATCAAAAAACGCGCATCATGCAGTTATTTATAATTTGTCATCGAACCGCATTTAACTTACCCTCCTCAAAGGTTTGTATCCTTTAGCTTTACATTTTGAAAAATCATAATGTAATAGTGAATAGTGACGCTGATTAGATTGCAAGTATCGATTCTCTTTTTCACAGTTTGGCTCTAAATGGTTAGAGGCAAAACATTTTTAAACAACATACCTTTTGTAATACCACCTAATTTAGTAATACCAATTCATCGGTAATATAGCCCCTTTTAATTTCTCCCAGTGGTAATCCCTATGTTTGATATTATACTTATTTGTTACTATTGCCAGCAAACCATATTCGCTTATATCATTTATTTGCACATTTTCATCCTGCTCGTTCAGTTTAATTCACATTACACTTTTCTTTTTTTTTCCTAAGCTCTCTAGTTATAAATTCAGGATGAGGGAAAAATACATTACATTTACATACCTTCAATAGTATTATAGACTAGTTAAGAAACGTTTGGTTGGCAGTGAGTGACTAGCAGTTAACTACTGCCTTGAGGAAAATCAAGGAGTTATTTTATAAGTAATACTACATTATATTTTAAGTTGACTTGACAAATTTGTGTTATAACCTTAATAATATTCACAATACTGCTGTTAATAGAGATACCGTACGATGTCTTTTTTATGTATAAATAAATAAAATAATATTATTGCGAAGTTCTTCATAAACATATTTTTTTATAATTATTCAAGGGTAAATTTACCTAAGCGATTATGTATACAAGATAGATGTCACCCATTCATGGCAACAGAAAATGATTCATTTTCAGTGTGAGTGATTAGGTGTATGAAAACAATATATTTTGTTATCAAAATGTAAGAAGGTTTAAATAAGAAAATAAAATAAGAACCAAACAAATATATAAAAAATCATTTTAAAATTTACTTTAAGTCTACAAACAGACTTACGTAAAATATAAAACTATTGTAACGATTCAAATAACTTTATAGAAACGTTATCATGTACAATTTTATTGAAATAGAAAGTCTGATAAGAACTTAAATAGATTAGATGACACTTGTTTAAATTCACAATAATACAGAGAAGATATCTTAATGTACATCTAGGATGTACAAATGGATGGATGCTCTATAGTCACAGTTAGGCTTCAGATAAGTCTATCCATATACTCACTCCTCAACGCTACAGCCCTGGAAGGAACAAGGCCTACTACAAAAGTGTTCCTTATCACTCCCTTTCAGAATCGATCCATAACTACCTTCAAGCCAACCCGGCCTCCTCCTTACTCGCGCTCACAGGAATCTCGGGACTAGTCTCTCCTCATGAACAATCCAGCAGTCTTCCTTGCTGAAGCTTAACCTCGGTCTGCATCACTGCTTACTTGCCCCAAGAAATTTTCGCAAATTGATTGATATATATTCCACATTACTTTTCGTTCCCTCACTCATGGGTCTTGTCTAATCTCTTTGGAGACGGGCTAGACTTTGCTTCCAAACCTTATTAATTAACGCGATAGTGATGGACTTTTAAACCATGGGAAGGTTTCTTCTAATATTCTAAAAAGATAAATAATATTTCTCTCTTTTCCGATACCCAAGTTCTGCTCAAACACTGGGGTTCTGCAATCCCACATTCCAATGTCGTCTTAAGCAGCGTACAATGACATCATCTAAATAGCCCAGGGTCTAAGCCAGGCAATTGTAAATTAATGGATATCCATCGGAACTCTTTTAGTTTTTGCTACTCTAAAGCCAAAAAAAAAAAACCCAGTGAACTTTGAACCCATTGTTTACTTGGAACTTATCCGGCATTAATCGTCGGGGCCCGACTAAGCACTTATTGCCATTTAGTGAATGGCAACGGTATTGATAAGCTTTCATGAGATGCCATCTGTATTTTTAATATATTTGCGATAGAAGTCTGTGAATAAATAGTGGAGGTCCACGTAATAATTATATATCTCCAACACAATATAACTTGTAGGGGGAAAATGATATTGGATCAGTAATATTTCAGACCAGACTGGTTTTTATTTTCGTTAGAGGAATGCATCGGTTTCAGTACCGTTATTTTTCATAGTTCGGCAATTTTCCAGTTGAACATACCAATTGGTTGTTATGGTAACACCATAATTTCCTCTCACCTACATTATAGGCCTCAATCATTATTCTTTAATTCATCGAGATTTTTCGTGATCCCTTCCTGTTAATTTATGCAACAATCAAATAGTCCATGATTTGCCCCTTTCGACCTCAGGTAATCGATTGTTCCAGAATGCATTGACCTAATGGCCCAGGCTAGTGCGGTACGACCGCGCCTATCTTTCACATTTATAGGTGCACCTGCCTCCAAAAGCAGAATGACTACATCTAAGTGACCCCCGCCGGCAGCTCTATGTAATGCTCTCTGCCCATAATTATCTATGGCTACGATAGCAGCACCACGGTCTAGGAGGAATCTGACGACATCGAGGTGACCACAACCGGCTGCCGTATGTAATGGTATCTCACCATTTATATCCTTGGCGGCGATATCAGCACCGCGGTCCAGAAGGTGTTTAACTACATGGAGTTGGCGGTTATAAACCGCTATATGTAATGCTGTTCTACCATCTATTCCTTTGTTGTTTATATCAGCACCAAGGCCTAAAAGAAGCTTAACAACAGTGAGGTGACCGCCGCTGCTTGCTCTATGCAATGGTGTATAGCCGTCAGTATCCTTTGCACCGAGGTCTGCTCCACGTGCCAGAAGCATTTTAACTAGTCCCACTTGACCACAACCAGCTGCTATATTTAATAGTGGTCTGCCAACTGAACTGTTATCAGCAATACACCCAGTCCGGTCCAAAAGCATTTGAACAACGTCGAGGTGTCCATTAATGGTTGCTCTGTGTAATGCTGTCTCTTCATATGTAGCCTTGGCAGAGACATCTGCACCGCGGTCCAGGAGCAGTCTAACTATACCTAAGTGGCCATTGTCGGCTGCTGAATGTAATGCTGTCCAGTACCATGCCTCTCTATTACTCACATGGTATGTAGCCGTGGCAGCTACATTTGCACCGCGGTCCAGAAGCAGTTTAACCACACCGATGTGGCCGTTATCGACTGCTCTATGCAATGATGTCTGCCCCTTTGGGCCCCTTGCAGCGACATCTGCTCCACGCTTCAGAAGCAGTCTAGCTAAATTGAGATGGCCATAGTAGGCGGCAGTATGTAATGCTGTCCAGCCATCTCCATCTTTCACGCTAATATCTGAACCACGGTCAAGAAGCAGTTTTGCCGCGTCGAGGTGACCACTTTCTGCTGATAAATGCAATGGTGTTCGGCCAAGTTCAGCATCTTTAGCAGTAATATCAGCACCACAGTCCAAGAGCAGTTTGATTACCTGGAGATGACCCTTCTCTGCAGCTACATGTAGTGCAGTCCCTTCATATGTAGATTCGGCTTCTATATATGCACCTCGGTCCAGAAGCAGTCTGACTACATCGACATGTCCGTTGGCTCCTGCTCTATGTAGAGTATCCTCCGGATCAATATCTCCACCATCATCCAGAAGCAATCTAACTACTTCATGGTGACCATTAGCGACTGATGTGTAGAACGGTACATCTTCATTTGAATCCTTGGCTGTAATACTTGCACCACAGCACAGAAGATGTTTGACTACTTTAGGATGCCCGTTACTGGCTGCTGTATGTAATGCTGTCTGGCCGTCTGCATTTTTAAAAGCGATATCAGCACCACGGTCCAGAAGCAGTTCTACTAGATCGAGGTGACCACCACCTGCTGCTTTATGTAATGAGGTCTCATCACGACTACCTGTCATATCTACTTCCAACCCAGCATCAAGCAGCCATGCCACAGTATCTCCGTGTCCATTAAAAGCTGCAATATGTAATAACCCGTCATTAACTTCATCCCTCACTCTCAGTGCAGCATCCTGCTGTGGCAACGCCTCAAGAATAGAAAGCTCACCATTTCTAGCTGCTGCGAGAGCAACTAAATAACTGCCATCTACGGCTGGTTTGAGTGAGTTCAACATCGAAACGTTCCTTTCTGTAAGATAAGGTGTAAGATCAAAAAAGACCAAAGATATCACTTCAGTACTGCTCCTTGATACACTCAAATGGAGGATGTCTGCAGACTGTAGCCTCTAGTTAAAATGATCAATTCTGACAGCGAGTACAAAAATGTTATGCTGTAAAGGTGATCCTAACATGATTCTGCAAAGCTTTGTCTTCCTGAAGCTAAAATAAAATGAAACATGAATTAGTAATTAGCTACCTGTGATTAAACCAGTTTTAAGAAAATATTTGATACAAATTCTAAGTACATTTACTGATTGATGGCTTTTGTTTTCATAAATTTAATAAAAGTTTAGTTGAGTTAATTACGATTAAAATCCATTCGTCCTATCCAAATCAACTCATCACGAGCTTGTTGCCACACAGACCTCGCTATGATCGCCGGTCGCCTCCCCATTAGTAAAAGTTAGTATTAGTTACAATAATCCATAAGGTGATCCCTATCACGTTTAAATTTAAAATAAAGCCTTATAAGTACACCAGACTATAACAGAAAAAATTATTGCTAACCACAAAAAAATGTAGCTATAGCGTTTAACACCACGCTGCCCACCGGGGAGCGTTCCTATAATCATTCTGAAGGTGAGTCACATCACGTCCTAATTACAAAAAGCCTTGTATTATGTAAATAACTTCGAATTGATGCAACAATATTGTACGCCCACAGAAACTGTTTAAAATGTACCATAGCTGCAGTTAATACAAAAAGCGCTAAGTACAATTGTAGTTGGTATAGACCCATAGTAGACTATAAGCATTGTAAATATATAAAAATAGATAAAGGGGTTTTGAAAAAACTCCCAGTTCCTCAAACATTTTATCCCTGGATCTTCCAGAATATAGCCAGCCCCCTCAGATGAACTATATACGCAAGGATGTCTTAAGAGTACATAAGAAATCAATAATCAGGCTGCATCAAAGAGTAAGCTGAGCAGTTATGCGCCTCTACCTGGAGGAAAACAGCTCCCTTTCTTGGAACCTATTTAATCTTGCCACAGGTGTTATCAATATTGCGCAAGGTGGTCATCTAACAAAGCAATATAAAGCTACGTACATCAGTTGATCAAAGGGTCAGTTGACTTATCAATTCATATTTGGTCAATATGTTTTATATATCGACCATAATTGGGTCGAATCGATTACAAACTAAATTGTACTTTTGAAACTTCTACTGAAAACCTAATGAGGAACGTAAAATTGTAAGGAACCAAGTCGAGATATGTCAGATTTAGGGACTGCATTAGTATATTAATCTCAAAACTATTTAGAACAAACTTCACAGTACATGAAAGTGGCTTTTAAAATATTTAAAAAACTTCAAATAAAGTCTGTTACATTTCACAACGGAGGGTTTTGTTATGGGTGCAAAAAAGTTTAAACACGATGACTCCGATGACATTTTAAATCTAATTACAATCTTAGTAGTCAGGTTGTCACCATCTTAAATTTGATAATATACATAATATTATTGATGAATATCTCTTTTGTAATTACCAAGTAATTGATTAATTATTTTTCATTGGTCTATTTTAACTCTCTTTAACTCTTTGGAGCATTAGTTAATACTTTTTAACAAAATGTCAATCCTCAACACGAAATTGAAGTTCGGAAGATGATTAACGACAGTTTTATTATATTTATCGTCATCTGAAGTTCCAACACATATTTCATATTCTTATACCAGGATGTCAAATGGACTCCATCAGACTCAAATTTAATGATAGGAAAGTTTTGTTTTTTTATAACAATTAATTAATCAGTAACACTGTATCATGTTGTTATGGATTTAGCAGTATTTTTGACAACATTACATGAGGCCTCATTTGAAATTCCATACCTTAATATCGAACAGGGAGGCAATATTAGATGTTTAGTTCATTTCATCAAAAAAATTAATAGTTTTAACTGCAATCTCCCATCGCTCCTGTACATATACAGATGAATAAGTACAATAATAATTCAGCTGTTGTAAAGTTTGAGCATTCATTTTCGTCTACGGATAGGTCGGTTATGCACTCAATATAAGCTAAGAAAGCTTAGAGCTTCTCTTTCGGGAGAACTGCATAAATCCGGCTAAAATTATATCAAATTTTTATTTTTAAATAACATAATTACATCCTAGTAACTCTCTAAAATGTTTATCACAACAAACAAAAATATTGGATGTTAATTTATTATTTTAAATAGATATAAGAGCGGGATCTGAATCCTCCTTAACGGCACCACATGAAACGGGTCACCAGTGGATTTGAATCACTGATCAAGTTATAATAATGTTCACATGCTGGTGAAGTTTAAACATTATTACACCTTAGGACGAACTTGGCATCCAAGTCACATACAATCGATTATGCTATTAACAATAAATAAATTATATGTTACTTACGCAAAACGATAATTTCCAGTAACAGTTATGTTAGAACTGTTAATAAGCAAGAGCTGAAAAATGATACGCAAATGGCCAAAGGCATGTAGTTACTGGTAGTAGTGGGGAGCGTCCGAAGGAATAATGGTGGTTCGTTCGCGAGTGGACAGGTCGAAATGAACGGGTCAATTAACTGAATATACGATCCTGGGTTACAGTTTTAAGTTTTGTTCGTTCACAGAACATCCCTTCTCCTACAACAGCCATCAATCAAAGTACTTTACACATAAGACCAGCGACTAAATTTTATATCAGCACTTCCGAGAGACATATTATGTCGCTTATTAAGGCACGCATCCTCCACCTATAATCTACTCCCTACGGTACTGGAGGGATTCAAGTGATGGCCAAAAAGATCAGCTGACCCCAACTAAATGGACATACAACTGAGACAAGCGGAGAAACCAGAAAATAGATAAATATGCTACAGTCAGGATGCATCTTAGATACAGAATATATCAATGTAAAATCATAAATAGCACTTAAATAAATATTGCTTTCTTAAGTGATAATTAAAATATGAGTAATTATATTGCTCACCTAATCGGTCTAAATTTAATAATCCATTAGTAAATGACAACAACAAACGAATCGATTGAAGCAACATTGTCTTTGAGCAGTTGACAGGGATATAATCGATTGTGGCCTATTCCGCATTCGACGATATGGCAGGTAGTGGCATGGAGCACGCTTTACATCCGGTGTTGGTTCTGAGCGGCCTGTTTGGTGTGGCCCCTATCACGCACGGCCAGTGGATAACCGGCATCTACTTCCTGTATTCGTTGCTAGTCTTGGTAGTCCTTGTGTCCAGCACTCTGTACTCCATGGTGTACCTCTACTACATGAACCAAGATCTCTACGCGAGCATACTCCGGCTCAGCCTCGACAGGTTTCAATTCTTGCTCAACTCCTCAACAGCAGCAATGTCCATAGTGTGCACGTTCCTGGCGAGGAAGCAGTGTCAGCTGGTGCTCCAGGGCCTCGAGGCCGTCGACGACCTGCTGTGGAAGAGTGGCACCCAGGTATCCTACGACATGCGGCATTACCTCTTCGGCACCTTGTTCAGGCTCTGCCTCGTGTCGGTCGGGGTCATCATGGAGCACTCGTTCGTCGTCAGAGTCGACAGTCTCAATCGCTTTGTATTATATACCTGTGAGTTCCTTCCCATGTTCATTGCCCAATTGATCGAGTACCAGCACAACGCAATCCTGAGCACTGTTCAGCGAAGGTTCTCTTGCCTCATTGAGAAATTGTTATCCCTTAAGGGCAGGCATTTGTGTGTGGGCAAGCAGTCGGAACTGGAGTCGCTGGTCAAAATCTACAACTGCCTCCTTGAGAGTTGTGGCATCATCAACGACATTTACGGTAAGCAAATCCTCTTCATCGTAGGCCACATCTTCGTCATCACCACCACTAACGCAGACTACGTTGTTGAGGGGATAATAGAGATGATGCTTGGCAGATGCACCAAGGAACCGGAAGTGTTGTTTTGCTTCGGCTACTGGGCGGTCCTCAGGCTCCTGGAATTGTGGAGTGTAATCAAAATCTGCGAAGCTGTTGTTATGGAGGTATTATAGCATCACTTAAAATCGTTTCTATGATTTGGAAAGGTCCTCAAATGAGACATAGTGTTTTCCCACCAACATATGCCTCCCATGCATCTAAAGTATAAAGCAGAACCTACATCTAACAACTTATTTTTCAATCAAAATTGTGTTGTTTCCTCCTTTATAAGTTTGCATAACTATGCATGATTCTTCGTTCATCATAAAAAAAATAGCTTGAGGATACGTTTGTCCTATTATATCATGACTAGGGAAACCAAACGCAGTCCCCTAGTTGCGTACTTAAGCAAAAGTAATAAAGTTAATAACTAAGACTTCGGTGTTATTTTTAGTTTATAGTTATAAAACACGATAAAAATTGGAAATTTCAACATTATTAAATAAAAGCTGGATGAGTTCTAAAAATAATGACACCACATAAGTAATGAAATCAGTTAAAATTTATTATGATAATATTTTCTAAAATGTATAATTACGTTATAATTAGTAAGGTTAATAGTATAAGTATTGTTTTAAAACGCAAACAAAATTTCAACAATATTACATTAGTTAGATTGTATGATCGTGAAAAAATGTTGCCATATATGTTCATACATATTGAGAGAAAAAAAATTATTATTGAGAGAGAGAGAGAGAGAGAGAGAGAGAGAGAGAGAGAGAGAGAGAGAGAGAGAGAGAGGGAGGGAGGGAAGGAGGGAGGGAGAGAGAGAGAGAGAGAGAGAGAGAGAGAGAGAGAGAGAGAGAGAGAGAGAGAGAGAGAGAAAGAGAGAGAGAGAGAGAGGGAGAGAGAGAGAGAGAGAGAGAGAGAGAGAGAGAGAGAGAGAGAGAGAGAGAGAGAGAGAGAGAGAGAGAGAGAGAATTTATGCATTATTGTGTCTTCTTTAACGTATTTATACATTATTTGTTAAAGGCAAAAGAATTCAGCTCTTCTCTATACCAGTTCATTATAGAAGAAAATGTTGAGACTTCTAAAAATGTAAGTCAGATGGATATTAATTTGACAATAAAGTTGCGTAAATTAACCACCTAAAATGTAGCTATCTAGGTTACACTCTATGGCTGGGTTGTATAAATGAATATCTATGAAATTTTAAGATGCGAGTGTAAAATCAATCTACTAAATAATAGTATTTTAGCTGAACAACAAATGTAGAAGATACAACTGTTGACTTTTTAAATTTCTGGATTTTTTTCAAAAGTTCTAATTCATTCTAAAGGCTGGTAGTCACACCCAGCCTTGACCTTGCGTAGCCAAGGAAGTAAAAATATCATTAAATGTTCCATGTTGCAAATTGCATGCTGTTAATCAGTACTTCATGATATATTAATATCTATAAAAAAAAATTTAATATGAGGTAATTAATTAATGAAGTTTTATTATGAGCTGTTCAACCAACTCCTTCGCCACAAATAAATATAAGTTCCCCTCTTCTCAGACCAGAAAATACCCACCTACTTTTCCATATTTTAATAAAAAAACCTTAGGCGTCAGTTAGAGAGGGGGAACTGGTCCACGACTCAGATAAAGCTCACTAGAGGGCACGGGCATAGACTTGCCTAGTTAAGGCTGAAATTCGGAGCTTTATCCATTCATTCGGTACCCGGCACCTGAAGAGAACACTGCTCTCTCTTTCTCTTCTCTTTCTCTACTCCAACCATGGATTTCTTATTCACCTACCTCTGCACCTCTCTCTCCTAACATCGCTATGTTTTTATCCGGCGTTGTCAGACCCCACACCTTCCTAGTTGGATTCTCTCGTTAAAACTAGCACTTCCTTGGAAGGGGCCCCTTTAACGCGGACGACAGTCTCTGGGCCCTACAAACTTTACCTAGTAGTGTCTCCCCGGCGATCCAGTCTGCCTGTCTCTGGTTCACACTCACCTTTGGGATCCGGGTGGTTTTCGCCTGCCCAGGGCACACCTTCTAAGATCTAATGGAGTCAGATAAATACGAAAAGCTGCCAACCGACTAGGCCACCAGCAAAGGTCAAAGACCACAAGTTTACACATTTTATATCTTTCTTGACGCCCGCCGGGCAGTGGGCGGGTCGAAGAGAGCCAAGCCCATGGTGGGAGTCCCCCCACGGCCCGATATGAGCTAAATCGTATATGTTACACATTTAAAAGAACACTATCGAGTTATAGTACTGTTGCGTGTTTTGAGTTTCTTAAATATTGTTAAACCATGTCGATCACTGAAAATCCCCTTTTCGACAAAATCTCATCGAAAATAACAAAAATATCGACCAGTAAAAATCAATTGAAACCGGCATTAACGTGCTTTTAAGTTTAGAGAATAATTAAAACTTTAATTCACGCTGTTTGTTTTTCTTTCATACTTCCCGTAATTATATCTCAGCCAAAACACACATTTTAATCTGGAATTTTTTAAATATAGTTTTATGAGATTTTTATGGCAGCTACTGCATAACAAACATACAACTATTGTATAACAACAAAAACCAAAGACGATCTAGTGGTAAAGTATATCCTTATCCTTTTGCTTGGCAATTAATATTTCTACAGCAGTACAGTAAGAACCACCCATTATCAAACTCATTCTGATGTGAAATGTCACACGGATTGGTTATTATTAAGATTATATACATATCTATGCATTATATGTTTCAGAAAAAAATAAGGTTGCACCTAACAGTTCAGAAGGAACCATACTTTTCGGCCCATGGATTTTTTGCACTAGACTTCTCTTTACTACATTCCGTAAGTGTTAATTAATTATTATTAATTCTTTATTGCCAGAGAATATTTTCGAGAATTGCCTTTCTTCAAATAGTATTATATTGAGGAGTAAAAATTGTATACATGTCACTCAAAGATTTGTCCACAATGAGTTACAATCAGATAGGAAACACTGAACGGCCCTTTCCCACTGGAAAGAATGACTGAAATTCCTTTGATCAAGATTGGATCACGTGACTTTTGGGTAAATCAAAATACATGTGAAAATGTTATTATTAGTATGTCATTAATGTAAACTAAAATGTTATTAATACACGCACCCATCTGAAGGCCTGGAGGAGATGGCAGCAGATTGGACTAGGAACTGGACAGTTGCTGAAGCTGATTGTAACCTACGTTCCCCAAGTAGTACAGCCAGGCTCTTCTCTAAGACCTTCAGCGTAAGACCATCCTCTAGTGACCCTATATACCTACACTAGTGATCCCTATATCCTTTTAATATATTCACCTGACACCCACAAAAGCTACGCTGTTACGCTCTAGTTGAACAATTAGAATATTTAAATTTTAGGGATGACATCTAACTATTCAACTACTGATTCCTCTATCAAATCCTGAGCGTATTGCATAAACATGAAGATGTACAAAATTATACCTTACTAAAATGTTCAATTTATTTACTGTTGGTCCCAATCGAATCTGAACCCAAAGTAATTTACCTTAATAAATTAACGTGGTGATCAAAATGGAAGGAATTCAATGGTAAAATAGAATTTTATAGACAAAATATTTTATTACCCAAAAACAACAAAGGGTTAAAGTGTTTTAACGAGAAATGACTGATTTTACTATGAATCAAAATTATGAAGATTACATTTATCTTGCTAACTGCAAATAAAATTTAAATATTACTGGTGTACATTGATGTCTTTAATCTGAAGTAGGAGCAACCTCAAAGCCATGGTCCTCCGCTATCGTCTCCAACCAGTCCGCAGTCAATGGCTCCAAAGAAACGTGAAGGCTGCCAAGCAAGAGATACCCCCGGGCAGAAATCCACTACCTAAGTCAGCTCTACTCAAGGAGTCCCCTTAATTTTTTTTTTTTTTTTGTGATCCTCTTCACACCTCCCTGCGTATGGTTTATGCAGCCCCTAGGACCATCCTAGCTGCTAAGCCCCATATCCCTTCTAGCCCTTACTTTCGTGACAGGAAACAAAAGGAAGAGTTGTAAACTATCAAATCCTCCATTCATTATATGGCAATCCGCAACCCTTGCCTTCGGTCGGACTACGCCTAAAAGAGGGGTTTATCGCATGCTGACAGACGGCCTTTGACCATCTGGCCTCTGTCCCTTAACGTGATTTATAATTTCACTACATTCCCCATGTCGGGGGTTGAACAAATAACAGCCCTACTAGACCGCAATACTTCCTCGGCCAAACCTTATTCACTAAAACTCAATTACATATTTATAATATGTAATCTCGCATATCTGGTTTCTAACCCCCCCCCCCCCCTCATCGCTTCTTTCGGCTGCTCTTTTCTCAGCTTCGTCCGATCTCTCCTCTCTCAGTTTTTAAACTATTTTCAGAGTTATCCACCAACAATATCTGGCCTATATTAGTTAATGGGCGATTTGTTAAAAATTAATGATTATTTGCTTGGTATTTTTTTTTGTTTATTCTATGGTATATTCAAGCATGAAGATATTAGCACCTCTTACTTCAAAAGCTTGTATATCTTTTATTTATCTTGTAACAGATCTAAAACACCAGCTATTTCTGTCAACCAGGCTTTGACCTTTGTACGAGTTATGTCTGTTAAATAACGGGACTGATTAAAATCTCGCCTTTATTTATTGGTATTACAAATTTAATGTTATTCCTTTTAATGTGCAATAAAACCATCGTTGCATTCTTATTTTCACTGGTCTAGAGAACTTCCTCAAGGTTCAAGGTACACTGTTGTTAATTGTTACAACATATCTGTCATTTCTTCTTTACAGCATCAACTGATTAAAATTCTGTAAAAATATAAAATGCTTTGGTGCGTTTTTTTTCTTGGTGATGATGTTTTCCAGTGCATTCATTGTCAACCAAACTAAATGGTGACAATCAATTGAACGTCAAAATGGATTGCTGCAGATCTATGATAAATGTCACTTCGTGGGATATAATGCATTTTAGATTTGTGGAGCAGTATCTTATATACCTCGTGAATGACATTCTTGTTATTCTTAACAGACTTATGTCTCTATTTTCTTATATGTTCTTATATGACAATAAGATGAGTCGAGTCGAGCCTGAGATTTCATTGGGTCATTTCAGCAATTTGTTCGTTCATTGATCAACAACGGATAGCGGATTACCGTTATTTGGAAATCATTTAACAACACTTGCTAATTACACACATTTTTCTTTTTACAACAATAAATACCTAATGACTGAAATAAATAGTTATTTATTGCAGATAATTGCAGCAGGAACGACTTATCTGGTGATCCTGGTCCAGTTTTCGCAGACCTCCACCAACAGCTCACGAAGATCATCCTTGTCCAATGCTACAAAGGGTGAAGAGCCGGTATTAGGCTTATTCGAAGACATAGACTATTCAAACAGTACGATATGAACATGGAGCGGTGGCATTTCAAGCTCTTTTTACTGTAAAAGCTACACACGTTCCTGTGTATTTTAGTGTGTGAATGTGTGTAATAGATAGTATACAATTTTGCACGGAGTAGTTTATTTTATTTTTTTTAAATAAAACAAAGCCAAATTTTACATGCTGGAGAAGATAGTGGTAACATATGCAAATATTCAATATAACCCCAGAAAAGTAAAAAGAATATATACTACTTATAAGTTATACCGACCTTATAATGTAATGTTACTAATTATAACAACGAAAATAGATTAATTTTACTTTACATCCCCGGGAATTGTGTGTATTTTTGAGAAATGCTATTTTACATACTTACGTGGCTGCTCAAACAGTCAGTTGTTAACGATACAGCATGCTCATCAGTCCCATAACCACTATAAACATTCCTGTAAAAATTTATCACCCCCATAATTTAATATAAAATATATAAAACATCAATAAAAACAAAAAATTACAAGATGATACAATGAATATTCTTACAAGATAGTATTATAATGTCTGGAATATGTAAAGTAATTAATTAGAAAAATAAATATTGAAGAGAGGCCAACTCACTAACTTTTAATAGTTTGTAAGCTATTTTAGGACCGTTCTTAAAGAAATCTCACTCCAGGAATTTTAAATACGTTCAAGTAAAGGTTTAATTAAAACATGTGTAGTAGTTTGAAAGTTATTGACGTATGAACAAAGTTGTACCAACCATAAGAATTTTGCATTTGAGTTTTTGTCTAATTTATTTTGTTATTTTGGGGTCCGTTTTCATCGTGTTTTTATTTTTAATGTAAATGCAAATTTCATGTAAATTAGTAACTAATAGACTATTTAAAGAATATTAAAAAAATGAAGGAATGTAATGTAAAAATGCAGAAATAAAAGGTATCCTTGCAGCATTAGTGCAGAAAGAAAGGGAAAAAAACGTTTATAATAGCATAGATCAATCATAAACGATAATAATTATATTCATTGATTTACAGTAATTAATATTGTCTCATAAAAAAAATTACCAGTTATGTCATTTATTTTAAATGAGAATGTACAATTCTAATAAAGTTATTTATGCTATGGTCAGACCAGAAATGTTTATTTCCATTCTATGCCTTCAATCCCTCACTCAGAATCATTAATAAATTTACCAAGTGGGAAGTCAATCGCTGATATTTTTGTAGACATTAAAAACGATTTTATCTAATGGAAAAATAAATAGCGAGAAATATAATCTTGGTATAAAACCGTTCTAAATTTGAAATTTTACTGCACAATAGTGCTACGTGTAGTATACGGTCCATTTCATAGGTAGCGGTAGTGTAGTAATGATCCTGGTCACTGAATGTTTACTATGCACACAGTGCAATAAATATACCTCTTTGCCTTAAAGGAAGGTTACAGGCAGGCTTTAGAACCTCTCTTCGCCGCTAAACGTGGTCTTGTACTGTTAGTTTTGTTGAGTTTGCACTGTGAGGTACTTCCCTGCATTGTTTACATTTATTTTAGAACAATGTCTAAATTTCGAAAAAGAGTTAACCGGATCAAAGGAAAGCGTTGGGCTAAAGGGCATAGCTCCAGCTCCAACCCTTCAACTACTAAATATCGAGATGCGGCCAAATCAAAATCTTTTCAACCCATAACAGGTAATGTGATACAATTTCCTAAATAAATATTAAGCACCTTTTTAGTAAAGTAACTAGTTGATCCGCGGATTAGTTACCTTACCATTTTCCCCCTATGTTTTTAATGTATAAAATACTATTACGTTAATTACGAACTATATGCCAGCACCATATATAGGGTTCTTTACTGTGTTGTAACAGCAGAATCTCGGGCTCAATTCCTTGCTTTTCAAGGGTTTTTTCTTTAGGGGATGGGCCTGTTTCCTACCAACTATAGCAACAACATTGGTTGCCTCACCTCTTCATGAGGCACTGTATCAAAGGTTTAATTTATTTGTGAAGTTAATAGCATTTAGTATACAATTAAGGATTTAAGAATTTTCAATCTCTGGGCCAGATATTTGTAACGACTTTTCAAAAAATTCAGCATTGTTGCCTTACATACCTTCATTTTGTTTATTAAACCATCTTGATCATTGTAAATCTCATTTTAAATGGTGCAATTAATTGTAAACAGCTATAAATACTTCCCCCCCCCAAAACCTGGTTAAATGGACTGGAGCGATATGAAATACATGATTTATTTAATGATGGCTTTTAAAATTCTAATTTTTCGAGTACCATTGAATTTATTTTTGTTTTACTGTATTTAATGAGCCCTAGACAATAAGGCATCGTCCTTGTAGTCTACTGGTTAGAATGGTGACTTCTAATTGTGAGACCCTGGTTAGATCCCAGTCTTGTCCAAGGATTTTTCTTTGAGGGATGGGTCCGGTCCGGGTTAACTCAGCCTTGTGAGGATAAATGAGTAGCTACTTGAATTAAAAAAAATAGTGAATCTGGCTAAGAAAACCAAGTTTAAGATTGAGAGGTAAAAACTACTTCTAAACACACTATCATATTGTACCCTACTGTGCAATTGTTTTGTGTAAATAGTTTCATCTACTAACTATGGCAGCAACCTTTGTCATGAAGTGTTTTGCCAAGCTTTTGGTTTTCAGGAATTCAAGACATTGAATTATAAATAGCCTTTGAACAGTGACTAGAGAAATCATACGTCAGAGAGAAATGAGTAAAGCCTCTCCTCTCCCTTCAGGCTCAGTAATCCCCAAAATCACTTTATCATTGAATTGGAAACTATCAACTAACTTAGTTTAAATACATTATTATTTATTAATAAAACATAAATGATGGTAAACCCAAGATCACTAGTAATCTTTGACTGTACAAAATTGTCAATTGTGTACCTTCTGTCTGTCATCTTGCTGAATAGTGTAGTTCTATAATTGTATTTGTTTTTACAGGGCCATCTATGCTGACAATAGAAGCCATTCAAAAACATGATGAAAAATCTTTCAAGAAGAATGGAACAAGTATCGCTGATGACATGGACACCGTTGGTTGTAAAACTTACAAAACATTTGATACTTTTGTCAGCGATTGGAGTGGATGCTCCAATCAATCATTTAACAAGTGATTATCTTTAGTTTTCAAAGATTCTTTTGTAGTTTAATTATTGCTTTTTTACTAACCTTCTGTTATAATCGATATTTCAGGTTTGTTACTAAGTATAAATCAAACAGTGCTATCCATAAAGATATGCTTGCAGTTTTAGCTGCTGTAACCGAAGTGATCAAAGACAACGATGGAAAGGAAACCGCAACGGAATACTTCGGAGCACTGGTGAGTAATAAATGTGATAGTCTTGGGGGTTATGTTTACTCCGGTCAATGTTGTATTGAGTGTTTTATATATGTGCCATTAGTATTGGTTTTTACCAACATTTAATGCTTTAGGCAGATTTTTTTTTTTTTTTTTTTTTTTTTTTTTTTTTTTTTTTTTTTTTTTTTTTTTTTCCCCTAAGCTCTCAAACTTGAAACATTGTTAGGCAGAAGTATATAAACTTCTTATAAATTGTTAGCTTAGATATCTTTGCTAGTGAGAGGGTATCTAAAAGGCATACTTTTCTTTTCCATAAAAGTAGAAGAGGAATTGATTACCTATTATAAAACCAAGTTGGGGATGAATGTGAGATGGTTTCAAAGATGTTAAGTTAAATCAAGTTTATAACTATTTCTGACAGGACATCTAAATTTCTTATCACACACATCCCTACTCTTTTTTTTTTTAAACATATACATCTACTCTTCACCTACCCTATCAATTTAAGCTGCGGTGGTGAGGGTACCTCTGTCAGAGGCCATCTTTCTACTCTTCCACCCCAGTCCATTCTCAGTTAAAATTCCTTCTTTATGGACTCCTCCCGAGTTTTCATGGATCACTCTTGAAGGCTCCTTTCTCTAGTTGCATCTTGATCATAATTTTGACAAATATCCCTTCAGGCAATCTAGCGATCAGAATTTTATATTTTTAGCCACGAATTTAGATTTGAGTTGATAAAGTTTTTTGGGAATCACCTTTTATTGATGAAAGAAATTTACTCTGCTATATATTATTTTTGTATTCTTTATGGTGGTTTACATCAATAATTATTAATCTCTTGACATTTATCCTAATTTTTTTTTACAGATGACTGCTTTGGATTCAGACCAAAATACTGATGACACTGTTGCTGCAATTTTAAATTTATTGAGTATGGGAATCAAAAGTGTTCCTAAGAACATCCTTCAGGTGAAGTTTTCTGAGGCTTCGTCTACTCTTCTTAAAATTCTTCTGAGGTTTTCGGAGTCAGAAAAGGTTTCTGCCTTGAGATCTGTAAGTTTTTTAAAAAACCTTTATGATTGTTTACATATTAGTTATGTATGTTTTCTGTTATATTCTTTAATCATCGTATATTATAGTGATATTAAAAATTAGGAAATAATTAATATGTTTTCAGGTTTCAATATGTTAATAATAAAACAACTTATTAATCATTGATTTATTTATGAATATAATATATTATTAATTACCTCAGGTTGGGTACTGACATACCAAACACTCAAACTTTAATTTAACCTTAACTATCTTTAACACTAAACACTTAAATAAATATATATATATATAACTACACATTGATTATATATAAACACTAATTGTCTCTAACGGCAGAGAAATGAAATTTTTTTGGTACTTGTTGTTTTGTCTTGAAATATGTAACATTGTATTAACTCATCTAGATAAGAAGTCTTCATCCGTGTCATACAGTGTTAGCACGGGAGAGTTACGAATGATAGCCCTAATGAAACAACTAATGAATGATTTTAGAGAAGTAGACAAAAAAATTGAGGAAATTAAGAACGGACAGTAAATTTATTAGTACAAAAATAGTTTTGAAGAAAAGAAAACCAATTAAATGAACAATTTGATAATTTCATCGAAAAACTTGAAATAAATGTGAAGAAAATATAAATAAACTAGACCAAAAAAAAAAAAGAGAGAAAACTCAGTTAAAAATAATTTAATCACAAAACTAAATTAATATAATAATGAAAAATTAGATGTTTTTTTATGGTGGAAGTAAAGAAAAGCTAATTGTGAAACAGGAAGAAAATAATAAAAATATAACACAACCGGTAAATTTTTTAATGTTCATGTAAAATCAAACACACTTGTAGGTGTTTTCATTATTTCAGTTAATAATAATAATTAAACTAGAAATTTTATTTTTAGCATCCATTAAAATATATCAAAATCAAACGATTGAAAAATTTAAATCACCCAAGTTTTATATTAACAAATAATTCAAAATTGAATGCAGTTAGGAAAAGTTGTTTAACCAATTTAAATTACTCTAATTAATTTATTTTGGATCAAACATCCAAAATACACAAAAAAACTGCATTTTAACATTTAGGAATGTCCCGGAAAGATAGGAATCAAAATTTCTGGTCGAGACAGTTAGATATAATAAATCATTTATTAATACAAATAGATAATATGGCATTGGACAGTTATCCAATAGAACAAATTGGATGAATTCAAAATGCCAGACAATGCTTAAAGCATGTCTTTAATCGGATACCCTCCTATATCAAAGTTTCAATCAATTTCATAAATAAAGTATTTATTTTGAAAGATAGACATTTGATTGTAATTCATATAGTGCTATGAGAAAAACAATCCCATCCTTTTTAATTTTATTTTAAATAGCTGTTAATATGTTGAAGGAATTTTTCATTTGTTTATGTAATGTTTTTTAATTATTGAAATTGTAATCAATTACTTAGAAATTGAAAATTGTGTGGCCAGATGTAAGATAGGAATTTGTAAATTATGTCAGATCTTTTGTTAACAGGATTGTAAAATTTAGTGTAATATCTATGAGGTGTATACAAGTTTTTTTAAAAGTAAATCTGTTCAATAGTTTTCTTATTACTAATGTAATTGCCATTACCAGCTTGATTGCAAAATTTGCATTATTTTTAGAAAATATATATGTCATTTATTTAAAATGATGTCATATTTATATTGCCTGTGAACCAATTTGGAATAATGCATTAGTATAATTACTTTTAAGTATTGACTTAGTTATGTCAAAAAGTTAATATAGCCTTAAATATTTAAAAAATATATATATGTATGTATATAAATAATCTTTTTCAATGAGTTAAAAATTTATGTATGTGTATATTTTTTTTTTCAACTGGAAGGAGGGTAAATGTAACGTTATTTCTGATGAGTAATTTGAGAGAAGGACTATTTTATTAATTTATTACAAGCTGGGAAGGTTGTCTGTAATTGGCCCAGCCAAGAGGAATGGGTAGGAATTAAGTTGTTTATAGTTACTTGAGAGAAGGAGTGGTTGATAAATGATTAGAAGGAGTTGTTTATAATTGTTGGAGAAGAGAAGTGTTCATGAGGATTTTGTGCAGTTTGCGGATAGTCAAACACATTTGATATGAGGGCCCTCATATCTCTTATTTCTCTGTATTACCTCGTATCATCCCATGCCACCACATCACTTCATACGTCATATTTGTTTTTTGGCGGAGTCTACAGGAGACCATTGAGGCAGCATTATATTTGGGGATTTATTGGGATCACAAAATACAATAATTGGATTGAGCAAGGCAAGCATTCGATGGAAAATTTGTGAATAACTCAAAAACAGTACATGTCTTATTTTTTATTTTTACTTATTTTGTGTAAGTGTTTGGTTATCAAGGACCCTCCTGAGATATAATCAATTCTTAGTGTAAAAGTTAATTTACGTTTTGTTTTTTTTAAGGCTATAAGTAAATGTTATAGTATATTGATTATTTGATTGCTTTTGGTGTCAATCATGTTATATATGTTACACACATAACTGTTTGTATATATCTTACTTATTATTTTGTTTATTAAATATCAGAAGAACTACAGGCAAAGAATTTTTATGCCTTGCTTATTTTTTTATATACGTTTTAATTTTTTTTTTTTAATAAATATATTGTTGATCCCGAGGAAACTATTATAATATATCTTTCCCAACGTCTAAAACTATTATTGTATTTTGCAGGTTTTGGGATGTTTGTCAGTTTTATTAAGAGCTCAAGAAGCAGCTGTGTGGGAGGAACCTTACACATTACAAGTTTTGGATTCGATATTAACATTTATCAACTTTTCAAAACCAAAAGTAAGCTATAATAAGTTATACTATGTTTCAATGTGTGTATTTTATTATATTTAGTATATTTTGAATAATTTTATTACTTTGTTAATCATTTATATTATTTTTTAGGTTAGAAAAGCAGCTCAGCATGGTATCACTGTAATCGTGAGAGGATCTAGTGTGACACAGACTGTCCTGGCACATGTTGCTGACCATTGCATTAAGTTGGTTGATTCTGCGTCCTCTGGAAATATCACTACTACCCTTCATACATTATCTCTACTCAAAGATATAATTCATACCTTTCCAAGAAAAGAATTGAATGTAAATAAGCATTATTTCTAAAATATAATTATAAAAGTTTAGTTCAGTAGCTGTTTCACACAATTAATGGTTTTGTTGATCTTACCTCAGTAACTCCCGCCTATTATTGATACTTAAAAATACAGATTCTCAATCTTTCTCTCAACTGAATTGATCCTTGAAAAAAGGAGGTATATCGAACAAAAGTAAAGTATTGTTATTTTTCTAAATAATTCAGATTCCTTCTGTTTTTATAGCATTTCCTGATTTATTGTATATGGAAGTGTGCACTATTGGTTGTGCTCATGAGTCCAATGGCATGTTTCTATGTCTAGTCTGTAAAAGAGAGTGCAAATAATGACTTGTGTTTTTTTTTATATAAAAAATTGTTTTCTTTTTCTTTTAAGAAATGCTGTGAGGCAGTATTGAAGGCAATGACCAAGAACAACGTGCTTCTGACATCATGTGGGCTACAGACTCTCCATGGTATGTTCCTCGGGCAAGACTCAGCTCTGACAGCATCCAGAGCTTCCAAACTGATCACTGCTTTGTTCGACTTCCAGCCACCAAAGACTGACAGCCAGCCCACACAGGCTTGGCTTTCTGTCCTCCACCAAGGATACCTATTCCTTGCTCGGTCAGTTATATTTTGAATTAGTGTTGCTTCAGGTTTTTAATCTGTATGAACTCATAATATCTCACTACAATATTTTGAATAGTAAGTAAAATGAGAAAATGTAACATTTTAAATGTTTCTGTTTTAGGAAGGATTTGGATATGTTTGTAGTAGAGTGCCCTAAACTTTTCACGGCTTGCTGCTCCCTGTACCTGACAGGGAGAGCGGAGACAATGACAGCAGTGACCCACGCCCTCCAGGAGGTGATTTCCGATGGGCTGGGGCCTGCCTCTCGCCCAGACTGCCTTTGGCGCCACAAGTCAGAGATTAAAACTATGGTCTCCATTCTCCAGGCTTGCCTCGCCTTCCAGTATCAGGCTGCCTGGACGCATGTCCTCCACCTCATCTCTGCTCTCTTCAAAGCTTGCGGGGATACCTGTGCACCCGTGCTGCTCCCAGTTGTGCGTGTACTTGTCGAGCTCAGGGACAGTGACCATTTCATTTACATCAACGAACTAGAGAAGGCCATCGGAGATGCTATCAGGACCATGGGGCCCAAAGCAATCACTGGAGTTGTTCCTTTTCAGGTAAGCAGATTTTCCTTCTAATAGTTATCATTGCTGATGCTTTTTGCTTTGGGATAATTGTATTAATCATTATTTCTTCTGCTCCTCTGTTTGGTGTTCTCTCCTTAAAGTGAAAAATATCTTTATTCTGAGACATGATCCCCATAAAATTGTCTGGCTGGCAAGCCTAATATTACATTACATTTATTGAAACATAGGCACTATTTCTTTGGATGAATAGTATTCTCTACCTTGGAATATAACTGAATTTGAGAAAAATAAACAAAGTCTAGAGACTTGGGGGGAAAGTAAAATATTATGTATAGTCCTCATTTAGAGAGGAGGAACTGGAAAAGTCATGATTTGAAATATAGTGGTACAGAAGAGTACCAGATATTGATAGGACTAAAAGGTTCTACAGATTGGTAGTGTGGGCTGGGTTTTATGGGAAATAAGGTATAGCTCTGTTAGGCAAGATCTTGTTTTATCTTAGAGGATAATTTACATTTAAAGAAGTTATACCTGTGTTTTTTACTGGTAATGGTAATAATAATAATAATAGTATTATATTTATTCTGGAACTACTCCACTTAGTCCGCTTTGAATATTGCAAAGATACAAAATTGGGTTTCAAAGTTGTAAACTGGATTTTGGACGAATTGTAGTTACAAAGGGATGATGATATTAAAAGTAAAGGTCTGTCAATAGGTGCAATGTGGTGAGCTAGATTAGAGATAGATAAGATAAATTATAATAATAATTGTTAAATATTATTTTATCAACAAAATCATTATAGTACATATAAGATTAATAAAAATATTGACTGTTAATTCCAATTAATATTAATTATTAATCTTTAGATCAATCCGAATGATCCTAAAGGAGAATTTAAAAGGAGTTGGCTACTTCCAGTCCTCAAGGATAGCATCAAAGGATCTTCGTTAGGGGTGTTCATCGAACAGTTTTTACCTCTAGCATCAACATGCAAGTAAGTTGTATTGGTAATGTGCCACATATCAATGAAATTTTTGTTACTTTCCCAAAATGCAGGATAAAGTTGAGTTTACTGCCAAAAACGAGTAGACTTCACATAAATCATGAGCCTACTCATTTTTTATTGATGATAAACTACTTCTAAACAAATAAATGTAATGAAATCAGAGTAGATTTGTAATTGTGAGTGAATTTGTAGATTGTCCTGACTAACCCAGTTGTCCTGTATTGGATATTAGCAGAAGATTATTTTATTATTTAAATATTGGAAATGAAGTGATTTTATTTTTAAAAAAAACCTGCTCACTAAGGCTTCTCTTTTCTATAAAGATATAGATAATACAGTAATTATCCCATAATGTTATAAATGGTCGGAGTTGATTATGGTATTAAGTACAATAGAGAATTAAAAGAAATATAGAGAACTGTGATTTTGTTCCGTATTAATTTAGGTCATCTTCAACAGTTTTTTTACACAAAGTAGAAACTAGTTAGCATGTTGGTCTCTATTGAACTCAGAATACTATGAAGTTATTGTTTATTTCATGTAATTTTTAGTTTTGATTAATGAATTAATTTGATTTTAGGTTTGATCAATTGATTCAATCAAATTTGTTCTGTTCTCTTTAGTGATATGAAACTATTATAATTTACAGATCTACACACATGTAAATAATAATGTGAAATAAAAGCTTTTGATAGAAATGCATACATTTATAGAGAGGGATTAATATTTAAAATTCAGAAAGATTCCATTAATCAGTTACTTTATAACTGTTAACCAACAATTACAAAATACCTAATGAATACCATCTGAGGACATCTAGCTGTGTTTTTAATTGAAAATGAATTACATTTTTATTTGATGTTGCAGTCAAATCTGTTTTAGTAGAGCAATTCCAGATAGTTTCAAAATAAATGTCACAGATATAAGTCCATTTTTCTAATGAGCTTGGTATAAAAATGAAGTTGTTGGGTGGGTCTTTCAGACCCTATGGTATTCTCTGAGGATTAACAAATCTTTAAGTTTAATCTTTTGATAAAAGTATCGTCATATTTTTTGATAGGAGGTAATATAACAAGACCCTATGGTTGTGCTAGGTTGATGCAGTCTCAGGCTTTAGATATACTTTGTCTAAATAAATTCTGGCCTACTTACTTTTTTAAAAGAGCATTGAAAATCCTCAACTCCACTGGTGTTTTTGCCTACAATTTACCACTCTAACAGATTTTCCTTTCATTATTCTCTAACAGTTCTTTTTTTTGTATTCAGGAAGGAAGCAGAGAGGCTGAAGGCCAAGAACGATCAGATACGAGCCCTCAGTTATGATCTGTTGCAGACTCAGATTTGGTCACTTTTGCCCAGTTTCGCAACAGAGCCGACTGACATTGCCTTGTCGTTTCCAGTAAGCATTCAAAAAATGTCTGGTGTACTTTGATAGAGGTTAATTCGATCATAAGTTTTAAAGCCACAGTTCACAAAACTTCAAAATTTGGTCATTCTTTTTTAGACAAAATATCATGGAAAGAACATGAAAAAGTAGAACTTCTTTTGTTTCGTTAACTATTAGGATTTCTCAAATTTAATATTTAAAGTTCTAATTTTTAATTAATTTAATGCGGATTTCAAGATATTCCAAAGAAATAAGTTTTGACAATTAAAATAGAAAGCTCAGTAATATTTTATAAAGAAGTATTTATTATGCTAATATTTTAGCTAATCACCTTTTTTTTTTAACAAGCGATTTTTATTGCCCAAGATATTTTGGTAATAAATTTTTTCTGTCATTTAATAAGTTTTTAAGAGACTGACACAAAGAGCCTGTTCTGAACTCAGATATTTATCGATACTGTTCCTTCTCTTTCTGTGCTCTTCTTTATTTTAATATATATTTCCAAAAATACAATTTAGTTTATAATTGATAAACATATGTAAGACACTAAAAATATTTAAGATCTAATGTGAAAAAAAATTTTCCTCAGATCAACTACTATATTTTATTGTGAACCAACAGGTTGGCTTTATTCTCTTCCAGGAAAACTAGATTTTCTACTCTTTCGAAATAAACTCAACATTTATACTGTGGCTAGAAAATAAAATATTAAGAAATGTCAACAAACATTTAAATTTTATTTTATTAAAAGTAAATTAAATATCACTAAATTCTGCATATACTTATTAAAAAAAAATTCTCTACAGGTTTTAGCAAAGGCGCTTGGTGGTGTCCTGAACAGCAGGAAAGACTTGAGGATGATTGTGTTGAGCACACTGAGAAAGCTGATAACATTCTCCATCAAAAATGAAAGGGAAGAGGATCTGGCAATATTGAAGAAGTTTGCTAAAAATTACCTTCCCATCCTCTTCGTAATCTATACAACAAAACCACAGGGTTCGGATGAAGAAGGCACTAGACTAGCCACTTACGAGACTATAACTGTAAATGCTTCTTTTTTTTTCCCCCCTTTTTTTACTATGAGATTTTCTTTGGCACAAAATTATTTTATTTATTAAAAATTTGTATCTGCAAATGATATTGTTTAGTAGTAAAAATCTTCTTTTATATATAAAAAAATAAGGTGGTAATAACCTTAGCAATTTGGTACTGATTCATAATTTTATGCCAGTAATCATATGTAATTTTGTCATTTTTGTTTCTCCAGTTAGGCAAGTTAAAGCCTAAATAAGCTTTAATTCTTCTAGGTAATATTGCTAAAGTCAAGATTATATACATACGTACATATATTTACATATATATACGTATATATATTTATATATATATATATATATATATATATATATATATATATATATATATATATATATATATATGTAAGACAATTATTGAAGGTGGGGTGAATTAACTGAAATCAGTTTCTCTGTAATCAAAGAAATGGCAATTACAGTTTATAACTATCACTTCTCTATTCACACTCTATTTACAAGTTTTGTTACTTAATATAACCTCTATATGAGAGCTGCTCCATCTGGCGGGGGCCAGTAGAAGCAGCGCGGCAAATTCAAATATTCAAATTAAAGAGAGAATGCTTTTTTTACATATATATATATATATATATTAATATAAATATATATATATTAAATATGTACAATGAAATCAATAGTATTATGAGCAGTGATTAGGATTTCGCTAATATGTTATCATTACTTTTTTGGGAGGGGGAAGCTTATTAGTGAAACCCACTTAATTAGCTCATTTATGAATGTTAGCTGATTTAAATGAGGTGATATAGAAAGAGTCACCTTGTCAGTTGTTTGTTTAATATAAGTCATAAATAGGTGGTCTGGGATTTAATCTAAATGGGTTGGTTTAAAGTAAAAAATTATGTAAATACAATAACAATATACATGCATAAATTGATTATAAAAATTATTCATATTGTTTACAATTTAAAGGTCTATTTGAAAATAACTGACTTTGAATTGATCAAAGAGTTATACGAACGTGGTTTTGTCAAACTTGATAAAAGTGACACTGAAGAATTTGTCAGGGATTGTGTTCTTGATTTAATCAGGGCTCTCTTGCCGTACCAAGACAAGGAACAAGTCAAAAGGTTGTACACCATGATCGTAGGAAAAATCAATGACTGTAAAGATCACAGAGAGCAGAAGAAGTATTACAGGTAAATTTCAAAACTTTTTTTCCTTTTATTTTAGTACTAGTGAAATTGCTGTGAAGACCATTTCTGTAGCCACTGATTACCTACTTAACTATTTAACCTATTGCTAACTAGGGATGCGTTTGCTTCCTGGCTTATTTGTTTCTAAAGGAGAGTTGTTCTGGCTGCTGCTCTCTCGACCTCAAAGGGAAAATTAATATAGTATTTAAATGTGTTTAGTTCAGCTCTAATTGGTCATTTTATCACCTATAGACTGTTCAGTAATTTCGCATTTCATCTTGATGGGTACTGGATAAAATTAATTTAACATTATGTTGAACATTTTAATTTTTTCCATATTCCATTGGGGTACTGAACTGACAATGTCGCAAAACCCATTCAATAAAATAGTTGATGAACATCCTTCAATTTTTCTTCAAATTTATTGGTAAACTTTTGAAGGGGATTTTAAGGTTTTGAGTCTATGTTCCTATTCAGTTCATATAATTTTTATTGGCATGTAAACATCCCTTTTTCCAAAAGAAAGTATGAAAACAAAAATTGTACTAAATCAGTGGCAGTATGTGTACAAGGGTGGTCTGAAAAGTCTCTGGCCTCAACATGAAGATAGCAGCAGTAAATAAAAGCTAGTGAATTTGGTTGTTCATCTGTTGACAGTTACTCACCAAAGTTTCAGCCATGTTTGACGCGCAGTTGTTGTGTAGCAGTCGTTTGAGTGAGTCGATGTGAGTGTTTTTATGCAAATGGACAAAATTGAGTATCAAGCTGTCATTAAATATTTGTTTGTGAAAGGCAATACGCCTACGCAAATCAAAGATGAGCTGGATTCTGTGTATGGGGACTCTGCACCATCATTTACCACAGTGAAATTTGGGCAGCTGAATTTAAACGTGGTCTTAAGAGCTTGGGAGACGATGAACGTTCGGGACGTCGAAAAACTACAACTACCGACGAAAACATCGCCAAAGTTCACCAAATGGTGCTAGACGACCGCCGTATTAAAGTGAGAGAGATAGCAGAGGTTATGAACATGTCAAAAGAACGTGTTTGTCACATATTAAATCAATATTTAGAGATGAGAAAGCTGTCCGCGTTTAGGGTGCCGCGCTTGCTCAGGTTAGACCAAAAACGTGTTCGAATGAACATTTCCAACGCTCTGTTGGCACAGTTTAGGCGCTATAAATCCGAGTTTTGGCGCCGATTAATCACTGTGGATGAAACTTGGATACATCATTATACGCCCGAAACAAAAATACAGTCCAAACAGTGGACTGCAAAGGGGGAACCGGCTCCAAAAAAGCAAAAACTGTTTTTTCGGCTGGGAAAGTGATGGTGACTGTTTTTTAGGATAGTCATGGAGTTATTTTAATCGATTATCTTCAAAAAGGAAAAACCATTACAGGAGCATACTACGCATCATTACTTGACAAGCTGAAAGCAGAACTTGCGGAAAAACGGCCACATTTGCAGAAAAAGAAAATCCGGTTTCACCAAGACAACGCACCGTCTCACACCTCAGCGGTTGCCATGGCGAAAATCCATGAATTACGGTTTGAACTGCTTGACCATCCGCCTTACTCACCAGATCTAGCCCCAAGCGACTTCTTTTTGTTCCCTCATCTAAAAATTGCGCTTGGAGGACAGAGATTTTCGTCAAATAAAGAGGCAATCACCTTCGTGAACGATTATTTTGCAGAGAAAAACGCCGAGTACTATTTAGACGGGTTACAGAGATGGGAGCATCGCTGGGAGAAGTGTGTAAAGTTACAAGGAGACTATGTTGAAAAATAAAAATTCTGAAAAAACGTCTTATGTCTTTGTTAGGTCGGAAACTTTTCAGACCACCCTCGTATAAAAGTTTCAAGGAATAGAAAAATCAATAAGAGCTAATGGCAAATTATATCATCAAGTATATACATATGTGATTCTCCAATTTAACTTAATCAGCGTTGGAATGCTAAGTTTATTCTAAAATATTTAGTTTTTTTATAAAATAAAATCTCCTCTCTGAAGTGAGAGTTGAACTCATGCTATATTAATTAATATATAAATTTTCAGGCTGATAGAAGAGATTTGTACTTCAGAATCAGAGGGACTTACTGGTTTCCTTAACGAGAATTTGGATGAAATCAGGACACTACTCATTGATTCACTTAGCAGTACCGCACAAAGTAGCAAAGGGGTGAGCTGTTATTTAAGTTAGATGTATTACTTTTCAAATCCAAGTAACAGGACTAAATGACAGATTCTGATACTTGAAGACTTAATAACTCTTCTGATAAAGTCAACATTTCCTTTGATCCCTCCTTTATGTTTGTTATATTTATTTGATGTCCTTCATTTGAAATCCTATATCCTCTCCTGGACACGAGATCTAATGTTTGAGATCAATTTAACTTTCTCTCTATTTTATGATTATTTTGCATTATGGCTATACTTTCTATGCAATGTTCATTTTAATTGGAACCTAATTAGGCAAAAGTAAATTGTAACTGCATTAAGACTTATGTTGAGAGCCTTTCATTTGACAACTGTCTCATTTGTTGTTCACTAACATCTGTGGGGTTCAATGGCATAAGTGCTGCAGTGGTGGACTTGCCAACTGAACATTAAGCTTAAGGGATTCATTCATTGTTTACATAATCACTTGGCATGCACACACTAGGGCTGCATAGTGAATTGGAGTATTCACAGGTGTTGCATTGTGCTCTCTAGTAGCGCAATATACAAATTTAAAATATTAATGTATTGCCATAGTTTATTTTTTCTTACACAAACAGTAAATATATAAAAAAGAAAGTTAAATAGGGAGATTACTTAAACCTAGTAGATCAAAGTGATGGTCGACTCTAGTGTGTAGAGTATGAAGATACAATATTTGTCTTATAAGATATAATAAAGGGACATCCAAGGTGGACTTTGCAGAAGCAAAATTGTAACCATTACTTGAAATGACTATTTTGACTAAAAATCTGAAAAGTCTTCTTTAGTGTTAAGAATAAAAATTATGCTTAGAGTTAGTCGGAAAAAAGAGAGAGGGATGAAGTGGGTAAGTCGACTTAACCTCAAGAGGTAATAAGTGAACATACATGGTTTGGTAGGCATTGATCACTAATTTATCCTTCTACTATTATTTGATTAGGGAGAATAAGAATGAAATCACTTTCATTTACCAAGTTTATTAATTACACAAAAACGATACAAGTAACTAACCTCGAAAAAGATAACAGGACAGCCCCTGCATAACCATTTACAAAATGTTACACTCCCAGAAAACAGTGTTGCCAAAAGTACATACACGACAGATTCTCTTCCCTCATAAATTGAACTAAGTTTCCCCTATTAATAAGTATATAGCTTAAGATCTAAGAATTCAATAAAGTTCTTTCTCACACTCGCAAGTCCAGTTTAATCACTGGACCCTTATTCCTGGTCTTCTCAATTCGCCTTGTGCCTCTTATATAATAAATAATGCCAGTGCAGAGAGATAGAGCTGTGTACTTCAGGTGCCAGAAGCCGAGAGTCTGTTGAATGCCTCAAATCTGGCTGCTTATATAGGCAGGTCAGCGGTGGGGGGTTGCCCCGACAAGCCACCTAGTGCCTTTCCGCTGTTTCGCACACTAGTTTCCCCCTCTCTTAACTGACACTTTAAGGTTTTTATGATTAAAATATGGAAACATAGGTGGATATTTTCTGGGCCGAGAAGAGGGGAACTTCTAATTATTCGTGATGAAGAGGTTGACACAACAGTTTCATTTAGTGTTAGGGGCAGCTCTCAGGGCTTCTCTAATGTTAAACTGTTTTCTTGCAAAAGTTTCTCACTTATAGATGCATCCATAAGGCCCCTGATGAATTGAGACCTCAAAAAACTTCACTTATGGATTTGCTGCATGAATCACACCTTAAGTCACAAGTGCTAGTCATTTTCCTGTGTTCAATGGTCTAATTTTGAATAGATTCCGTTTGAAGCTGCATTCATGATTGATGCATTTGTGTTATTCTACATACTTATTTGGTTTAGGACATAAATGATTTTCTGTTAACTTTATAAGCTTATCATATGATTTACCAGAAGGCCGATCTGGTGCTACAAGATTAGATACCAACTGAAATGTTTTTGATCCTATACTGTTTTAAGAATTCTTTGTTTTGCTTATTCTACTTACATGGTTGTACCCACTATTTCTTTAAGGGCAAAGACATTTTCTAACCTTTGGTTTTAAGACATGAATTCCTCTTTTGTTTTGTCAAATGTTTCAAATTGTAATAGTTCCAAAGCAATTTAGGCAATGGATTTTGTTTTGGTTGATTTTCCCTCTAGTTGTTTGAATAACTCCTCTAACTCTGTCATCCTGTTTGTTTTCCTACTAAGAATGAACTAATTGATTAAGTTCGAACTTAGGGTTGTTAGTTTGGCATGATGTTGCATCATTCCGTATTCTATCGCCACTAATTTATCCTTTCACTATTATTTGATTAGGGAGAATAAGAATGAAATCACTTCCTGTTACCAAGTTAATTAATTACACACAAAAGATACAAGTTAGTAACCTCACATAAATTATAACAGGACAGCCCCTGAATAACCGTTGACAAGTTTATTAAATCCTAATAGTGCAAAAGAAATCATTTTTATCAATCATATCATTTGCAAGAATGTTACCATATTAAAAAATCTTGCTCTGAAAATACATGTTTTTAGCCTTACCTACTTATTCTCTCGGAACCACAGATGTATGGAATTCTTCCCAAAGGGTGAGTCACACTATCCTGATGTTTAGCTGTATCCTAATTTGTAGGCAGAGTATTGCAAGAAAGGTGGTCACCAATCCAAATATGTATATGTACTACCCAATCTGGACCTGGTGGTGTGGCGTTTTAGTAGCATAGTGGAATTGGAAGTTAGTCACTTTGTTAGTTAGTAGGTAGTAGTTGTTAGTAAGTTAGTCCACTTAAACTGAAAGGCTCATATTTAGTTACAAAAATAGATCACACCGTTTTTTGTCTATGCTAAATCTGTGTCAATCCTTATTATTGTTTATATGTTTACAGGCTAGACTGCGATGTCTTTTGGGACTTTTAAAGCGAATGGATTACACTTTGCCACTAGCAATGCGCATCCTCCCAGAAACGATAATGTGCGTCAAAGACGTCAACCATAACTGCCGTGAGACAGCTTATAAGATCTTGGAACACATTTCCAAAAATCTGCCTTTGAATGAGTACCTCCACATTGTCTTAGCTGGGCTTGCAGGAAAGAGTTCCATGATAACTTGCTCAATATTGGCATTGTCAGCTGTTGTCTTTCATGTGAGAGGTAAGTAATATTTTATATTTGCTGAGCCTAAAAGAGGAGGCTCTACTTTCATTCAGTTCGTCAGTTTGTCTTTGTGCTCTACAATATCCATAAAAATTATTCAATTGATCTGAAAATATGTATGTTTATTTTAAAATGCCAAAAATTCACTGATTATTTTTTGGTTAACATACAATCACAGGAATCATAAAAAAAGTCTGGTCCATCACGCTAACTTTTAAATTTCCAGTTAATGGCACTTAAAACCTTAAATAGAGTTATGATTTGAGAAAGCCTATAAGTCAGGAGAAACTCCGGGGTCAATTAATATAAACAAGTCCCTAACTTCTATCATATTTGATTTTTGTTTAAATATCTCTTGTTATTGTATCTTGACCGAAACATAGAGTAACAGTAACTTTTGTTGACAAAATAATATTCTACAGATGTTGGTACATGTTCTGAGAATAAATATAATTGCTTACATGCTAAGCTTCTTGTAAAATATATAAAAAGAAACATTTTTCCTCTCCTTTCTGTTTGTTAAATGACCTATTCAATTACTTATCAAACCAGTAAATTGTCCATTTTTCATTTTACACCAACTTGATTTTTTATGTTGCAGAAAAAATCCCAGAAGAAGTGGAACAGCAGCTCTTGTACAATGTCGGCCTACTCGCTGTATGTTCCACGAGGGAAATAGTCTCAGCTGCTCTTTCCTTTATTAAACTTTATATCCAGTCGTTCCCAAGAGACAAAGTCGGGATGTATATTCCAGATCTGGTGAGTTTCAATCAGTAATCATGTTAATTTATTTCACTTGAGGGGAAAAATTTATTTCTGATTGCTTGTTACAGATGAAAATACTGAGTAACATGACTGAGGACTGCAAAAGACACAACAGGACAAAGACCAGAGACATCTTGTCAAGATTATGTCGTTGGTTTGGTGCAGATGAAGTGTCTACTCACATTCCACCGGGAGATGACACTTTAAAGGTGAGGGTAAGGAACTTGGGCAAGATTCACACTCGCAAGCAGCGCATGAAGGAGGCTTCCAAAGCGAGCACCATATCTCCTCCTGCCTCCACTTTCTCAGTTCCTTCGAGACATAAGAGGTAAGCGATTTTCACTAGCTACTACTCATAATCAATCATTGTCACATATTGTTATGAACTATTCTTGTAAACGTAATATAATAAACAAAATTGTAACATAAAAATAATAATCCCCTATGAATCAGGTCAATTTTTATAATAAAAATTACATATTTAAATGAATAATAAATTTTATAATAAATACAAACAGAATGAGTAATTTTCTTAATTGCTTTACTAATAATTATAAAATCTTTAAAAAAATTGTTAGTTATTGAAAATATGCTGATTGTGATTACTGACTTGTGATCTTGACTACTGATAGACCAAGATTTGGAAAAAGACATTTACCTTCCAACTAAATTTGTTATTTACTGCCTCTGAAATCAGCTATAACCCATTACCTGTTAATTTTATTATTTTCAAAGAAAATAAGAAAAACAAAAGAACTCTGTTCTAAGTTGAAAAATTCAGTCATAGATTTCATCCTCTAGTTTAGGTCCTTTACTGATGGTTTACCTCAAAAAGCCTCACTTGTTTTTAATACAACGTGCCATATTTACTTTTTCTTCTATTGGCATTGCGCAGAATTTTTTTTTATTCAGGCCCACGGTTTCCAGACTTACCTTGTACTTTGTCACATTTAATTTGAAATTTTCCGAGTAGAGTATCCTCTTTTCTTCCTGATTTCCCACCTATAGTTTTTAAAAATAATTTTTAAATAGAAATATGTTCCTTTGGACAAGCTCAGTTTCTCTGTATTCACATGAATCTTCATATTTCAGTATTGATGAAATTTTGGCTGAGTCCGATTCAGAAATGGATATGGACGATGAAAATTCTGAAAAGGATCCAAAAAATAAAAAGAAAAATGTATGGATCACAGAAGGTGCCGATGATATTGTTGACTTCACTGACACCAAAACCGCACAGAAAATCACAGGTAAAAAAATTAATAGCAGTTAACTATGGCGTGTCAGATTAAATAAACTAAATACATGAATTGCCTTCTAATACAGTTAATTTATTTTACTTTTTGTAGCTACAAAACCCGGAACATATGCTGCTTTGCTGGAAAAGAAAAAACCCAAAAAGAGCAAATGTGAGTTTAAGACTGCACCTGATGGAAGGCTCATTATCAAAGACGGATCAGAAAGTGAGGACGATGATACTTCGGGAAAGAAAAAGAAGAAGAAAAGCTTGATCCCTGGTCTGGATGATTCTGGTGAGTTTTAAAGTTGCTAACATAAGTTTGATCCAGAATAACCTTTATTATTATATACTTCTTTGTTTAATTAAAAATTTATGATTAATAAATATTTTTTATTTAGTATGTAGAGTATGTTTTACTAAAATTAAATTAATCTATTAAATGAAATTAAATATATTAAATCACACAGTTTGTGAAATTTAGGGTATTTAAAAACTCAAACATTTCAGCATTTCAAAAACTTTTATCACTTAAATTAATAGTTAAAATTATTTCAACGCTTAAAATATTAATCAATTGTTTACCAGAACCTACAAAATACCTAAGTAAACAACTTTCATACAGTAGCTTCTTCTTGGTGATCTTCATTTGCTGCAAGTTATGATTACTCTCTTTCTCTAATGAGGTAATTAAGCTTCAATGAGTTCTCTTCCTTCTTCAGAGCTCTAACTACACCAATTTCAGCCAGGCAGTCGAGGTGTTCCCTTATGGGGCTATATTATAAATGGTTCCGACACTTTTTATCAGGCCACTCTTTCTCAGTCCTCTCCCAAATGTTTGCAAAGATGTTCTGTATTCCAGGAATCAAACATTTCAACTGCCGAATGCCTCCTTATGGAAGACACAGGATCCTGTTGTATCTTGTAGTATCCTTAAGTCTTTTATGGGATTGGATTTCTTCATTATCTTCAAGTTTACCAATACATTTTCAATACTCCAGGTACTCCATACCCAATGCCTGCCTAGGCATGCAGAGGCTGTCTAGGGATGTGAACTTTCTCACCGAGGTTCATAATTTGAGTAGTTATCAAACATTTCTAAAAAAAACAAATAAAAGTAGATTTGTCACAGTTATTGTGGAAAGTTTAATAAGAGGAAATGACCGATCTATAAGAGCACGCTAAAATTTTCAGCACTGAATTTACTTATTGTTCTTTTATCTTCAATATTTATTTGAAAATTATTATATATTATATAATTAATTAATATATAATATCTATTGAATATTATTGTATAAAATAAGCAGAGCAGGCAGGGATTTCGATTTGAGGTAAATATTTAGTTGTTGGGATACTTTTGTAGAGGAGTGTATGCTTACACAGTATTAGCAGTAATGGGTTTATCACTAAAAAGTATCAATGTTTAAATTGATTGCAATCTTAGATCTATAAGTTATTTGTTTCACATAGGAAACTATGTTCTAATTCCCACAAAGTGCTTTTTATCACAGTAATAGATTGTGTTGATTGCTCGTTCAGTTGTTATTATTTAAATTCAATTTCTTTAAACAATATTTATGACCCTAATAGATGATTTGGATCATTGTCTCTATTCAAACCTAGTTTAAGCCCGATAGGATGGCAGTTATTACTTAACAAAAGATTGTTGAATTATAAATCAGATAAATACCTAATTCTTTTTTGATTTAGTTAGTATTATTATTTTTATATTCATGTTTTTTTTTTTTACAGACGACTACGAAATGTCAGATGATGATGTTTTAACTACTGCTACATCAGAGGTTGGCGGCAGAAAGAGGGCACTCAGTGTGAGCAGTATGGGTAGCAATGTACAACCACACAAATACCAAGGTAATATACCTATTTTATTGTATATATTATTATATTTTAATAATATTGATTTAACTAATAAAATGTAATGTTCATAAACCATATATTTTTTAAAAGAGGTTTATTAACTTATTTATTGTTTAGGTCTACTCAGTGTAATTTTAATACATTGAAGTAATTTGACTTACATTATTTACAATCTTTTATTATTATTATCACTATTATAATTATGGTTCCTGTTTCTTATACATGATCTATCTGCACTAGCCGATTCTTGTATGATACTTGTTGATCTACTTCTATGTATCTTAAAGGTTCCTCTCTTCAAGTTGTTTCATTGTCTTGTTTTTACACAAACATGCATAAAACATTGTTAACATATAATAATATTTACCTAAGGATTTTACTTTTTTTTGTATCTTTCGAATTTATTATGATTAATAGTGATGATTTTCTTTCTAAAGCTGGTGGAAGCGGTATACACAGGCCTATAAAAAGCAGGGCAGCATCCGTAGCCTCATCAAGAAAGTCTAAAAAGTCGACTGATGGCCCTCGGGTAAAGACAGGCAGTGAGTACAGGGCGAAGAAGGCCCGAGGAGATTTAAAGAAAAAAGGAATGCCTGATCCATACGCTTACATTCCTCTGCGCAGGGATGCTATTAACAAGAGGTTAGTTAGTTGTTATTTATTTCAATACATAGTGGTAGTGAGCAAGTAATTTACTCTTACACGAGTGGGGAGGACTGTCCACCTTTAGGAAGGTACCTTGTCCCCGGGAACTCCTCTTGCTGATTCCCAAATCCTGTCCTCCTTTCCCATACCTCGACTCTTTCCTTTCCTCTTCCTATAGCATTCCTTACATATTATGTATCCCATTCTCGCTGTATAAGGGGCAGTAGTCCGATTGCATACCAGTGGCAAAAACTTCCCTTTATCATTTTTAAATAATGCCAAGGGAAGTACACCCACAGACATGGCAAGCTTTTTGACAAATTCTTTAGTAATCATTTGTGAAAAGTTATGGTTTCGGATTAAGAATTAGTATATATTTCGGGAAAAAATTAGCTGTTGCATCTATGTTGATGGACATCATAACTTAAAATAATGGTCCTACTCCAAAACCTCAAGCAAAGGTATGAGTTAATAATGATTAACCATGCTAACAACCAATGAATAATTGTATTAATTATTAAGTCAATATTAACGTCAAAGTAACAAAGAACTCAAGAAACATTATTTGGTAAAAATGAGGAACCTTCCTTATTCAAATTCCTTATTTGCAAGTTATGTTGACTACTACTTTTATCTATTCACAAATGCAATATCCAAACATATGGCAAACTCATGTCCCCTGTATGTGGCAGGTCTCAAAGCTAAGGAGGGTACTTTAGGTTTATGATAACTCTTAAGGCCTACTATAACTATATCCTTAAACAGAATATAATTTTAATGGTAATGGCTCCTTTTAACATAAAAATTTTCATTTAAAAACTTTTTTTTTTGCTTTTTAGGAAAAAGATGAAGAATCTCACCAATTTGAAAAACATTTTGAAAAGTGCCCAGCAAGGTGCTAAAATAGGAACGAAACTAAGAAGGAAAAAATAATTTTAATTGCCTACTGTCATATATATTCTTGTAAAAACAGTGTAAATATTTTTAATGTTTATCTTACTATTAAAACAGTAATTTATTTTTATAACTAACCACTACATACTAGTTTGCTAACCCGTTGCCCAAAGTTCCTTTATTAAATATTTGTTTATTCAGCATTTGCTACACTTCTATTCCAAATTTTCATACACCGGCTTATTACGCCTTCAAAAGTTTAAAACACTATTGCTCTTGTGATGTAAACTGTAAATTTTTGCTATGAATTTACTTGAAATTCAGACATCAGGATCACTTTACTCAATAAAACTGTAACAAACTTAACAACAAACAACATTACATAAAATTTGACTAGAATCTATTACACAGCTGTTCCATACTAGCTGCTTGTGAAAAATGCTGTGAAGTATGGTTAGAATTTTCAGGAGCATTATAAAAATAGAAGTAGATACTACTAAGAGAATATCAGCCCAAGTTTTTTTTTTTTTTTTTTTTTTCATTTTTGTTAGTGTTTTAGAGAGCAATACATCAGAACAATAAATACAAAAACATTTCTAAAACCCCCAACATTGATATAGACTACTTAAGTAAATAAATTAATAATTATATTATACCTTACTTAATATATAATTATGTATACAATTATAAATCCAGTTAAAAAAAAAAATCCGAAATAGTTACGGAATTTTGTAGAAGAACATGGCTAATAGGTTTTAAAAAACTAAAGCAGAAAGTAATAAAACAATTAGAAAACCTTTTAATAATTTTGCATTGCCCACTACTAAAGTTTTATATAACATTTATATGTTATGATCATTGTAATTAATAATATGAAATAGGCATATAATACACAATACATATTTATCTGATAAGATAACTGATTGTACATCAGTATTTTCTGCCTTCTTAGACAAAGAGGTGGCTGAAAAGTGTTGTGTACACTTTATGAATACATGCAATACTCATATTGATAAAACTTCAATTTAATTAAGTAACATCAGGAAATTAGAAAGGCTTATAGTTTTTAAGTTAAGAACTAGTAAGTATTTTTACTGTAAAGAACTGATTATTACAAATTTTATTGTGAGCGTTTATAGCCAGCCATCCTTGTTATTTTTTAAATGTGGATAGGATGTAATTTTCAAATCACAAGTAGGCAACACTGAACATTTTTGCCCTCCAAAACAATAAAACCAGCTATTGTCTTGGCTACTGGTAGTATTGCCATTCCAGGAATAGAGAAGAGAGGTTATTCAAAAATAAAACTGTATTTGCAGCTTACAATTGAGGGAATACTTTATTCATTATTTTGGTGAGTGCAATTTTATAATTACAACAAAAATCTCTTCCAAGTGTAGATTTTTTTTTTTCATTTTCTTTTTATTTAACATGAAAAAGTTTTAAGGGGGCCAATTCCCCCATGACAAATTGATTTGGTGCTCCTGAGTACTAAGACTTAAGGAAGTGGGTACAGGTAACCCGGTATTTACGATGTACTTGATTTTCCTTTATTATTGTCTATATTGTTTTTGAGGAGCAGACTTTATTTTTTCATGTTATGGACTAAGTTAGGTACTTAATTAATTAGGTAATGACATGACATACTCGATAAATAAAATATAAGTGTTTTCTTGTAATATTTAGTGGGGTATCTAATTAAAGACATTGATTGCTTGAATAATAATGTGTAATACTTTATATAGGACTTGAATAGATAGTAATTACCAAAAGTTTTTTTTTTCCAACCCCTATTTTAAATAAAAACATAATATTTTGCAAGGAAGCTCCAGATAGTGTTAAAAATAAAAGCAGTCCCACAACAAATAATGGAGGGTCATTAAATAATTTCCGATTGATTAGGACATCAAATTAAATTTAATATGAGTAAAAGAGTTTGTTGGATGAAGGGTTAAGATTGGTTGTGAAAGAGAGTTGTTCTGTTTTCATAAATAAATATTAATGAAAACCTGACAACTTTCAACAAGCTAAGCCAATCTCCCAACCAATTGATCTATGTAGTTAACATTTATTGCAAATTTAAAGGATTGGAATAACAAAAAGTCATTATTATCATGTCTGCTAGTATTGGGAAATATGACACTCGTTGGATGTATACATACAAATTTGCCTACAATGCTTTAAAGTTCCATGTTTCGAGATATTATGTATGTTTGCAACAGGTCTTTGTGTGAGCTAGAAGTAAAAGAGTTTCTGCTAAACTAAATCGCAACAACTTATGTCTCTAAACTGATTATGTTTAACTAAGAACTCTCAAATTTAATTATATTAAAATAAGTAAATAATTTTAATTCTTATTTATTGAACAAGGAAATTGCTGTTTGTTATTATTTTTATTTTAAAATGCTGTTAATAACTTGTCCCATTCAGTAAGTTGAAAGAAACCCTTAATGGTGTGATATATGACAATTCAATGTGATGTTTTCTAATTTATATTTTCCCTAAAGGTCAATAATTAGTTCATGTATATCTCCTAAGCATTGTAGTATGTGTATGCTATGAGATAGATGCACTATTGTCTATTGCTGTTGTGTGAGTATAGGATTGTTGTTGAGAGCTCTGGTGGAGTGGTCATGTACTAGGTGGCTCCTGACAACAGTCTGCTTCAGATTGATATTTCTCTAGTTCGGGAAGGTTTCACCTGCGTCAGTTTTGTGTTCAGGTCTTGTCTTGTGGTATGTCTCGCTCTCTTTAGCACCGTTTCTTCCTTCTTGTCTTTGTTTATGTCAATGTTTCAAACGGTTCCATTGTGCGATTAACCAGCCGGAGATATCTTCGCTGTGGCAGGAGGAGGAATCATCGGTAAGTACAGAAAAAAAACCCGTTTCATTTCCTCCCCGAAAGACATTCGTACAATGACAGCTCGTCTTCCGCTATTATTCCAGTGTATATTTCCTCAAAGAAACAGTTGTCAGTGTTAAGAGAGCTTCGGTAAGTATCGACGTTCTCCCGGTTAAACAGTTTCCTTGAACTTGCCCTTGTAAGTTTGGTGGTTTGATTACTTCTGACTGCCTGCCCGGAGTACGATGTCAGCCCTCCGAAGAGACAACACCGAGGTGTTTTATTTACCAGTAAATCATTAATAAAAACAAAAACTGTTTTAAAACTCGATAAATGCTGTGGGTTTACGTCATTGCGGTGTGAGGCGAGATTGCTTAACTTACATATGTACTTCACTACTTCCCACCTTAGTGTTGTCAATAAATATTTTGGTCTATTATTCGAACTACTATTCATCGTGTTAAAAAACTATCATAGAAGATGGGGGGATTTGACAAACGGCTCTCGGTAATTTAAGTTTTATTTAAATCAGTTCATTAAATATACTTTAATGTTTCTGCACAGATTAAATTCAATGGTTCACATCATATAAAGTAGTTTGTCATCGTACGCTAAAACATCAACTCCAAAACAAAAGCTAAATGTTACATTATTATTAAATTTTGAGCCATCTTTAAGCTAAATTAGTTTTGGTTGATCATTAAACAATGCAACAGATAATTCAAGACGAAATATTTGTCAATCCCGAAAAGAGAGGTTGTACTTTCAAAGTGATTAGTAGAATTCGTCTTTTGTATGCCTGTGTCATGTTTGCTGCCTTAAAATTACTTTTAAGATTTATGTTTTAAATAACAACCCTAGGTTACGCTGACTATATTTTGATTAACATATAATCACGGAACTGAGGGAGGAAAAAGTTGAATCTGATTACAATCTTACCTTCCTTTCGAGTTCACTCTTAAAACTCGATTCGTTTCTGTGTTTTTTTTATATATAAAATACAACAAATAACATTAGATATGTTGTGATGTTTACGACAAAAATTAGTGTCAAACAACTTTAGGGTAACGCTGATTATGTTTTGATTTAGCTATAATAACGGAAATGAGGGGGGGGGGGGGACTAAATATGATAACAATCGGACCTTCCTTTTGTGTTCACTCTTTTATTCACTATTTGTTCCTGTTCTATTCTATATACTACAGCAAATAACACTAGATATGATTGTGCTCTTTATGTCAAAAATTAATGTCAAGTTCCAAATTATCTTCGCATTAAAAAAAACAACAATGAATGAATAATAATATTACAAGGATTAAAAGCTAATTTGGGTTTAATATCGGGTTTAGGTGATTTCGTATCCATATAAGTTAAACTTTTAGTAGGAGTCAACGTATTTATTAAATGTTACAGTTTCAATTGAAACTGAGTTTGAAGTAATTAAATCAAACTCCTACGATATGCAGCTTCGGGGCCTAGGCTCTACTGTCGTAAAGGTAGTTGCTCCCAAGGGCATTATGTTGTGGCTGACCCTTACTTGGCCACCTGCATTATGATGCATTCAGCCTGGTAATAGATTAGAAGTTAAATCAAAAGGAAATATGTCGAGTTGATAATTTAGTCCACCTTCGGTCAGCAAAGGTAATTCGTGTCAGATAGACAAAGAAGTAGATAGTAAATATCCATCATTGAAGTGTTTGCTCCAAGAAGGAGACAGCTCTATTTTTTACCTTTTTGAGTTACATGTCACATCTTATGTAAAAAAAAATAAAGTAGTTCTTGTTTTTGGTGCAAGACCGATATGGCATCGGGGAGTTCCCTCCATTTCTGAACCGATAAAGCTACTACTACTTTTGGGACAAAAAAGAGGCATCTCATGGAGCTGAGTTAATTTATTGTTTCCCTGCAGTTAAAAAAATTGAGCTACCTCCTACTTGCACTTTTATTAGTAATGAAAACCCAATTCTACCGTTTAGGCTTTATTAGTTTGAGTACTTATGCTTGACCAAAATCAAATACAAATGTTAGTGAACCGTGATACCGCAAGTACATAAAAGCTTAGCACAATCCTAACCTTCTACTGAGAATACATCTGAAAACATCTTCTCTTTCCTCTAACAAAAATGTACAACGAACTTGTTATAATAAAAGAAATTTATGAACATATGGTTTTTAAAACTTATCCTACTTTGCTCTTCTTCCGAAGAGCTGAATCAGTCTATCTGCAGATTAGGCGCTAATGGAGAGTCTTATTCATTTTGGGGAGCATCGACATCTGAAGTGAAAACCGGGTCAGAAATCTCCGCCAGCGATTCTGAGTTGTGCTGCTGTTGCCCTTTGAATATTCCCAAGGCCTATGTTGCCTCGATCCGCTGCTCACAGCATTTTCCACTTCTACTGTACATTCCATTTACGCGGTAGTTCCATCTATGACTCTTCAGAAAGGGATATTCAAGTAAATGACTCAAAATTCTGTACCATGTCAGTTTTCATCGCTCATCCTGTCCTTCAGTTTAGCTTTTCAGCCGACCCATTCTTCCAAACTTCTAGACCACTTCTAGGATTTATATTAGATAAGGGACACACATGAGGCCCTAATATCATCTCCTAACGAAAAGAAATAAATCGATCAGCGATTCGAAGCTAACAGTAGAAAACAAGAGACTGATCTAGAAAACGATACTCCAACCTACAGAATAGAACTCTTGCGACTGCTAATTCCAATTAACTGCAAATCTTGCAATCCAGAATCCTCCGGCAAACCAATAGCATTTAGAGCAACCGAACCCTTCACTCTCATCCAAAATCTAGCCTCCTTCCCGTCTCCCTGGTCACTTTAATCCCTTAATGAACGCTTGACATTCCCACATCATCTCCGGAGATGGACGCGAGACGTTTTCACACAAAATAATTAATTAAGTGAGATGTGAAGAGATTTGACTAATTATACTTGACTTTATATATTATATCCTTCTCCCCCCAAAAAGTAGCTATACTCTATTAACTGAGTGTTCTAAGAATATTTATTATATAATAGTACCGATTGCATTGGGCAATTTTAAATTAATCTTATCTATATTAAAAAAATTAATATTTTTCTACGACTTTGAAATGCGTGCGAGATTAAAGATTTTAAAAATTTTGTTCACGCCTTTAACACAACCAGTGTTTTTTTTTAGAGAGATATTTTATATGAAAGCTCCATTCGATGACACGATGATGTTAAAATAAAAAGAACCCCATGAAAAATGTCAATCAATAAATTTCTAAGTAATTAAAAAAAAAAATATGTTCATAGATCTAGTCATATTCCACAGATTCTTACATGGATTCTTGGCTTGAAAGCCAACAGTTGATCTTTCCTTTACTTTTTACGAAGAACTATACTATGAAGTATATTTCCTCAGAAATACAGAATAGTTTTATAAACCACATATGCGCACCCGGAAAATCAGCTATATCTATAATTTTCCTATTTACCAATAAAAATTCCAAGCCTAACACCCATATTTAACGACTCATTTACAATTTGTTAGTAAAACCCATGCTAACTTATGCAGCACCTAGTTGAAGCTTAGTCAGAAAAATAACAGCGATCTTCTTAAAATATTCTAGATATTTTAAAAGCGATAACCACCTAACTTATAGATAAATGTATATACATAAATACATACAGGGGGAAAACCTTTCTTCAAAATATTACTAACTACCCAGACACAAGAGCTTAAGGGATGATATATTATTAATACATCTTTTTCTATTAACGTCTAGTTTTTTATTTTTGTTTCCGCCGTTGGGTTTTTAAAAATCTTTTTCCTAAATAAAAATGTGTGTATGCTTCAAAGCAGGTTTCTAGGTCTCAACGAAAAAAGGTATCTAAACACACTGAATTAAAAAAAAGAAACATAACATGATGAAATACGGGGCATACTTAATATAAAAATAAAACAATACAGAAAGTAATTCACGCCTTTTTTCTATGTTTTTCTTCACTGGTAGATTTTTTAAGTCCTTAAAAAATCTAGGGCAACGCGATTTTTTAGGTACCGTTCATATTACCTCACAAAAGAACTGTAGCACGCTCTTTGATGTGCTTCCGACCATGGGATTGGTTACCTTTAAAAGAGAAAGTTCTGTCTGGAAGACATTTATAAAACAAACCTGTCTCATCTGAATTAAATATATTTTCTGGAGGTTTAATTATTGACTGGTGGAGGGGACGAGTAGAATGGATCTAGGGAGGTAGATAAAGAGTTACGAAACGTTCAATGTGTAATATTCTCTTTCCAAGAGGGAAAAAGCCCGCTCCTCACTAGTTACATAGTGGGAACGGAGGAAAATTCACCGGCCAACGACCTAGTATATCTGGGAATTAAAATGGACAGACACCTCCATTTAGTAACCATTTTGCGAAGAAGTTGAAGCATACTCGCACGAAGTCTTACCGGCTTACGCACTTATTGACTTCCCCCTAATCTATCACTGCGCCTCAAGCGACTGATTTAGAAGAGCATACTAAGGCCTACTCTGCTGTACGGTGCACCGCTATTTCGTTATCTGACGTATACGACAGCTAAGAAACTCCAACAATTCCAAAACGGTATAATGATGAAAGTGGTCAGAGGTACTTCATTCGAGCAGCGAAGAAACAGTGAGCTGCCTAAGGTGGATGAATTAATCCAGCGTAGACATATCAATTTTTTCGACTCCCTACAATACCTGACAAACCCGGTGTTTAACACGATAACCCCCGCTCCGTTCCCCAGGCAGAGCGCTGTCGCCGCTGGAACACTTTAGTCTTAGGTTCTAGGTATAGGTTTTAGTTTATTTTGTTTTGTTTTTAGTGTTTAGTGTCGGTAACAAGATGAAGGTGAGCCTCATTACCTAGTGTTGAATATGAGACTATGACTTTTAACCACAAAACAAAATTTATTATATTTATGCACTCCTCCAAATGCATCTGTGATCTGTGGGTGTGTGTGAGGAAGAGGAAAAATTTTGATTCCATTTATTTTTTATATATTTTGTTTATTGTATTACTTTTTGAGGTTTTAAAATTAAAAAAAAAAAAAAATGTGTATCTTTTAAGGATTAATCAAAAGAAAACATAGAGGTTATGGAGGTGAAAACATTCCAGTTAAAGAGTTTATTAGAGGCAAAAATAATGGGACAACACTGTTTGTTCCACGTGAGGTATTCCACTTATCCAAGTTTGAATGTATTGCAACATTTTATAATAGTTTAATCTTAGGGGAATAGTTTAGACATTGTTTGATAGAGTAACAGATGTGTGTGTACCGACAGACGACGCCGCCCTACACAAAAGACGCAATACACACATACAACAACAGAGACTCCCGCAGCTGACAAAAACAGCGGATCGAACGGTGGCCTGATGAGGCATTTCCTCCGTGGCCAAGTTTACGAGCGCCAATTGCGCCTAGTTAGCTCTGTGGCTGTGCTCACATGCCTGGTACTGGCATATCTATATCGGCATGTCTGCATTAGTTCAATCAATACGTAACACTAATCTAAAGCCATTATAATATATTTGTTCGAATCGCAACATGAGAATTTCAGTTTTATATCCAAGATTCCATTATACTGTCCCTTGAGAGATCTTTTATAAACTGAAGTGTAATGGTCGAGGAATATGGAAAAACTAAAATGTGATTTTATCTTTTCGTTTGTTATTTAAGACTTATAGTCGACAGATGACTAACTGCAAGCTTTATTTGTTGATGTGTAACAGCTGACAAAGGTCCTCCCACTGGCGTAAACGCTACCGTGGAGGATCTGTCAACTAAAAGCTAGTCTCTAGGACTGCGCAAAAACTATTTTACAGTTTTCAATTTGTAAATTGAATTTGTCCGCTCGCTAACCCCCTTGTCGGATCAAGTCACCTGTTTTATGAATTATTATAAGCCCTTTTTCGTTTTATTTCATTTTCATTTTATTCTTGTGTTAAGTTACTAACTCTACGATTTTCATTTTTTATTGCTTCTCCTTTTTTATACCATTTTCTTATTTCTATTTTTGGTTTGTTCTTTGATACAACTTTTTCATTCGTCGTCTAGTCAAATTCAACTTTGGTCTGCTCATATGAGTATAGCTTGTAGTAGATATATATCTAAGACGGAAAAACACTAAATATCCGATATTCTTACGTCATAAATTATAATGAATGAAGTGTTACACAGCAGATTTATAATATAATATTATTAATCGAGTTTTACCATTCACTGTGGACCTTGTGTGTTTTGGCGAATATTCAAAAAGCCTGGAATGAAGCCCTTCGTGATTTAAACGAGTTAGCGCTACTAATTAATTACTCGGGGATAATTTAATAAAAAACTTTCTAACTCTTCAGTCTTTTGTTTGTTCAACATCCATGGCATCGACATTGGTACATTAAAAATACGTTAAAATATAAAGTGAAATTCAAAATTTACGTAGTAAAACATTTTGAAGGTTTCTTACTCTTCTTTTTGTCCGTCCCCAAGTGGAAAACTGCAAATTAAGCACATTAAAACATAGTTGTTGTTTTTTTTGGTAAAAATTGAGCGAGCTTTTTCATGTCATGATTTTATTTTCTGCTAATTTGGACCCTTCCAAAATTCTGGAAGAATCGAGCCCTCTGCGAACCGAATTGAGACATATAATGTAGAACCTTGTTGTTGGTTGGATGTTACGGGCTATCAAAAATTTCATGTAAACTGAGCATCACAGTCAATTTGGAAAATTCGACTTGTCTCTTACTGTCTCCCGGAAATGGCCTCTTTGAGGATTATAGGGGCCACTAGTTTTTTAGTCTACCCTCCTGACTTCGGAGTAAAGTAATTTTCACATTCGATCATGAATCTTTTTCCCGTCCGCTTTGGTAGAACATTAGTTTCAAAGTAACCCCTTCACTTCGACAATTAGCTATTACTTACCTAAAAATATGTATGTCATATAATCCTAGTTGTACTATTACTTTCCCCATTGGCTATTTCCTAATCGAATCGATTTTCCGAAATGACCCTCTCCTCCCCCTTCATAAATATCGATTTTTAGATTAGTAGTATTGGCTTTTAATCAGACGCTTCCTTTAATAGCTCACTTAGTTTGTCTGTCTCTAACATCCGTTTCAGTTGCAGCTTTTATTCCCGGTATTATATAACTCGACTCAAATATCGAATATTTAACTCTATTCAATCCATCATACCAATACCATTTGTATTTTTGATGTGTCTTGACCATCCGTCTTACTCACCAGATCTAGCCCCAAACGACTTCTTTTTGTTCCCCCATCTAAAAATTGCGCTTGGAGGACAGAGATTATCGTCAAATGAAGAGGCAATCACCTTCGTGAACGATTATTTTGCAGTGAAAAACGCCGAGTACTATTTGGACGGGTTACAGAGATGGGAGCATCGCTGGGAGACGTGTGTAGAGTTACTAGGATACTATGTTGAAAAATAAAAAAAAAAAATCTGAAAAAAACGTCTTGTATCTTTGTTAGGTCGGAAACCTTTCAGACCACCCTCGTAGTTGCCAGATGCCAGAGTGCCTCTCACTCAAAACTAAAATACAATTAATTCGTAAATATAAATTGTTCACTTATTTATATGTTGGAAAACAGAAACAAAAATGTACCTACAGTTAAAAGATAAATAAAAAGATAGTGGACATTTAATGAATGGTTTTACATACTTTTTTCCTAGTTTCTAATTATTATTTGATTATGCACAACACGTTATTGTTGCTACACTTACAATTTTCAAGAAATTATTGAGTGCTGATCTGAGGGTTAGGGATTCCCTTTCAGTTCACAGCACAATAACAATTATGTAATTGAACAACAATTTAAATTTCTTGCACTTGACAGATTTATTTGTGTGTATGTCCGGAATAAATTGCCGGAGTGGGCTGATCGAAACAGGGCAAGTTCGAATCACACCTGGGGAAGCAGATTTTATTACATCGCCTGTTGTCTGCCTGTACCCATGTTCAAAGATGGCGGTCGTTAAATGATTTTATAAATTTGATGTAGTAATAGGCACAATCCAAAGCACCTCCAAGTGTAAATTAGTGTTTGGTTAAAATACAGTAACGTGAATAATGGAAAAACAATTAAGTAAAGTAAAAGTAAATAATGTAGTTTGCTAAATTTTAAGATTTAAACTTTTTTTTGGGCTTTATTAATTGATTCATAACTGAGGGGTTGAGAAATATAGTGGCGTAAGTCAGCAAAATTCAAAAAGTTAGATATGCTGTAATTTAGCTTTAGAAAAGCATACTCTGTTTAAATTCACAGTAAATTAAATCATAGTTCGTTTGAATTCTGCTAGACTGGATGTCACAATGTTACCATGTGGAGGGTAAATTAATATCGTGCATCTGTTTAGGAAAATAGTTGTTAAGCCAAGTGGCGCGCCTCAAAAATAGTGAAACAGATATATAGTTGTAATGGTTATAGATTAGGTTTATTACAGCTCTAAAATAATAAGAGAGTAAAATTACTTAGAAACTTGAGTTTGTGGACAGATGTGAAAGTGTATTTTACTTAAATTCCTCAATCGTGAAATGGAATCACAACCAGTAAATATGATTGGAACATAAAACAATAATGGCATGACGGCGAAGAACATCCAGTGATACCTTCCCATAATTGTTATCTAGGATTGCCCGGTCATCTTAGCACATCCCAGTGTTGTAATGTAAGGAATATGGAATATGTATACAAGGGATGTTTCTTTTCTCCGGATATCTATATATTTTCATATCTTTACTTGACTTACCCTCACTAAACACCTCGCTTTTAAGCTGGAGTTGAATAATTAGAAATATTTAAATTTTAGCGATGCCTCAACTATTGACAGATTTGATTCCTCAATCAATCCTGAGCGTATTGGATTAGCGTAAAGTTGTACAAAATTATGCCTTACTCATATACTGAATCCACTTACTATTGGTCTTAATTGAATCTAAACTCAAAGTAACTTACATTTTATAAATTAACGAGGTGACTGAAAGGAAAAGGATGCATTTATATAAAACAGAAATTTATATATTATATTTTATTACTAATGTTTTAAAAATATTTTAATGAAAAAATATGTACTTTGGTTGACTTTAAATGACAGGAAGATTACAGAAATTTTACTAGCTTAACCATAAAACTTCTTTCTTACTAAAATACATCGATGGCTTGAAGGTCATGATATGTGTCCAAGTCAAAACCACAGTGTCTCTGAGGTCTCCCCAAGAGTAGTCCTCAGCATAGCAAGCAGTAGACCCGCTCCAGGCAGTTACCCAAAACCAAGTCCTTGGCATAGCACATCTACTAAGGATGCCCTCCATTCATCATATCTGCTAAGCAGTCCCCTCCACTGTTTCGTCCGAAGTAGAGAAGTTTTTTTTTCTTGGTCCTTGGTGATCGTGTATACGCCTTTTCACGCCATCTTGCGAATGGGTTACTCACATTATTCTCGGACCACCCTAGTCGCTGAGTCCCGTATCCCTTCTGGCACTTACTTTTGTGACGATATCGTGTTCTACAGTAGCAGCATGAGCGTCAAGTTAGCTTTGAAACAGAATCGTTCTCGTGAATCGCTTAATTCAAATCTGAAGCCCCCCCCCCAACACCCAGAAATTGTTTGCCAAGCTCAAAAGGTATCATCCCTCTTCCTAACTATTTCTTAGCTCATTTCACTATGCAATAGAAATGCATAAATATGTAACCGGGGCCTAGTATCATGGGCATAGGTATAGTATTTTCTACGTTAAAGCAGATCTGGAACTTTTTTTTACCCAGTCACCCCTCCTGTATAATGTCTTTATACTGTATATTATTTCGTTATTGTGAGTTGTTTTAATTGATTAAGTGTTTACGAATATTTGATGTCGTGAGACCATCATTTCCCTTGATCCTTCAAATTTCTTCGGCTGCCGTCTTCGTGCTCAATTTTGTTTCTCGTACCTTTAATCAAATTTGGTTTCATCGATAACAATGTCTGTACACAAATTAGTTTTAGATTATACGCAATAGAGCTTTCAGCACCCCCCCCCCCCCCCCCCGAACTGCCATTCTCAAGTGAGAATGATGTTGCCGATCAGAGCGGTATCTGATGGTTATCACTTGACAATGACACCATGAGCTATAAATACTTTAAGCTTTAAAATATATTTTTGTGGGCAGACAAAAATTGATGTGCAACAATACTTATTTATTGAAAAAAGGAATACACTTACGGTTGTGATTATTGAGAGTACCCGAAGGAGTACTTGAAACTCTCCAGAAAAGTATCTAACATGAGGGTCGCCCAACTTAACTCTACTCCGGGTACCATTTCCTACAGCCCTTGGAATACCTATTAAGCAACAAACAAGCCGCCCCTGTTTCACTCGCTAATCCTCTTATGGTCACATTTGAATCCTGGCTTGCACTGTCAAGTAATTAATCATCGTCGGCAACCTGATGAAGGGGTTATAAAGACAGCATTGAAGTGTTTACCTTTACCTTTCATCGAACATATTTCTTCGACTGCGGATACCGCACTTAATTCTTTTTCCAATGGCGTCTTAAGAGACTGCTAATCATAATTTTTCTTCCGAAGTTCTGGTCGCAATGAATAATAGCCAATGAACTCAGAAGATTGTTAGAGTAAATAATTGACTATGTTTTAGTAATACATAGTATATATGTTCACGTATTAGTATTGAGTTCATGACTACTGCACTTTGGCTTCTCGCCAACTGCATTTGGCGCAGTCTTCACATTATAGTGTTGCCTCTTGTTGGCTTGAAATTAACCTTAAGTCTTCTCTCTCCCTGACGTTGGTCTTTCCCTTTTCCGCCTTTGTTAATGACTCGTTATTTATATTTAAAAGACTTCAATGATAACTTTATAGAGGTAACACGAATCCTCAGAACAACAAATATATTTTAGCCATGTTCAATACATTGACAAATTAACGGTTTCATCATGACTGAAAATGATTATAATGCTGTGACTTTTTATTATTATTATTGTCCTTTAAGGTGACAACACATATAACTAATCAAGATGTTAAGAGCTCTACAAAGTCATTAATGTATGTCAATGCTTAGAAACACGTAAACATAAACACATATAACAAGCAAATTATGTCGATATGTGATTTAAGACCGTTTATCCAGTGAGTCAAAGCCTTCAGCGACGCTCTAATTCTAAAAGCACTACCTAGTACTTTATTTCTGATCAAGAATACTTGGTTTCATGTGTTGAACCAACTAGGACACAGCAAATCTAAATTTAATTTGAGAATGTTGAGTTTTTTACTTCCGGATCTCAAATGTTTATTTTTTGGAATTTAATTATTTTCGCATGAACAGCTGTAATTGAATTATCATGAGGGGAAAAAATCATCTTATTCTTAAGGCGAAGATATCCCTAGATAACAAATAACATTGTCTGCGAAATGAAGTGGTTTGGGTAATGAGCATTATCTTTTAACATTACTAGACCCAAATATTGTATATAATAATGCTAAGTCCTAAATATTGATACTGTTTATATTGATTTTATTTTATACGTTTCAATAAATATTGATGGATTTGGTAGTGCACCAAGGTAAACCAACAGATTAGAATTAAAAGATTTAACGGGTGCCTGATCCCACTAACGGACTCGAGGGAAGGAACTGAACTCAACACTGGCAGTCTACTAATTAACTGAAATGGTTTTGACCACATCCACACCTAAAACCAGTCTCCCCCATGTGGTCTAACAAAGACAAGTAGTTTTCTTGAACAGCCTGTGTTGCGACCGCTAACTACATAAGTTAAATCACCATATACTCTATTGTATATATATTGTAAACAAATGTAAATAACATGAACAAAATATATTGTAGACAAATGTAAATAACATGAACAAAATATAAATCATTGTAAATGTGTTAAGCAATAAAATGCGGGGTGCCAAGTAGTTAGTTACATGAGATGGGTCACAGCTGTAAGTCCCTTCTACCTGGGACTGACAGCTGTGGCCAGATGGGACCGCAGCCCTAACAGCCGGTACCCTCTCCCAGAGGACAAAGAAGTCATTTACTATTGGTTACACCAATTTCGATGATGGTTGGCTAAGGACAAGGCTGGCCGGGCACTTAAGGCGGTGGTCTAGCCCCTGTAAATCATTCTCTCCTTGCAACTACTCACTGACGTGGCTACTCTGCTTGAAACTCTGAAAACCTGACTGCTTCTTTATGAAAAACCTCTCTCTCCTAACCTCGCTATGTTTTAGTCCGACGTCGTGTGGCCCCACACCATCCTAGTGGGAATCTCTGCCTTCGTCTCGCTAAAACTAGCACCTCCTTAGGAGAGACCTCTCCCTAGTGGACAATGGTTGTCGCGGCCCTGCAAACTGTCCAAGCAGTGTCTCCCGTGACAATTTTTTTATTTCAAAGCTCTCCATTTGAAAAAGGAGCAATCCAGCCTGCCTCTCTCCGGTTCACACCCGCCTTTGGGATCCGGACGGTTTTCGCCTACCCTCAGATACCGAGTGTGAATTCGTGGTCATTCCAAGACCACACAAACTACCTACCTACCTACCCTATACCTCTTCTCCTGAACACAGTGCATTTTCGGGGCACATACCTATCAAAAATGGAGTCAGATAGTAACGCCGTCATGAAACGATTGTCCAGGTTATAAACTCAAACAACCCTCACTTGTCACCAGGGCTAGGGTAACCAGGCACCCCCCTCGTGACGACTCGACACCCTGTAGATTACGAAGGTGCATTTTTTAAAAAAATCATCTCATCCTGAGGGGAAGATGGCCTCAATAGATAACAATCAACATTATATGTCAGCTGAAATCATTAAGTGACATGTGAAGTGGTTTAGCTAATGAACTCCCCCCCCCCACTTATAAAAGTTATATTTTATATAAGAACACCAAGCTCTAAATATCAATTATAAAACAGTTTGTATTGCTTCATAAATTTTTGTGGGTGAGACGACAAACAGGTGCCGTCCGTAGGCTGGCCACCCTTTGCATTACTGCATGCATGCAGACCCCCCCCCCCCTGTTTAGTTGATAAACATGCAAGCACATGGTTAGATGATTACACGAATAGATAACTTGATGGAGAGACATAGATGGGTAGCCCATTGAGGAGGCCGGCGGCCTAGCTGTGGCACATTGATTTTATACCCGCTGACGTCACCGAGACTCAATGAACTCCCAGCCGTACTCTACCTTGGCCTTCTTACCTCTTCGTCACGTGGGGACGGATGGTCATGCTAGTGGGCCCAAGGATAGGCAGCCTCGTGATATCAAGGACTAATTATATTTATTATGTTTTTTTATTTGGATTTTTATGCCACTATCTACTCCCATTAAGGCCACGAATGGTGGGATATCAGATGGAACCTCCATGTAAAATTGTATGTATTTATTTTCAACAGGGGATTTGAAAAAAAAAAAAAAAAAAAACCCAACGGAACCCTTAAAATATTCCATCCCATGTTTAGATTGGTGTAAATTATCTTTTATTATGCTATAAATATTAATGCTCATAGTTCACCCGAGAAGTTCGCGTTGGATTCAAATGGCGCCGGACCTGCGAAAAAAGAAAAAAATACGCAAAAAGCCCTCCCCTTCCTCTCTATAAAAAAATTTCCTGAATACGCCATAAATAGCTATATTGAGATTAGCGAAATTGCCTTTTAATCAGTGGCTTCCTTTAATGGCTCACTTAGTTCTTCTGACTCTTAACAGCTGTTCCAGTTATAGATTTAATTGCCAGGACTTGAACCCCGCCAAGAAATATATGCAGTTATCGCCATTTCCGAATGGAGGGGTTCTACTTTTAAACAGATAAGTTGCGATTGTTTCCATTACGCTTTAGTGCCCGTCAAAATTATCAAATTTGCCTAGGGTTTTGAAAGTATCTTCAAGAAAACCCTAGATTACAGTGTATAAAGTCGCGAGGAAACGCACTAGGACCATCTCATGATACCGTTCATCCACATTGGCAGCTACGTTCTTTATTTGTTATAAATATTTTATATACATATATATGTTATGTATATACATTTAAATAAATACAATTTATTTTATAATTAACGTGATGTTCGGGGACGTGTAAAAATTAATCAATCCAAAACATTAGTTGAGTTATACATCACATACGACATAATTTGTTTTATGATGTAATCTTCAATCAGCTCGGTGATAACTTGGACTTGTGAAAACATTTGGACTTGACTTAAAATTTTTAAGGTGGGCGGCTTGGGAGTGGACCCCGGGTACCCACCCGGTAGCTCTCTCTTTGAGCTATTACTGTTCCAACTCTAGCCTACTTGATATAAAATTTATTTAGCTTAGTTTATATTTTTTATTTAGTTTAATTTAATTAGTTACGAGAATCTACGTAACCTTGCAGAACGTCGCACCCTGAGTGGTGCCCTACTTTGTAATTCATTGTTTAAAATTTGGCGACAGTTTGTTCACCTGCGGAGCTGAAAACAATAGTGACCAAACTTCGAAATAGTAGAAAATAATTTAAACCAAAGGGTTTAAGAATGCCCTCTTTTTATCGTGCATTTGCCACGGACTGGTCTTCTTTTGTGTGGTGAAAAAAATTTAACGGGCTAATTTATAAATTTAACTCTGGGGGTATCATGAAAAGTAAGATAAGAGAACAATAAGTAAAAAAGAAAAAGGTTAATTTCGTTAACAATCGTTAACACTATTCCTCAATGCTGCTTTTCAGAACTTGGTTCTCTGCAGGTTAGCTGCGGTATTTATCCCACTTTTTTTATTTAATTATTAGCTTACAAAGGAACAATAATGGCTAATATTTAACCGTTATTACCTCTAACAAAAACATAGTGTGCTACAGCATATTGGATGCCTCCCAAGTATCGAGTATTCCCTCTGACATTTTGTATCCGTACAACTGGTGGCATTTAGCTTATATCGACAAAGTTCCTTCAAAGATCATCAAACATCTCGGTGGGTAAAGTTCGTTCAGCTGATATGAGGTAGCTGAAGCACGCACATGTCTCAATTTTCGAGGACCTCCCTCTTCAGTAGTCCAGCGGCTCATTTCCTACATCTTCTATTCCAGTCGTCCGATCCCTCCAAATTCAGTTCATTTTTTATCTCTATAGTAAAATAATAATAATCTAACTGCTTCTTCTTCTTAAGGCCTCGATATAAAATACTGAGTAGTTAGTCGTTTTGACGAAAGAAATAATTACCGTTCAACTATTTTATTCGCGATTAGAAAGCATGTCCATATATATTGTTTGTTTTCAGTAATAATGCTTTCATGCTCTTAAACTGGTGATCTATAAATCTGTCCTCCGGCCAGCTCTGAAGTACGGTGCCCCGCTATTTACCCACTTGACTGATAATACAGCCAAATGTCTCCAACATTTACAGAATGGGATCATACCAAAAGTGGTCCGACATACCTCTTTCGAGAGGTTGAAGAACGCTGACCTGCACCCGTTGCTTGGTGTGCCGTCGGTGGGCGAGTTCGTCCGCCGGAGACACATTAAGTTTTTTGACTCGTTGCAGCACGTTAGATAGTGTTAAACCCAGTGTTTAACACTATGACCCCACCACCCCTCCCGCATCGATGGCAACAGACTGTCGGGGAAAATTTAGGTTAAGAATTAGTATATAAGTTAGTTTTAAGTTTGATCAAAAAGGTGAGCCCCATCACCTTAATTAGTCAGTTCAGTCCAGTCACGTATAAAGTGAATTATCTGTAAATTTAAAGGGGTTATGAGCGAAAAAAAGTACATTAAACTTCCAGTATACGTGGGTCATTCAATGATTAACGATTGGTTTACTTTAAACGTCCCGGCTCATATCTAAGTAGTCGACTCATTGAGCTACTGTGACAATAACGGAACAGTTGCTAAAAGTTCTTGCAATCAATTTTTGGCCGTCCTTGTAAACAAATCGCCCTGAATGATGAACGATGTAGGTATTAAATGTTGAGCCCCTCATACGGGGGTGTAACTCAGTGGTAGAGTGTCTGCTTCGCATGCTGAAAGTCCTGGGTTCAAATCCCAGCACCTCCACAATTTTTTTAAATTGTTTTATGTTCAATATGTCCTTATTCTCCTGACAAAATTACATTTTCATATTAAAATTTTAGTATTATAATTAAATTTTTAGATTTCTGAATAAATATAATTACTAATTTTAAGTCTGCAGCATGTCGGAAAGTTAAAAAATTGTTTGTATATCAATCTATTTTAGTTTAGTTTGTCGCCATTATATATTGTCCCAGCAGGAAGTCGGAAGGGTGGGTTTTTATCTTAGAGCGTCCATTCTTAATTAAATAGCTGTGGGACGAAGGGAGGCCATTCGCCGAACATAAACTAAACCTACTACTTCTTAGAAGTTTTATACTACATTAATTACCTTTCCGAGCATCACTAGCCCCTAGCCCCAAGCTATTGTTTTAAAATTATGTAAAGTGTTTTATGACTATCGACCAAAATTTTAACATCAATTGTATAATATTCGTGCTTAATTGTAAGATGGTAGGGAGCTAGTTTCGCTTCGTTACTTATTAAACGTTCTAAAAACTATGTCATTTTTTTCGAAATTACTTGATTTCCTGAAACCCTTATTTTCAACAAATGGGGGGGGGGATGAATAACTAAAATATCGACAAAAAAAAATCAATAGGCACGATCAAGATTACAAACGCGATTTGTATATTTGGTTGCCGAAACGTTATATACTTTCAATTTCTTTTTGGTTTTGTCAGTTGCTATGTAGTTTTTAAATATATTCTGAGCTACGACTTAAAAAGGCTTAAAAGTTATCGAAACGGGACCTACTTTTTTCAAGTTTATTTTTGTTTTTCATAAATCCCCTTATTTAATTTTAATCAACAAGTAAAATTTAACGACTATAAAATGTGTAATTTGTGTTTATTTTTATTAAAAAAAAAGTCATTAAAACGGTAAAATATGGTGTCTCAACCTGTCATTTTTCTCAGAGGCGTGATATTTTTAATGCAGTTTTATTTGATGCAACGATGATACTAAAATTAAAAGCGACTACATCAATAAGTTACTTACTTATAAAAAAAGTAAATATATTCCTATCGTACTGAGAAGGGCGCCGACTTTAAGATCTCGACGTCCTAATTATCTTTGTAATACGTATTATTTGCTGGGACTTTAGTAAACAATAATTACTAAAAAAACCCGTTAACGTTGCCATTAAAATCGTTTTCACAACCATAACGAAACCCTTTATTGTTTAATGAATCACACATGACTTGATATTTGTCTTGTTCAATAATATATATCGTTTGCCGAAATGTATACCAATACTTCAGTGCTATAGACTCCGGTGAAAATATCGATATCCTTTATCGTTTAGGCCGATAGATTTCATGGATAATCCGTTGTATACTAGTAGATTATTCACTAAGGCTGTTGAACATCGCGATTTGCAAGGTTTCCAATGTTGCTGGAATTGACAAACTCCGCCAAGAGACGTAAACCACGGTGTCACTGTTTTATCTAAACCGAAATCCATCGGAGAGTTTGTGTTATTTTTTAATTGGAGAGCCCGAAGGAAGAGAGTTTACTTTCAAGCAGGTTCAAGTGTATCTGCCCGTCTGCCTGAGAGTTCTGTTCTTCTGTCCTTAAAACCATTCAATTTTCACTAAGGAGTAGTGAGTGATTTTTATAACGAAGGTATTCTATCAAACAAAATATATAGCAGCTTAGTCTATGGTTTTGTTGAATGTGCCCTTAACATTTTGGATCGATTCCATCATTTTTGCAAAAGAGAATTGACTTTTGTGCGCATTGTTTATATCTTGTGCATGTTTTGATATCTTTTTCGAGCAATGTTAGGCTTTTGTTTAGTGTAGAAACGCCTAATTTAAATCCTTTCGCTAGTTTTGGAAGCGTTAGTTTTGAACAATTTTTTTTTTTTGCAAGACTGAATAATTGCTGAAAATTATTCTTTGTTAAAATTAAAGTTTGTTTCTTTAATATTGCGTTTCGGCCATAGAATTCCGTTAGACGTTCTACGTACTAAAATTTAGTGAAGACTTACTGACCGACTTAAGGACTGAAGAGCATTGACGTCACAACAGGCTCGGTATCGAACCCAAAGATCCGGAAACTCCAACCAGGCCGCGGGCTTAACCAATACACTAGTGAGTTGTCGCCACAGGGCTTTTGTTGTTTTGCCCGAATGGTGAGGATGTACTTTTTAAGTAAGGGGTAAGCGTCATCAGTCTGCACGTACACAGTTGAGAAGCAGTTATATCACGATTGTAAAGGTCAGATTATTATTAATAAATCAGAAATTAATGTGAGCAGAAATTCTAAGATAATGTTTGATGATTTATATTTGGAACAAGTAATGAAAAAAGATAAGATGATTGAATCCACACACAAAAAAAAGAATTAACTAAATTTAAAACATATACTAGAGAAGTTCATGGTTGAGAAGTTTACATGCAAACACTCAAATGCCAAGCTAAACAGTGGCAAGAGATGTTTGAGATAGAATGTAGAAGATATGAAATCAAAGAAGACTGTACTAAGATTGAGATATTGAGGTTATTTATGGTAAAATCATATTTAGACTGGCACTCGGCAACCCAAACAATATTATCAATGGACTCTATATGGTCTGAATGGAAAGAAAACTTTTTGGAAACTTTTGCAAACCAAGGACGGAGTACAGGAACGCATGCTATATCTTGTTATAAAGATTAATAAGATTAGATTAATCCAAAATGAGAATCTACAAATATTACAGAAGAAAGGAAAAAAAATTAAGAAGTTAAAGTGAATTTTAATGAACATATCAAAGAAGACGGGCTCAAAATAAAATTAGATCACTTAGATGATATGAAAAAGATCGAAAGACTGTTAGAAAAGTAGAAAAGATGTGGGCTCGGTTAAGGGTTACGGAGCTAGAATTGACTTACTGGTGAACAGATTCTGAAGCAAGAGGCCGTATAGATGCACTATAGCATATAAGAAGGAAATAGAAGATCAGGTGGCAAAATTATTACAAAATGATTCAATTGAAGATTTGTATAGTCCGTTCGCAGCCCCCGTGACTCTAGCATTCAAAAGAGATGAAAACAAACGATAAAGATTATGTATAGATTTTTGTGAACTGAACAAACTAGTTATACCACAAGCTCAACCATTCCATTAATAGATGATTTAATAATACAAACATGAAACTGCAAATACTACACCACACTAGATATAAATTCCGCTTTTTGGTCAATTCCATTGCGCATCGAACATAGACAGAAAACAGGATTTGTCACACAAGAAGGGCACTTCCAATGGACATGCCTACCGTACGGTTTAAAGGCATCACCAGCTATTTTCCAAAGCATTTTATCCATCATCTTAAGAAAGCCCAATTTAAAAGACGTTTCAGAAAATTGCATAGATGGCATCTTAATGTTTTCAAAATCATTCAAAGAACATATAGAGCACATAAAAAAGTAATAAAAAGAATAGTAAATGAAGGTTTCAGATTAAAATTAAAAAAATGTACATTAGCAGCAGAATCAGCAAAATACCTTACACGCATAATACAGTAAGACCAATAAAGGACAACTTAATTTCAGTAAAAAACTTTCCAACTCCAATAACTCAAAAAAACATCAGACAATTTAGGAAAAATTAATTTTTATCACGAGTACATACCAAAAAGCTCGATATTGCTAGATCCGCTGCATAAATTATTAAGGAAAAATGAAAAATTCTTATGGACGGAAGAGTATGGAAAATCCTTTGCAGAAGTAAAGAAATTACTATGTTCCCAACCAGTGTTAGAAATGTTTGAGAATGATTCACCAATAAGAATTTATACAGATGCATGTCTAGAAGGTATTGGTGCAGTTTTGAAACAAGTAGAAAACGATGGAAAAGAAAAGCCAGTAGCATATTTTTCAAAAAAATTAAATGAAATTTTTGAGAAAATTCTTCGGACAGAAATGTGTGAAGTTCGACCCAAACTCGCTGGGTTAAAGGAGTTGTGAAAAAACCTTTTTTTTTTTGAGTGAGATAAAAGAAAATACCACTTCCTTAGACGCGTTCGAAAGATAGGTCAGTGAAGAAAGGATAGGAAGAAGGAGAGGAGAAGGGATAGAGTAGAAGCCACTTTTTGGGAAGCAGCAGAACAGGGAGGACGCAGATTGAGGGAGGGGTGAAGAGCGGAGAGAAAGTTAAATGGGCTGGCAACAGCCTTTCAATGAAGACACCGATGAATGTATTGTGAGCAATATATATTAATATTTAGTTTATATGTTTAATGTAATCATCCTTCATTTCATTCATTCTATTTTTATTTCAATTTTTTTTTAGTTATGTAAATACCAAATTTACCCTATCGTAAATTCTATCTTACTATCTAAATTCCTTTCATTGATCAACGCGAGATTTACCTTTGTATTACAAGTAATTGGGACAGTATCAAATCGAATCAATATTATGTTATACAATATATTGGGATATTTAGACGTTGTGAAATTGTGATGTCGCCTTTGATATAAACTCGAAATTAGCGGGCGTAAATTAGTGATGGGTGACTCGTGGATCATGTCTGTGTGGGAATGAACATTGTTTGTTGCCATTATGCCTAATATTGATTGTTATTAAATAAATAATATCCAAAATTAAATATAAATATTTAATATTGGATTTGTTAACTTTAAAATAAGAAAGTTAAAAAATCAAGAAGGCAGTGGAAAGGTACGAGAACCAGGAGACCCGGGTAAGCCAGGCTCTCTTTCAATTGGAACCGGGCACGGGAGAAGAAGGTTGGAAGAGACGCTAGCAGTGGACGTGCAAGGACCTCGTGGCGAAAAAGACGACAACGAGGCATATGGAACCACGATCTGCAACCAAAAACAAAGGAAGAATGAAAAGAACAGCAAAGGACGCACGACTTGGTAAAACTGGCCAGTCGCGATTAAAGTAAGGTACATTTTAACTTTAGTTTTTAACATTGTAATCTTATCATGTACGTGTTTATATTTATAGTAAATTCAAGAATCCATTTTTAATTAAACAATTTTCCTTTTGCCAGAATTCTTTTTTATATTAACAGAACCTCTATAAAACCTCAGATTAATAAACAATTAAGATAAAAAACATAATGATATATTATTTTAGTAAAACCATTATGCCAATGCAGTACGCTCAGATTTTAATAAAGTAATCAAATCTAGTAGTTTGAATGATTATATGCCAAATAAAATCCTGAGCGTATTGCATTAGCGTTAAGTTATACAAAATCATACTTTGCTCAAATATATTCCATTAATTTACTATTGTCCCGATAGAATCTAACTCAAAGTAATTTATCGTAATAAAGTGACGTGGAGGGTAAATGGTAGGAATTCCATGTATATAAAATAGAATTTTACAACAAAGTATGTTTGTTATTCAGGATGGTTAAGTGAAATAATGAAATTGAATTAAAATTAAACGAACCTGAATCAAAATGATGAAACATAGTACATATATGTTATTAGCAAACTATTAAACTATTCCTTACTATTACTACGAGGTCGTCTAAAGAGGTCGTGCAATCTAGAGAACAATGTCCTAATCTAGAGGACCAGCGTCTCCTGAAAGCCATCCGTCAAAGACCCGTTCTTTAAGCGAAGACCTTGAGAAACGGAAAGCGAGTCTGTGGAGTCTGTTGTCGGCCGGAAAATAAAGTGTGTCAGATGTGTGGGACCCCACGAGGTGGCGCAGTGTCCCAGAAACGACTTAGCCCCGCTCAAGTGCTGTTACTGCGGCGAGGCACATCCCGCCTCCTACAGAAACTGCTCCAAGCGAAAAGAGAATTTCGCGAGAATGAAGCCAGCCCCCGACAGAGTGCAGCCTCAGCAGAAGCGCCGCCGAACGAGTCAACACTGAGACCGGCCAACCGCCATCTGTCAACGCCTGGCAGAACCCGCTCTTCAAGCTCTTCCAGGCCAGAGATGAAGAACCGGCTCACCCCTCCACGTCGAGAGCTGCCCCTCCACGTTGAGAGCGGCCCCCACCTCGTCGAAAACGGCTCCCAGAACATCGGAAGACACTTCTGAAAATATAACTAATCGGACCTTCACTTGGAACACTACTCTCTCCTCTCGCTCTGCACTGGCGCCTGCTGCTCTACTCAAAACCATGGACTTCTCATTCAACTACCTCTGCATCTCTCTTTCCTAACCTCGCTATGTTGTAGTCCGGCGTCGTCAGACCTCACACCTTCCTAGTGGGAATCTCTGCCTTCGTCTCGCTAAAACTAGCACCTCCTTGGGAGAGACCTCGCGGACGACGGTTGCCGTGGCCCTGCAAATTTTACTAGCAGTGACTCCCACGGCAATCCAGTCTGCCTTTCACCGGTTCACACTCGCCTTTTATTATTAATATAGTTAACGGATCTGTAAATATTGTAAATAGATTAAGGATACTAGCTATAAGGACAAAAAAAAGCTAGTAAGGATTGTACAAAGTAGATTTAAGGAAAAAATTTTATTTTATTTTGTTTTCTTTGAAAGTTTTGTGTTGATTTTGAAAAATAAAGAACGAAAACAGTATTACTCAAGGTGCGCTGACCGGTGCAACAATCCTCCCATTGCACCGGAATACGCGCACCACAGGCTACGTAACCCCATGAGCTCGCTTCACGGGCTTGTGGGGTAAGCCCGTTTGAGGCTCAGCCTCAGGAAGGGCAGGGAAAAAAAAAAAAAAAAAAAAAAAAAAAAGGTTCACACTCGCCTTTGGGATCCGGACGGTTTTCGCCTACCCATAGATACCGAGTGTGAATTCGTGGTCATTTCAAGACCACATAAACTACCTAGAACCTACCCTGTACCTCTTCTCCTGAACACAGTGCATTGTCGGGGCACACACACCTTCTAAAGATCTTATGGAGTCAGATCAACCGCTCGCCGGACGGGGGCTAAGAGGTTTTAGCGACCTTAGCCCGTGGCGGGCGTCTCCTCACCACTTTGGGGATACTCAGGTATAAACTGAGCCCCCCCCCCCCAGTGACGACCCGACAGAGTCCATATAAAAATACATTGTATATATATTAGTATTTTTATATGTATCCAAACTATATTTGCCACGAAGCCGAACGTATTTTCGATTAAATGTTTATAATTCCCTACTTAGCACAACTTGAAATCTGTTTCCTGGAAGGTGAAAAAGTGTTGCATCGAAAAACGACAGTCCTTTGGTTCAAACGCTTTTCGATGATGATTAATTACACGAGAGTGTCATAACATTTAGCGATTAAGTTATTGGGACTGTTATGTATCGGCCAGCTGGGGACAGACCATGTTGACTTACTCTGTCGTCAGTACTGCAGTATAGCGGACCTTGTTTTTACTATGTCAGTTTTTATTAAACATTCTATTTCAACCAGAGATCAATTGTCTACTTATTTCAATAATAATGGGCTGGTCAGAGTAAGCGCTAGATATGTGGCCAAACAAGGGCACAATATGGGCTTCAAATGCATATTTATTTTATTATCAAACAAAATGCTAATGTTTATGCTCTAATTACTCCCCATTATCTGAAAACTAATCAGTATATTTTGATGTGTTAAGACCATTTAAATTTTAGACCTAGTGGATCAGTTTTAAGACATGAATATCCTAGCGCATACGGACTGAGGTTAATTTTCCACTTCATGTATGAAAGGAGAGCCTATCATTAGTGGGAGGTAGTTTTCGTTGAATATTCCCTAAAGTTTAGGTTAGAGCTGAACTATTTTTTGACTTTATCTTTATCACATTCATTGATTTTCATTCCGGAGGTATAAAAAAACAACAACCCTTATGCAGGCTTGTGTTAGATATAATACAGCCAGGGGATTTAGCCGTTCGTGTGTTAGTTAATGCCAGCCAGAGTCACGGAATGCAGCTCTATTCTAGACTGCTTTAAGAAAGGGAATTGGTAGACTTTTTTATTCGATAGTATGCCACACCGCTTCCGCAATCATTTCACTAAATCGATTGAAATAAACAAAAACCATTGTGGAGTTCCTAAACCAATTAATTTTAAAGAATGATATTCATTGACTTTACCTGGTTTAAATAATATATTTTATATGCCTGGAGGGTTGGAGGAAACAAAAAGATGAAGAAGTGATTGAATGGCTGGATACTAGAAACTGAATAAAACAATACATTGAATATATTGTCATACATTACTCGTATATATATATTGGTATTTTTATATGTATCCAAAATATACTTGCCCCAAGGCCGAACGTATCGATACTTTACCGTCTTTACATTTTATTTTATTTTATATACTGCAACGAGAATGTTCGATGACATTGTAATTCGCTACTTAGCACAACTAGAAATCCGTTCACTGAAAGGTGAAAAGTGTTCCTTTTTTTATACTTAATCCATTTGTTTAAAGCTCTTCTTGGCAAATATAAATTCAAGGCTTTGTTTTCGGAGATTTTTTGGAAAGGTTTGTAAAACTGTAGTGTAAGAGATTTGATGTTAGCGAGAGTCCTTGCTGGGTCCTGAAGCGATACCTCAGTGAATAAAGCACCCGGCTTGAGATCGGCATGTCGTGGGAACGAGTCCCGGTCCCGGGCTTTGTACCATGTATTGAGATGTATCTAAGTCTCGTTATCTCACATGATTAAAATGGGATGAACTACTGAAAGATTCGTTGGATGGAGTTTCAGGAGTCAGTCAACAGGAGCGCTGTTGGTGAGCAAGTGTCGTCGGGTCGAAGTGGGGGGGGGGGGGGTCGCAGAGGAAGGAGGACGCGTTTAAGAGAAGATTGCTCTGCTGAATGTTTGTGGGGTTTCTGTGTATGTATTTGATTTTCGTTTCTTTTTTTTATGAGAGGGTTATTAATGAAAATTAATCTATATTCTAATAAATTATATAACAGTTGCGAAAATCTTGTGTTTTGGTCCTGGGTTTAAAAGCAATAGTTTGTTTATAGATTACTAAATTTTGTATTAAGGTTTAAATGGTTCAGTCAATTTAATTAAGTCAATAAAAAGGTACATTGTAGTATATATATATAGCTTAACCGCCGACGATTAACTTATATATATATATATTTGGTACGATGACAAACCTCGCACGCAGCTATTGTCTCCTGAATCGTCTTTCTCATTCTCCACCAGAAATACTTCCACCTCAACGCCTGAGCCCTCTCCTGTTCTCCCCTGTGGTTTGTTTTGCCTGATGGTACGCTAGCGTGATCTCCTTCTGCGTTAGCTCATCCGGGATGGTCTCTACCATCGTGGTACACCGTACGAATGTTCGGTCAACCCCAATCTGCTCCACCCTCCACAGATGCTTAGTTTTTTTCCCATATGGTAGCGTTTCCGCCGTAAAGAAAATGGCTCTTCCCTGGTGTGGGAAGAGCATCATTAAGGTCACGAGTAATTTGGACATTGTTCACCCCTGGCGCCGACCATATGGTCGTGGAAAACTATCATATGCTATTTTCATTGGGTTTATCATTGATAATTTCTTCCCGCTCTTCCATGTCCGCAGGCCTGTCGTCCGTTGAGCTCCCTCCTCCCGACGGTACCACATCCGTAGACCCTGGTCCCTGTTGGTCATCTTCCCTCTCCACCGCCCATTCTCGCAAGAACTGCCTTCCGTCCCGGGAGGATTCCCCCTGATCTTGGTCGAGTGCGTTGATTACCATCGCCCGGGACAGCCAGTCCGCCACGACGTTTTCCTTATCGGGCTTATATATTACCTCCAAGTTGTATTGGCTGAGGAACCTTCCGTCCCGGGAGGATTCCCCCTGATCTTGGTCGAGTGCGTTGATTACCATCGCCCGGGACAGCCAGTCCGCCACGACGTTTTCCTTATCGGGCTTATATATTACCTCCAAGTTGTATTGGCTGAGGAACTCCTTCCAAAGAATGACCCTCGCCGACAGTTAAATCTTGATAAGTCCAGAAGGAGTTTTTAAAAAGATTTATTTGAACTTTACAAACATACAACTATAATTGATAATAAATGTCAGAGTGACGGGCCTAGTAACAGTACAGAAGGAAGTGGACGTGAGAGGATAAGAGGAATGATATATAGGAGCTGAGACTTGATAAGGATAGCTGACGAAGTGTTGATCTTGCAGGTGTTGCAGCTGGCAGATGGCCTCTCTATCTCCTCCGTTGTTTAAGATTCTTAGTCCTCTAAGAATACTAAGAAATGAGATTGATAGCGGCAGGTGCATGAGGGCTGTTATCTTGTTGAAGGATTCTGAGAACGTTTGGATGATCTGGCTGATATATTACTGTTGGTGTAGGGTTTCGTAAGGAATTGGTAGTTTTACATTTTTTAAGGTAGTAGAGGATTACAATTATAATAGCGGCCCCTATAATTAAATAAAAATAAAAATAAGTATTGGATTGATTAAATATAAGTGGTTCTAAAACTATGTCTGTTATATTCAGGTTTTCTATTTCGCTTATATTTGCGATTACATCTATATCTATTTTATTGTACAATTTGTTTATGGTGGAGTCTATTATATGTCTTGAAATTTTGGGGAGTTCTCTATAACAATCATTTTGGTCTAGGGTGAGTAAGCTAACGGGTGGTAGGTATACAGTATCATTAGTAAGGCAATTGTCTAATTTGGAGAGGTTAGTGGTTATAAAACTGTTCATATTATCTATATATCTAATGTTAGTATTGGCTAATTTATATTTGCATGCATTCATCGTTCCAGATGAAATAATATTATTTATACAAGTATTATTTAAAATAAAAAGGTTTTTACAGTAATATTCATTGTTTAAAAATGTACAATTTGTTGTATATAACATATTAAATTTTTTTATTATAATAGTTTCGTCTATATCTAAAGTCACGTATTGTTTGTTAATTTTTACAGGCGAAGGTATGAGTAAATAAGTCTTTATATTTAAATTTGCCTTAGGAAGGTCTACAAAGATATGGAGTGTTTTATTATGAGTAGTGCAGTGAATTTTACTCATTATCCACAGAATTTCAGGATTCCTAGAAGCTAGATTTACATTTTGGTTTATGTCATGTAGTATTTGGGACATTAATGATGAGTGTGTGATGCCAATTTTGCATAGTTCCAGTGTTAATGTAAGTTCATCTATTTTGTTGTGTAGGTGTGTCAGAATTATGTACATGTCAAAGAATGTCATTTCCTTGTTTATCTTCATTATGTTGTCTTGTTCTGTTTTAAAATTGTTATTAATTAATTGAATGTCCTTTTGAAAGTTTTTAATTACGTGTTTGTTAAGTTTTATGTCTTGTTCTATGTTGTGTTCTATATTATAGTTGTTCCGTCCTAACTCATTTATTACTTCGTCATAATGTGATTTGTCATCAGCTGTCATGGTGCCAGTAAGCCAGCTGAGAGCTGTTCCAAGTCCGTTTATTAGTCCTCTCTTAGTTCGTTTGTTGTGTGATTTTAATAGGTTTAATTTGTTTTGTGTTTGTATGATAAGGTTTTTGATTATAGGGTATGTCGGTAGGTCCCTATAAGATGGTACATTGTTCTGTATATTGTTTAGTTCTTTGTCAAGTAAGCTAATGTCATAAAAATGGTATGTCCTGTAGTAATTTTCTATTACCTTTGCGTTCTTTATAGTGTAATGTAGGACTCCGGGGTTATCACTTATATCAGTCACTGTCATAGTATATGTCAATGTCCATAGAAGTGTCTGGATTAGTACTGTCCGAGTAGGATCCATCTTCTCCTTCTGAAACAGTAATGTTTGGTCTCGGTCTCAAGTGTTGTTTACGTGGTCTTTTGATTCTATTAACGTGTGCTTTGTTTGTTTCGTTTCTATCTTTGTACAATAGTACGGGTCTGTAGGGATCATTGTATTTGCGGTGATGGGTTGTTCTTATGAATATTTGGTCATCATTTATTTCGGGTGGATTTTCGCGATTTTTATTTAGTGTTTCTGTCCTATTTTCTTTTTCGTTTATAATTTTGTTTCTAGTTATTTCGTGTATTATGTTTTTTTCGTCATGATATTTTTGTACGTATTGTTCTTTTATTTCTATTTGTTGGTCAGGTCTTTTTGTTATTCCGAATGTTATTTCGTCTGGTGTCATATTTAGTTTAGAGTTTAAAGTATTGTTATATGCTATTGTTGCTAGCATTAGTCTGTTAGTTAATGATTTGTTCGTTAAGTCTTTGTAATTGAGGGTTCGTAATATTTCTATTAGTGTACTGTGTGCTCTATTAAGTAGTCCTAGTGAGTTGGGATTTCCTGGGGTCGTATAAATTGGTTCGATTTCATTTGTTTGCAAAAAATTTAATACTAGGTTGTTTTTGTATTCTTTACCATTATCCATTTTTATTGATACTGGTGTGGGATAGTACGTCAAGTAAAGTTTAATAGTGTCACAGATGTTGATTCCTGTCACAGCAGATATTATGTGTGTAAATAGTTTTTTGGAAAATGTGTCGATTATTGTCACGATGTATTTTTTGTCGAAATGTAGTGTATCTATCATCAAGTCTTCAAATGGTTTGTTTGGTGTTGGTGTTACCATGTATTTTGCTTTTATAGGATTTCGTTCGTATTTAGTCTTTTTGCATGTCGTACATTTGTTAATGAAGTCGTTTATTGTTTCTTTCATCAGTGGGAAGTAGTACAGTTTTCTCAGTTTGTCATAAGTCTCAATAGTTCCTCTGTGGGATGTCTTTCCTATGTGATAGTTGTTTATTGTTTCTATTTGTTCGTCTTTGTCCGTGATGTCGGTTACAAAATTTTTGTATCTTTTTAATTTTACAGTCTGGTATGAGTCTTGTATCAGTTTTGAAAATTCTTTGAACATTTCATCGTACCATGGTTGAAGTAATGGGATATTTGGTTCGCAGTATATTCCGTATGTGATTTTCGGTCTAATTACTTGTTCTATTAGTGTTTGTAAGTCATTTACGTCATCAAGTATGATTTCATGTCTATGTTTATTAAATGGTTTAGTGAATTTTATTTCTTTTGGACCCTTTTTTACGATTATTTGGTATTTTTCAATATTTATGTTTTTGTCATTGTCTACAATCCAAACTTGTTCATTGGATGATTGTTGTGAATGTATAGTCGCTCTACAAGTACTAAGTCTGTCTAATTCTATTTGATCTAAGTCATTGAGTTCATTAATTATTTCGTCTAGTGCTTGAGTATTGTCTATTGGTTGGTCAATTATGTTGTCTATATTGTCTTCTTCTGTTATGTGATTTAAAGGTAAATTTTCATTTTGTCGCGAAAGTAAGTCAGCTACTTTATTCGTTTTTCCGTCAATGTGAGTAACGTCAAATTCGAATTCCTGAAGTTTCCACACCCATTTCATAATGCGTGTGTTACCGTTCTTCATTGTATATATCCACTTTAGTGGTTTATGGTCAGTCAGTAGTTGGAATTTCGTACCGTACAAGTATGGTTTGAAATGGTGTGTCGACCAGACAATTGCTAATAGTTCTTTCTCTATCGTTGAGTAATTTATCTCGGGAGGCTGTAGCACTCGTGAGGCGAACGCTACAGGGTGTTCTGTTCCGTCTTTATCTTTCTGAGAAAGTACCGAGCCGATGGCCTTGTCGCTTGCGTCTGTCGTTAAGTAAAAAGTTCGATTCCAGTCAGGGTAGGCTAGTATCGGGGAGTTAGTCATGAGAGTTTTTAATGTGTCACAGGCCTCTTTGATTTCTTTTGTCTCGTATGTTTTAGTCTGTAGGGATTTTGATATGGGTTTGGTTATCTTCGCGTAATTTTTTATAAATTTTCGATAATATCCGGTCATTCCAAGGAATTGTCTGGTTGTTTTTTCACTATTTGGATATGGTAATTTTGTAATTGCTTCTACTTTTTTTGGGTTAGTTTTTAGTCCGTCGGGGGTAACTATGTATCCTAAGAAGGGGATTTCATTTTTGAAGAATTCTGTCTTGTCTAGTTGAATGGAAAGTGCGTGTTCTTTTAGTTTTCTAAATATGTTTTCAAGGTGTTCTAAATGTTCCTGTATTGTGTTAGAGTATATGATTATGTCGTCTATGTAAATCATGGCGTTTGGGATATTTGCTATCATCATGTTCATAGCTCTTTGAAATGTCGGTGGGGCGTTACAAAGTCCGTAGGGCATTCGTAAGTATTCGTAATGTCCGTCTTCTGTACTAAACGCTGTCTTGGCAATGGAATCAGGATCCATTTCAATTTGGTGGAATCCGGATGCCAAATCAATGGTCGAAAATATTTTCGCGTTTTGTAATTTGTTTAGTAAGTCCTCAATGTTAGGTAGTGGGTATTTGTCATTGACTGTCATGTCGTTTAGTTTTCGATAGTCTATAACCATCCTGACTTTCTTTTGTCCGGATGCGTCCATTTTCTTGGGGACTATCCATACTGGGGAATTGTAGGGGGAGTTACTTTTACGTATTATGTTGTTTTTCAGTAAGTTTGTCACTTCGTTATTTATTTGTTCTTTAAATTGTACAGGGTATCGGTAATTACGTGTGTAGCATGGATTTTCGTTTTTTGTCACGATTTTGTGTTTTAGTAAGTTAGTCGCTCTTAATTGTTCATTGTCTGTTTTTAGTATTTCTCCATAATTGCTTATTAGATTTACTAATTGGTCAGTTGTGTTATCGTCAATATGGTCTGTTCGAATTAATTGTTTAATTGTTTGTTTGTCATCAATATAGTATAGTTCGTTCTTTTCTTTTGATTTATTATTATTATTAAGTTTATTGTTATTATTAATTTTATTATTTTCCGGGTATGTTTGGTCCCTTTTGTTTTTGTTTATTTCCGGGTATGTTTGGTCCCTTTTATTTTTGTTTATTTCCGGGTATGTTTGGTCCCTTTTATTTTTGTTTATTTCCGGGTATGTTTGGTCCCTTTTATTTTTGTTTATTTCCGGGTATGTTTGGTCCCTTTTATTTTTTAATTTATTATTACTATTATTATTATTATTATTACTATTATTATTACTATTGTTATTGTCTACTAAAGTTTCGTTTTCTAATTTAAATTTTATTTTATTTATTATTATTTCATTATTTTGACAGTTAATTTTTATGTTTAAATTTCGCATTGTCTCGTATCCTAATAAAATGTTGAATTTATCACTAAACGGGTATACTAAAAATTTTGCCTTCGCAGAAATTCCAATCAGGGGATAAAGATCTATTAGAGCACTCTGAGTTCCCTCGGCTCTCCCTGTAGGGGTTTTCATCACGAAGTCTTCCGAAATGATTTTAGTTCCTTCGGGTAAAGAACATGGGTGAATATAATTTTTTGATGATCCCGTGTCAATCAGCCAAGTCTTGCCAGTAAAATCTTTTAGTTTCGGTAAAGTGTCCGTATGGTTTAATTGGTATTCTGGTCGGGTGGTTTGTGATCGCTTGGTCCTGGTTCTAAAAAATGGTCATATTTTGTTTCGAGTGATTGTAATTGGTCCTGTAATTCTTGTATGTATAAGTCTTTGTCTTCTAGTTCGGTATGGTGTACGCGGTTACTGACTGTCCGCATTGAAACTGTTTGTTGTTGTTGTGGTATTGCAGGTAAAGCTAGTTGTTGTTTATTGAAGTATTGGTTTTGTTCTCGTGGTTGCCACGGCTGATTGTATCGTGCATTAGGATCACGAGAATAATTAAAATTGTTGGGTTTGTCTGAATTATATTGGGGTTTGTTGTAATGGCGTTCGTTATTGGGAAAGGTTTGTGGTTGTTGGTACTGATTTGATTGTTCGCGTTTTCGCTCATAGTAATAAGGGTCAAAATTTTTGCCTTTATAACCGGTGCTAGGTGGTGTTTGTGTTTGTCTTGGGGCATATTGTTGTGATTTCGAGTTTTGTTGTTGTGGTCTGCTGTGAGAGCGTTCTCCGTAAGAACGTTCTATTATTCTCACAGCGACTGTCTTAAGTGCCCTTTTTAAGTCCCTTAAGTTTGTGTAGTCCGTGTGGTTTAGGAAAAATTCTAAGTCTTTGTCAAATTGTTTCATACAGTGATGTGTTATTTGTCTGTCGTATATTTTTAGTTCGGTTAATTTTTGTTCGTCATTTAATCTATCGTCCGTAAATACTCGTCCTTCTAGTTCGTCTCGAAGGAGTAATACTCTGTCTACATAGTTTACGGGGTGTTCATTCTTGTATGGTCTAATTTGTAAAATTTCGTCCATTGACTGTAGTGTCGACTTGTCATCGCGGAATTGATTTTTTAATTCTTGAATTAATTCTTGTAACGTGTTATAATTTCGTAATCCGCAATGTTCTGCCGGTCCTACAAGTTTGTTAGTGGCGTGTCCAAGTAATTGTTTTGTATTGTATTCACAGTGTGGGTTGTCTATTGTGCATATGTTATTGGCCACGAAATTTATTTTATTAATGAATTTAATCAAGTGGCTTGGGTTTCCGTCAAATTCAGGTATTAGTTTTAAGTCTGTGGTTGAGATAATGTGGTTGTTAGTAGCCATATTTTCGTCTAATTCGGGGATGTTTCGGATAAGGTTTAGTCTGTCTGTTAATGGCATGTAAAATGTGTACAAAGTTATAATTACCAATTGATGTCTTCTGTTGTGTGAAGTCCTCTTCTTCTTCTCCTCTGGCGTCTCGTAGATAGTAACAATGAGTGGTCAGAGCCTCGGTGATGTGTATTAAAATACACCAGCTGATGTCTTGGGTCTTGCCTAGCCAAACGGCGGTGATCGCGGAATGGGGAGATTCTTCCAAAGTCTCAAAGTCGCTGCCAAGGTCCCTGTTCGGGCGCCAGTTAAATCTTGATAAGTCCAGAAGGAGTTTTTAAAAAGATTTATTTGAACTTTACAAACATACAACTATAATTGATAATAAATGTCAGAGTGACGGGCCTAGTAACAGTACAGAAGGAAGTGGACGTGAGAGGATAAGAGGAATGATATATAGGAGCTGAGACTTGATAAGGATAGCTGACGAAGTGTTGATCTTGCAGGTGTTGCAGCTGGCAGATGGCCTCTCTATCTGACGACTCTTATAATTTACTGACCCACTGTAACGGTCTGTGGTCTGTGTGCACCCGGAACCTTCTCCCGAACACGTAGGGCTGGAAATGGTCTATCGCCCAGACTATCCCTAATAATTCCAGCTTCAGCGCGCTATACCTACTTTCCGTCTATGTGAGGAGCCTACTGGCGTACGCTACGGGACGTTCCCCTCTGTCCCCCTCCTGTGACAGAAGCTCCCAGCGCATATTTACTGGCATCCGTCGTGATTGTGAACTGCTCTGTGAAGTCGGGAAATATTAGGACCGGGTGTTCCTGGAGACGATCAATGCACTTCCAAAAATTCGCCTCGATATCTGGGGTGATTACCACCTTCTGACCCTTCTTCAGGAGATTGTTTAGGGGTACCAAGTAAGCCGCCATTTCAGGGACAAATCTTCTGTAATAGTTAAGCGTACCCAGCAGGCGCCGGATCCCTTTAACGTCCGACGGACCGCCATCTTCTAAATCGCTGCCACCTTCCCGGCATCGAGTCTCACTCCCTCCTTAGAGATCGTATGCCCCATAAAATTAATAACCCCCTGGCCTAGACGGGACTTTTCGTCTGACAGTCTTAAGCCAAATTGCCTCACGCCATCGAAGACCATCCGCAGTTGGTCAACACGTTGTGCCTCGGTCGCACTGAATATCAAGAGGTGATCCATATATATTTGGCACGGACTCGTCTATCCCTCGTAGAAACTCATCCATGAGCCGCTGGAACGTAAAGGGTGCATTCTTCAGGCCAAATGGCATCCTCGTAAACTCATAGTGGCCTCTCCCAAACGTGAAAGGTGAAGGGTGAAGGGTCTTGTGTCGGTCTCTAGGGTGCAGTTGAATCTAGTGATATCCAGCTTTAAGATCCAGAGTGCTAAATATGTTTGCCCCGCTCAGCCTGTCCAAAATGTTGTCAAACCTTGGGATTGGATATTTTTCGTCCATCGTATTCTCGTTGAGCTTTCTGTAGCCCACTAAACTCTATATTTATCTGAACCCCACCTTCCTTGTTCTTTTTCTTGGCCGTCCACAAGGGGCTGTTATATGGCAACGTACTGTCCTCTATAATCCCCTGCTTGTTCAGGTTGTCCAGCTCCTCACAAATGTGGTGCCTCAGAGCCTGCGGGCCTTCACATAACTCACCCTGTCTTGCTTGAGCGGAATCTCGTGTACAGTTCTATCTGTGAGCCCCAATCGCTCGCCTTCCTTGAAGAAAATCTCTATGTATTTTCTCTCTCCCCTTTCCAATCTTCCGCTTGCCTTAGCGCCCCAACTCGACCCCCCCCCCATCTCGCCCTACTTCTCTCCCTAGTCCCAGGCACTTATACCTTACCTTACCTATTCGAATGTCCCATTGCCCCTTTTCGTTCCTAACCTTCGATCCTACTTTACCTAGCAAATCACACCCTATGACCCCTCCATATTCTCGGGGCATCTTTTCTACCACGTGAACTCTCAAAATCTCCTCATTGCGTTCCCATATATCTAGCCCTATTACGGCCTCCCCTTCGACCTTACAGGCCCCCCCCCCCAGGGTGATCAAGTTACAAGAGCATACCTGTATTTGGGACATCCTCTCTAGTCGGGAGACACATTATTGTGTTAGTACTCCCAGTATCCTCTAGACACTTCACTCCCCTCACGACTCTGATTATAGGCAGACCGCTATCCACGACGTTTACGCTATTATTTACTATCGTGCGTTCGCCTCTCCGCCACCACTCTGCTCAGATCGCACGTTCTCCCCTCTCCTCTGATGTTTATCGTCGAATGGTCCTCTGGGAACTGCCGCTTCCCCAGCCCATTCGGTTTCCTGGTTCTTCCCTGCCTTTTTCTGTCTCGAAAGTTTCCGAGCCCTCAGACGCTTCCAGCTGCGGCCTCTCCTTCCTCCGCATCCTCTGAGCGTTTATCTCCATCGGTTCAGGTCTGTTCCCGTCTCTGCGTCGGCTCATAAACGGGCACTGCCTGGCTACATGCCTTTCTGTGCCACATTCGAAGTACCTAGTGCTTGGGCACTGTGCTACCAAATGACCTCCCTTCCTGCACTCGTAGCACTTCCTGTCGTCTCGCCTTCTTGAGCGCTCAACATTTCCTCGGCTCCTTTCCCCCGCCGTTACTCTTTCTCTTCCACCGTACTCCGCCTCCTTCTTCTTCCATGCGATGGGCGTTGTTTTGGGCCTTTTATACGGCACTCTTCTCCAGCCCGTTTCTTTCTCGCCGACTGCGATATCTTTTTCTCTGAGACTTGTGTCCACCATTTCTTGGGCACATTCCAGAAATGTACGTTCTCTCGGTGACCCCTCCTTTCTTCCGGTTTCCTTCGCTAGCTGAACTTTCAGGATAGTAGATAAGAACGCCATCCTGGCTTCTACTTCCGCCGCACTTACTGACTCCCGTATCTTCTCCGTGATATTGTTATATCTGGCCAGCATCGTTCCGGCGTACTGCCCGTTCGTCTGCTGGTGTCTCTTCGTTTCCCTGAAGAGGATATTTTTAAACTCTTATGGGTCTTGGGGGTCCATCTTCCCCCACCGAACGCTTTCTTTAGCCGCTTCTTCCCTACGTTCCCACAAGGTCTCCTCGTCGGCCTGGATCATGTTCAGGACACTCCGCTTCACTCTGCACACCAGAGCTGCCCTTAGCGATTCCACGTCCCCTTCCGTTATCAAGTCCTCCGACCGTTTCCCCTCTATCTGCGTAATCAGCTGGTCGCCGCCTTTAAGGAAGTGGTTTATTTCCCCGGACTCGCCTGCGAATCTTTCCAGATCCGAAATAGACATCTTCATGTGTCTGAGCTGTGATCGCCTTGATCGTCATCCACGCAAATGTATTCGCGTGAGCCACTGCCATGGTCGTTTGAGGTAACTGCGGTATATCTGTTGCTGCATTAAGCTCCGCGGGTCGTAACACTCCCTCTGGCATTTTCTTGAGAGATTAGTTTACAACATAAACATATTCATATATTTTAATAATTTCTCAACAAATATTTTTTGTTGATAATATCTCTATTTACTACGATATTGGCTGTAAAGATGATTTAAAAGTATATATATTTTTTTTTTCATAGCCCCTTTAAATTCACAGATTATTATATATAATTATTTATTATTTCTTGTATCTATTCTAGGAACCTGCATTATACACAGGTTTTGTTATTTTATAAAAATTATATAATGAATAAACAAGTATAATGATACACATTATACGTGACTGGACTAAACCGACTAATAAAGGTGATGGGGCTCACCTTTTTGATCAAACTTATAGCTAACTTACATACTAATTCTTAACCTAATTTTTCCTTAACAGTCTGTTGCCATCGATGCGGGAGGGTTGGTGGGGTCCTAGTGTTAAACACTGGGTTGGTTAGGTGCTGCAACGAGTCAAAAAACTTATGTGTCTCCGGCGGATGAACTCACCCCGGTGGCTGAGTGCCGTCGGTACGGCACACCAAGCAACGGGTGAAGGTCAGCGTTCTTTAACCTATCGAGAGAGTTATGTCGGACCACTTTTCGCATGATCCCTGCAGCAGTTAAAGGTATAGTTTCCCCAAAAAATTGATTTACGTTAAAGACGGGATGTTTAGTAGTAACGAGAAGGTTACTACAGCCTGTTATAGATGGAAAAAAGTTATGATATTGAAGGAAAAACATCGCTGCATTAATGCAGTAAAATAGAATTATCCCTACCACATGAATAGCTGGAAAAGGAAAATATGTTGGAGGGGAGACCTTATGAATCGGTTCGTTAAGGTAATTACTGCGGACAAAAGCTCTTGCTTCTAAAATTAGAGCAATTTGTCTTCCTTTGTATTATGCTCGCTAAGCCAAAAAGTAACAACCTCCTGTTTGTCAACAAGCCGTTATCATAAATATCTACAAACTATTGAATAAATAAACCTTTTTTTGTACCCACCATTACCTCCTAGTCAGAAGTGAGAGGCTCTACTTTCAACATGGTTTGGGGTTGTGAATAATAGTATATATCAGAAATAAATCTTCATTCTAGAACCATGCACTCCCTTATGAATTACAATAATGCTCAAAGAAATAAATACTGTTAGCGTCAAAAAAGAAACAGTGCATCACATAGCCGGGGACAAAATAAAGGATAATAGTAGTTACTCTTCTACAAAGTTGCAGATGACATAACAGTTTATTGACATAAACATTGGATGATAGTGAAATAGAATAAATAAATCCACTTTCAAACTTCAGTGAATCTTCCCTAAACGGAATTTCCAATGGTTAACTATCTTTCTTACCTGGACAAGCGTTTCTTCTGTTGCGAACGTGATTGGTCTCATTGCAGTGTTGAGAAAAAATCAATTAAAGTGAGTACCATAAGTAAACTTCAATTAAAACTAAAAATTGAATTAAAAGTAATATTAAACTTAAAGTTTTGTTAATAAATTAAAACTAAAATTTAAATTATTTCGTAGATTAAAACTTAACTAATCTATTCTACTAATTAAACTTAAACTAAAATTGAATAAAAGAAAGTCAATTGAAACTGAAAATATAACTAACAAAAGTTTAGAATTAAATCGAATCTGCGTCTTAATTAGATTTGATTTTTTATCTTTAGTTTAGCATTGCTTTGTAAAAATTACATTGTCATTCTGAAGTATTTGAAACTAATAAAATAATAACTAGGAGGGGACTAAATTTAACACCTGAGGTCTTGCGGTGATACAGGAACAAAAAATGGAGTAATATTTGGTACATTAGAATAATAATTGCATAAGTCTAATAATTTTTAAAAAATTGTGTATAATATCCTTCTTTATAATTTTATTTTTCATTCCTCATTCCTTGCAGTGACATTTCGGGCTCAATTAATCAATTTGTTTGACAATCTAAGACGATGTTAATTTATTATTATTGTTATAATTTGGGACGATACATTTTTTATTGTAAATATTACCTGATAATGGAATAATTGAATCCGAAACGTCGCAACAAGGAATGAGGAATGAATAAACAATTTTATACAGAATGATATGCACAATTTTCAAAAATTATTATAAAAATATAATCCTGGGTTTGCATTGCATGTTGGAGTACCTGAAAATGTTGACAGTGTCTAAGAGCCTCCCCGTTGGTGAAAATATCTGAAACATTCCCGATATGTGTTCTGTATGGGGGGGGGGGTAGGTGTACTGATGCAAACAAATTGTTTTTCGGCTGGGAAGTTTTGGTAGAACTAGAAGCACCGGTCTAATAATAAAAGAATTTATTATTTCGTGAATAACAAATTTCACACTTTCTCAGCCAAATCTCTAAAACAGGTGGGAGAAAGTGAGCAGAATGTAATTTGTTATCCTCAGACCGTATATTTAATTAATTGGTATGCCCTTCTAAGACGAGATTGGTATAACAATCCCAGTAATGGAGATATGAGCCAAGTATCAAATTGAGGTTTCATTATTAGCCCTAGAATACCTAATCCAACAGCCGTCCCGCATCACTTACACCTTTTAAGCGAAAACTCAGCTCGCATGGCAAGAAATCGCGAACATCGGCCACGAGACGTCGCAGTAAAGCATCTTCAGTATGTATCTTCAACAATATGGTAGATGAATCACTTGATACCCTCTGCTTTCACATCAACCTTGTCATATTTCGTATTTATACCACATTATCTGGTCTCAATATTAATTACTTATGCGAATCTCTGTATAATATATAAAAGAGTTTAAAGAAAAGTCTTTTAGACGTCTACTCAAAAATTACGTTTGTTTCACGAAGGATTACTCCTTTGCGTGTGACATTTTGTTCTTTCTTATTAGATATTTATTTCTTTTATAATTATAGCTAATTTATTGTTTAATTTGTTACTATTTTTGACTTGTATAGTTTTTTGATTTTTTCAAATTTGTTACATCTATTTTAGAATTTTTTTACATTTATTTAGTGACTTTGCATTGTATACATTTAATTGCTTTCACCATTAAGAATTTTATTTATGTTCTCTGTGACCTCTTATTTATGATTATTTATTCATATATATGTTGTTTTGTTCTTGATTCTGAACAATCATCTACTGATGTTTGAAGTATTTTGTACTGCATGTTGATTTATGATGTTTTTGTCATTTTTTAGCCATTGGTAAAGGCAGTGTGAGCTGCAAATTTAGCTTGTGCTTTAAATAAATAGAATTTGTTTGTATACACCTATAGGTAGTGTTTCCTTTCAACCCCATGTAGAACAGCCTATCCAGCATTGCATCCCACAAAACATGAAAATGTTTGTTTCTAATGAAATATGCTAGTTATGTATGTTGTGACAGTTTTTTTATACTTACCCACATTTCCACTAACACTTCCAGAATGGGATCATACCAAAAGTGGTCCGACATACCTCTTTCGAGAGGTTGAAGAACGCTGACCTGCACCCGTTGCTTGGTGTGCCGTCGGTGGGTGAGTTCATCCGCCAGAGACACATCAAGTTTTTTTACTCCTTGCAGCACCTATCCAACCCAGTGTTTAACACTATGACCCCACCACCCCTCCCGTATCGATGGCAACAGACTGTTGAGGAAAAATTAGGTTAAGAATTAGTATGTAAGCTAGTTATAAGTTTGATCCAAAAGGTGAGCCACCTTTATTAGTCAGTTTAGCCCAGTCACGTATAAATTATATCATTATACTTGTTTATTCATTATATAATTTTTATAAAATAACAAAACCTGTATATAATGTAGCGACGCTGCAGGAAATACAAAAATAATTTGTAAATAGCCTGAGGAACTATAATTATCTGTAAATTTAAAGGGGCTATTAAAGAAGAAAAAAAAAATTGTGACAGTTAGTAAAAGAGGCGAAATATTTATTCGCTTTAAACCAGAGTTGACATGACAGTTAGACCGTTAAATCGGGACCGAATGCGGCTTGAAATTTATGGTTAGCTTCCACAACAAGAATCTAATGCTGTAAAAATGATTTTGAAATTCCAATCCGTTTTTGTGAAAAGCATTCCACGATCTCATTTTATTTTTTGAGCTTTTAGTATCGTATGTTCTCAACGAAACAAAAACAATTTTCATTTGTTTACTGTGTTTGAAAAGGGGTGAAACCCTCGATTTCATCGAAAGATTAAACAAGCTAAGAGTAATGAAAATTATAGATACAAATAGTTATATATAGTAATGCTTGCCTGTATTTATATGGCTTCCTTCACTGGAATAGTTATGTGACAGGTGTATATCTTGTTACTTTAGACTGATCCCATATAACACTCCCGTAGAAAACCCTGCTATTGACTGTCTCACTAACTAGAACTAGCGATTCTTATGTACATGTATACAATAGTCACGATTGAGGGAGGAGGCTTTACGTTATATTAGGTATAGGTAACAATTGTCATTTCTCTGTTTATAAAATATTAATATATTTTATAAAATAATATCACATCCTTTATTTAGTACTGTATATATTTCTTAAATACGAGTTAGCTCATAATTCATGTCAAAAAAATAATAATTTTGTATATAATAAGAAAAACAAAATGGTTAAGCTACTCATTCTCGGACCAATTAGTGTATTATTTTTACACTTACCTCCTTTTAATTCTTACACGGTCAGCTATTCCCTTTAGTGCATTTTACCAGTCGTAATGACATTTCTGACCAAATATCAAGTTTTGAATTTTCACAGGATTCTCTCAAACTTTCTCTAGTTGGCGCCGTATTTTTTTTTATAACTTTATTGATATACAACTATGTCATAATGCGTCACAACCGGAAAATGTTCTGTAAATATGATAAAATGACAACTCTGGCATGAAGGTGGAGGGCGTCCAGCGAGTTCTTCCCAAAAGTGTTGAAGCGAAGCTCGAAGGTATCTTACCGTTATAAATTTAGAATACCACTATTCAAAGGTCTCCTCAGCTGTTTGCTTCTTGACGAAAGTGACAGATGAATGGGATCCATACAATCTCCATGTCTATTGAGTGTTAATATAATGTTTCGAAAATAAAAGTATTGGTACTGAAAAGAAAATAAGCGCCTTCAGTGAGCTATGGCACATTGCACGCACGGCCGCCCTGCATTGCGGGTCCAATGGGGTTGCATCGCAGGCGCTACAGCCCGCTTGTCTCCCCTATTGTATTTTAGCCTCGACGGCATTCATCTGTCTACAAGCGGAATCGTATCATTTATAGACAGGGGTGATTTTAAATGGAATACTCTTCTGTGTGTAACACCTATAAAAAGCAAAATTTTAAATATTTTATGACGGAAAGGCTTGTATAGACAAGATTCAAATTCGTAAATCATACTTTATTAGAATTTAAGTTCATACTAAATATCTAGTAAACCAAGAATATGAGAAATAAATTGTTAAAAGGTCGATAAATCATTTTATATGTTTATGTGAAACCATAAGGTAAGTGCAAATTTTATAAAAAGGAACGAAATACAAGAATACAGAACACAAATAAATATATACATATATAAAAAAGATTAAAAGTCTTGGTTATTAGCTTCGAGTCTCTGCTTAAGCTAGTTGGAAGGAAACTGCCCTTGAAATTAATCCAGCCAAGCTTGTATGTCTCCGCGTGCTCGTCTGTTCGTTGAGATATTGGGAGATTTTGTCAAACTCTAAATGAATTCCAGACGAACCAGTTGTTTCCAGCGTTAGGCCGAGTGATTTCTTCCTCTGTATTGTCCTGACAGAATCGCTAGTGCAGTATCACGCAGGACAAGCGCAGGCAAGACGCATAGAGAAAACACCTAATCAATAACCCAGACCAGAAAAGTATATTACTGCCTAAAATATGTTGCAGGGATAAGATAAAAACAGGTATTTCATCACATCCCTAAATTGATGAAATAAACTTTCCTCAGCTATTAAAAATATTTATTTAGGTAACCAATCATTAGGTCTATTTACTTTTTTTTTTTTTTTTTCAAAACCCTTCATTCAATATACACATACAGAGTGAGGTTAGAGATTCCACAATATAGAATGTTACCGACTTTCGGACAATAGGAGATTTAAAAAAAGTGTTACTAAATTATCTTCATTCTATCGGGGCAAGTTGTGGATTTATGGCACCTCGAGTTACACAGGACGTTAGTTTTTTTTACAGATATTATTACTTGTTTGTCATTGTACTTTTGATTTTTCACAGGCACACTTCTTTAACTCTCGACCTCCGAGTAAAGATAATTTTCCTGCATACATCTAGAATGCCAACTGAAGTACTAATTCGAAATAAATAGCTTTTTATATTCAATACGACCCCTGTAAAGTTGTTTGTATCTTACGGACCTCTATGAATCAAAACGGTACAACCCGCAGACGAGGTCGAGAAGGCTGGACACTAATTACAACAAATCAGTTTAGAGATCTGACCAAATCACTTGATTTGTTTGTTGAGAAATGACCCTATCAAATCGTCATTGTAACATCCCGTGAATGGAACTCTGTTCGGTATTTGATCAAATCACTGTGACACATATATTTTTTATTATGTTAGTGTATTTCTTTTACCATTGCCAATATTAATGAGTTGTTAAGAATAATAAAAAATCATAACCTAAAACCTTAAATAGCTTTTGAAGGTTGTCGACAAATTTTAATAATCAGTGAAAAGACACAATTTTTATTGTTTTTTCCTACTTTCAGTTACTATCTCACGCATTCTAAATAAGCAGTCTAGTCATAAAAATAATCGAGCTGCTTGGTTAGCGAAGTGGCTATGTTTTGTATGAAGCTTTCTGGTATTCGGAGTTCACTTAGACGACATCCAGAAAAAGCTCAACCATCGAAACTTGTTATCAGTTTGTAAAACTATTTCTCCTATTTTTTATTTTTGTATTTTATAATATTTTGAAATTTATTTTCGTTATCTTCTAAACGTTTAATATTCGATTATAATGTTCTTTTGTTAAGCGGGCATATTTGATGCCTGATTGTGAGCCAACTCATTGTACTTCCTAATCCGTTTAAAAATCCTATTTTAAGGCGATTTTTAGGTTCTATCAATGAATTTATTTTATCTTCTAAGTAAGTTACTTGTCTATTAATTTATTAATTTTATCTTTTTCGAGACAATACACAGGTCCTTGTTCATAACTACATTAATTTATTTAAACAAAGCATCAAAGTTTATATCAGTAGTGTACTAATCTTTTCAATCCTCTATAATATAGGAGTCAGATATTTGAAAAATCAATAATCCTACTATATAAATTATGCGTCTTTACATACATTATCTGGTATGAAAGGATCGTCGGAGTAATTTCCAAATCAAGTTCCATTCTGACGTCATCTGTAACAGAAGCAGTGACAGATTAACTCTCAGTATTTTTCCCAGGTCTTGTCTTCTAATGTTGTTTGTTTGTACTCGAATTTCTTTATTCCCCCCGCCCTAGTTTTTACATAAGGCTGTTCATCAGTTTTCGGTGAACCTTCACAACAATTTTTTTAAATTAATTTGATTTGTTTTCCTTTTAATAAATATATTCCTTTGAAAGGCCAGTTCATCAATGAATCACATACCGAAAACGAATGGCGATTCTCCCTCACAGAAAAATTTGCGCCTTAAAAATCTTCCTATCTATTTGATCCAATAATCATTGGTCTTTCTTCATACCGAAGATTCATTGATATCGATTTTGTGGAATACTTGTATTTTTAACAGGACTTGACAAGTTAATAGGCGATATCCAAAAAAGTGTAAACAAGCAAAATAAGTTTTAAAAAACCCTAATAATAAGTTTTCGAGGTTTTTATTTTTGGCTGTAGAACCTTTTTTTTTTACCTGTTAACGATATATCTTTGAAAATTTTCAATGACCTTATGTTTCAATTTCCATAAAATTATTTCTGGTTCCTAGAGGTCTTATTTTATGTTTCCTAGATGTTAACAATTCTTCTACAACGTGAAAATGGGCCTAAGTTCTATTTAGTTTATTTACTATAAGAACGAGATTGTTTGAAAATACATAATACTCTACGCACGGTTTAGAATAGATAAGTGCTTGTTTCTGATAAAAGTCACGAAATTATTAATGTTTAAGGATCACTTATTAAGATATGATTGATATAAAAAAAACAGTTGAAACTGTTTGATCTGGTTCGTCGGTTTTGTTCAGTTAAATATATATATGGGATTTTTTTTTTCCAATTTTATTTTAACCGAATTGTCTTCTTCAGTGTTTGCACCATTTTCAATTGACGGATAAGGCATGCCTTATGAATAAGCAAAGATTAATATATTATTGCACATCTTGTTTCATGGAATCGGCGAAATAACTACAAAAATCTAACTTTTTCTAACTAAAATTCATCCGAAATGTTTCTCAAGAGAGCTTTCTGTAAAAACTAATTGTGGTTTATAGGACTGCCATTTGGGGATACACCCTGCTCATATTTTATACTCATACGTACTAAGAGATTTTTCTTTTTTTTATAATTATTGTTTATAACTCCATGTCTTACAGATTATCATATCATAAGAAATTGATACATACTATAACTATTGTGAATTAAGGTTTACCTCGAATTTCGTGTATTTAGTATATATAAATTTTCTTTATTTCTTTACCGCCTTCAATGCTTTTAAGTTAGTAATAAAATGTTTTTTAAATATAGTATCCCTGTTATTTATTTTAAATACAGAATGTATTTTACAACACCTACAGTTGAGCTCTACAGTTTATATGCAGTGTAAAGTTTTAAAGTAATTAACGAAATTAGAATAAAACATCATCCAATCCAGTCAGGGAAAGAGTAACATATATTTATAGGCTGCTACGTTCGGTCCCGAAGGCAAATATATTTATGATACATACAAAAATAAAAATATATGAAATTTATGAGAATATATATATATATATCTATCGGTACATATTTATTTTCACTTACCTTGTCCGGATAACCACAACTCAACGCTCAAGTCGAATTTAATTAAATTGAATTCATTTATTTGGGATGTTGTTTAATTTTACAAACTATTAGATTACTCTATCAAACTCTTGCGTACTGTATTGGCGTAAAGTTGTAATAAAATTAAATTGATTTGATTTTGTCCCAATTAATTCCATCCAAATTTGAATCTTGTGTTGATCGATGGAATGAATTTAGGTATCATAATAGAATTCACGATAAGATAAGTTTTGTATTTACATGACTGAAAAATTAGATGAAATAAAAGTAGTATAAATGAAATGATAGATGATTACATTCAATTTAAAAAGGCAGATTGTAATTATTGCACAATAAAGGAATTATACTACTACATTCAATTTATAAAATAAATACTAAATACATTGTAACGACCGCTAACTACATAAGATAAATCACCCTTAGCGACCTCTAACTACATAAGATAAATCACTCTATACTCTATTGTATATATATTGTAAATTAGTTATAATATGTTGTAAATTAATTTAAACAAATGTAAATAGCATTACCAAACCATAACTCATTGTAAATGTTGTAAACAATAAAAGACGCAGCTGCAAAAAAACTAATTAGAGGCTGGAAAGGTAGAGCAGGTAGCAGGCGACCCAGACCTAGGCCTGGGTCACTTCCGAGAACAAAGCACCACCCCAACCAACTGCGATATCATTGGTCGCAATAACGCTTTACATCATTAACTACTAACGAGGCACCGCTGAGTATAAGTAGCGACAGGTTTTGGCCTGTAAACCATTTAAACAACGGCCCTCTAACTGGCGGACTTGCAGCTGCACTGATGTTTCAAGACTTGGCCTTCTCTTTTATGAAAACCTCTGGACCTCTCTTCCTAACCTCGCTATGTTTTAGTCCAGCCTTGTCAGACCCCACACTCCCCTAGCGGGATTCTCTGCCTTTGTCTTGCTAAAACTAGCAGCTCCTTGGGAGAAACCTCTCCCTCGCGGACAAAGGTTGCCGTGACCCTACAAACTTACCAGTTGCAGTCTCCCACGGCAATCTAGTCTGCCTCTCTCCGGCTCACACTCGCCTTTGGGATCCGGATGGTTTTCGCCTACCCTCAGGTACCGATTGTGAATTCGTGGTCATTCCAAGACCACGTAAGCTACCTACACTACCTACTCTATACCTCTTCTCCTGAACATAGTGCATTGTCGGGGCACTTACCTATCAAATATGGAGTCAGATAATAAAGACCCGTCATGAAGCAAATGTCCAGATCATAGCTTAATCAACCCTCACTTCGTCACCAGGGATATGGTAACTAGGCACTCCCTTCGTGACGATCCGACAACTGGTGACCCCGACGTGATCGAGAAGATAAAAGAAACCATTTCTTATGATGGCCGATCCACCAGCCCCGTCCGACGAAGCATGCTAGTGCAACCGTACACGCCATTTCTCGGACGTGCAAACTGCCCGAGTTTCACGAAGAAGACCCAAGACTATAGTTGCTGCAGACTGAACACATTGAAATGACATACATTTCTCAAAGTATTCATTGAAAAAGGTTAGAGCTAGCTGTCCCAAGCTTATACTCCTATACTCTTCTCCACTTCTTCAACCTGCTTCCTTCCTGACATCCTTCTTATCTCCCCTCGTTCTTTCCAAAAAGAACTTTATCCCTTCTCCTCGAGTAAACCTCCTCCTCCTCTGATCTTTAAAAAAGTTTTTTTTATTCACACCTGCTTTAACCGAGCTAGTTTTATGAAAAGCCCCATTTATGAGCACCGACTAATCTGTTTTATCCTATATGTACTTGCTAAATCCCGCATGTTCCTTGATAACAAAAGGTATGTTTATTGCTCGTCTCTCAAACCCCTTTTGGCGGCCGCCGGCAAAGAAAATTTACCTTCCCTTACAGTTAATTTATATTTCTTGTTTCTATTATCATAGAAATTATCTCTTATTTGCCGAATTATAACATTATTTATGCGCCAAAAGGAATGATTAAACTATCTTATCACTATATTTAATGTACTTTATGCGGCGAGTTGCTCATGTAACAAGGTACATATATTTTTAATATACCTTCTAGGTTCAGGCATGGGTAACTTACAAAGTGACTCAAAACCTACTTAACCTAGGCTTCCTTGACAACACGTTGCTGAAAGGGTGGAGAGTCTATAGTGTTAAACACCGGGTTGGTTAAAAGCTTAACCGAAGGTTGTATTTATTGATTATATGTAAACAAAACTGAAGAAACTCTGTCGAAAAGTGTTCTGGGTGAGGGTCGGGTGATTCCCTTAAATTACCTTTCAAGCAAACTATAAATGTATACGACCTGAAATATTCACCAGAAAAAAAGAAGGTTTAAATAGGCTCTAAGGGTATTAAAACACTGTTTGTATAGCTGGGTCCTCAAAATTATTTTCAATTTTATTTTTGTGTTACAGTATTTTGTGTCAACTTGACCAAGGAGGTAAAAACACATGACTTTAAAACCAAAATCTGAGGTTTGACTTATATTACAAACATACCATGCATATTTAAAGTGTTGATTAATTTACCCTAAAAATATCAAATTTATCTTCAAGCTCAGTAAAAAAAACTTTTAGAAATTTTATTTACTAGTTAAAATAAATTTCAAATCAAATTCATCTATACTTAGTTTTGAATGGAAAAAAAGTCATATTAATTGGAAAAATTTAAAAGTTTTAAATTGGAAATATTTGCTATATGGGTTTTAGTTAGTGTTACTATTATTAATCTATATAGCATATTATTTGTACATTTGTTTTGAATTGTATGAGATTTAAATGTGTACATCTTTATGGACATCGGGGGTGTAACTCAGTGGTAGAGTGTCTGCTTCGCATGCTGAAAGTCCTGGGTTCAAATCCCAGCACCTCCACAGACTTTTTTTTTATGTTCAGTATGTCCTCATTCTCCTGACAAAATTACATTTTTATATTAAAATTTTAGTATTATAATTAAATTTTTAGATTTCTGGATAAATATAATTACTAATTTAAAATCTGCAGCATGTCGGAAAGTTAAAAAATTGTTTGTATATCAATCTATTTTAGTTTAGTTTGTCGCCATTATATATTGTCCGAGCAGGAAGTTGGAAGGGTGGGTTTGATCTTAGAGCGTCCATTCTTAATTAAATAGCTGTGGGACGAAGGGAGGTCATCCGCCGAACATAAACTAAACCTACTACTTCTTAGAAGTTTTATACTACATTAATTACCGTTCCGAGCATCACTAGCCCCTGGCCCCAAGCTATTGTTTTAAAATTATTTAAATTGTTTTATGACTATCGACTAAATTTTTTTACATCAATTGTATAATATTCGTGCTTAATTGTAAGATGGTAGGGAGCTAGTTTCGCTTCGTTACTTATTAAACGTTCAAAAAACTATATGTCATTTTTTATCGAAATTACTTGATTTCTTGAAACCCTTATTTTCAAGAAATGGGGGGGGGAAGGGAATGAATAACTAAAATATCGAGAAAAAAAATCAATAGGCACGAACAAGATACAAACGCGTTTTGTATATTTGGTTGCCGAACCGTTATATATAGCTCTTTAAATATTATTGTCTTACAATAATTAATCTATATTAAATTTAATCTTTATTTTTGCTTTTTGGAAAGAGCGGAGCTCCATGAGTGTTTTAAGATGAGTTTTCAACGTCAACAATATTTTAGTTTTTATGGAAATATATAGTTGGTTTTGAAACAAAACGCCTCGTTTGCAGTTATCAGGCTGCCAACTGTACAAGCGTAATTAGGGATATTAATCTGCAAATAGTTACTGCATATTTCGTTCATAATCGTCAATGTTGTATCTATCAAACCCATAGTGGACAGTTAATCATCAGATAGCTTGGTGCTGATTGGAATAGGCAAATTTTATGTTTTATTATTTATTTAACTATGTATATAACTTATTTATTTATTTGTTATGGTGGATCTACCGTTTGGTCATTGGCATGCCAATATTGCTAGGTTTTATGGAAGAATTGGACTTTAAATACAGTTCGGGTCGCTATCATCATTGTTCCTAAGAGACAACTGGGAATTCAGGATCTCTAAAAGATATTCCTGTTTATTTTAGTATTTACTTATTGTCTTGCTCTGGGCTATATATATTTATATTCTACTGATATCAATGCTCCACAAGTTCGTTATACAATCTTTGAAATAGGTATGAGTGTGAGAACTCTTAGTAGTGGCCAATCTGCAGTCTGGACAGTTTTAACTCCCTCCTGAGCTCTTCCATGAATTGATGACATTTGTAATTAACGGCTGCTTTTGCGATTGGAATATTACATCTGCTACTTTTGGTTTTGGTTATTTTTTATTTGTGATCTTACATTTGTAAGGCAATCGCCTTTGGTAACAACCTTAATCTTTGTTGTCATTCTTTGTCGGTTTTACCCTTAGCCATTTATCCCAAAGTTACAGGGAAAATATTATTATAAGTTCTCCAACTGTCATACTGTGTCCTAAGCGTAGGGACGTGGCGACCCCACGGCCCATCCTTAAGGTTACAAGCCAGTGGTCAGTGGATCCAGTTTTCTTTCTAGTTTAGAAGGATAAGCCCCGACTCTCTAAATTAGAAGTAGGGGACTGTCGGGTTCAGATAACTGAGTATCCCTAACGTGGGGAGGAGACGCCCGCCGCGAGCTAGGGTCGCTACAACCTCTTAGCCGCCGTCCGGCGAGCGCCAAGAAAGAGATAGAGCGGGCGGACCTGTGGTCATTCACCCTGGCTACCGGCCTAGTCGGTGGGAAGCTTTCATTCGTTTTGATCTGACTCCATAAGATCTTAAGAAGGTGTGTGCCCCGACAAAGCACTATGTTCAGGAGAAGAGGTACAGTACAGCAAGCGCCAGTGCAGAGAGAGAGAGAGGTGCCGGTTTGTTTCTTTACTGCCCTGCTTAACCAGGTAGATGGGGTCTTGTAGCTTCGGAGATCGGCCTCGATCTCTCGGCTGGGTGTAGATCTTCAGTCTCCGTCAGGGGGCTAGGGTTCAATCACGTCCATCTGTCTCCAGGCTTCGGCGGTCCAGCAGTGCTTCCATCTTACGGCCATTGGTGGTGGTTGAAGGTCGGAGAATAGTGGGTTGTGGCTGTGTCGGAGTGAGTCGAAAAATTTGATGTGTCTTCTCTTGATGAAATCTTGAATGGTGAGCACTTCAAATTTTTTATGCATCTCGTCTGCCTTCATTCGGTCGAACGGGGTATGTTTGAGGGAGGTGCGGAGAACTCTGTTCTGAAATTGCTGGAGCGTTTTGAGAGTGTTAGGAGTCAGATACTTGAAGAGAGGGGTCCCATACATCAAAGCAGGTCTTAGGACGCTCTGGTATATCAGCAGCTTGAGGCGTACCGATAAAGCCGGGCTGTGAAGTAGGTGTCCGAGGCTGAAGAATTTCTTCCTAACACTCTTTAACTTCTTGCCGAGATGTGTTGTGAACGACAAGTGTCTACCGAGGGTAATCCCAAGGTAGCATAGCTTGTTGCTTACATGGCACTCTTTGCCGTCTAAGACGAAGGATTTCGGGAGCTTCTTTCTTCCGGATTTATAGCTGAATATAATTCCTTGCGTCTTGGCCGGGTTGACTTTAATGTGGACGGCATCGAGTTTCTCGGCGATCTGTTCACTGGCGCTCTCAGCGAATTTCAGGGCTCTGGTGGGATTGATGCTAGTGCTGTAAACACCAATGTCGTCTGCATACGCCGATACCTCGCAGTTGGGGTACGAGGCTCCTACGATGTGGGTGGTGTAAATGTTGAACAGGAGGGGGCCTAGCACCGAACCTTGGTGGACACCGGCAGTGTAATTTCTTCGGGTCGTAGACGTAGTGCCTATACGAACCGAAAAAGTTCTGCCTGTAAGATAGGATCTCATCAGGTTCTGCAGCTGATCCGAGAATTCATATTCCCTCAGACGTTAGGGAAGGATGTAGTGGTCGACAGAGTCGAAAGCTTTCGAACAGTCCAGTGAAATCATAGCGGTAGCTCTGTTGCTCGGGACGTTCGATGCGACGTGGTGTTGCAATCTCACCAGGTTGTTGTTCGCACTTAAGCCTGTGCTAAAACCAGTCTGCTCTGATGGGATGACTTCTTGTGACTCGCAGTGCCCTGAGAGATGTACGTGGATGATTCTCTCGAACAGCTTCGAGAGTTGAGTCAGCAGACTGATGGGGCGGTAATGAGTTGGCTCATAAACGCTTTTCGCTGGTTTCAGAAGGGGGACCACTACAGCGTGCTTCCAGCTCTGGGGGAAATAGTGCAGCCTGAAGCAGGAGTTCAACACGTTCGTTATGAATGAGATTCCTTTCCTCGGCAGCTGTTTGAGTAGGATGTTCTGGATGGAATCCTGACCTGGGGCCTTCTTGCCGGTCGTTCTTCGAATGAATGCAGCGCATTGCCGGTGTGTGGTGTAGATTTTGGTAGTGGTGGGGAGGGGGGGTCGAGGGCTCCTATTGGCTGTCCCTGGCCACGACTGACTTCCTCATAATGGGCCGCCAAGATGTCCGCTTGCTCGGTGGTGGGAATGAACAAGCTTCACCAATTGCTTGTGGTCACCGTGGAGACTGGTGAGGCGATCTTCCCAAATCGAATTTTTCCACTGGGCCATCAGGGACTTAACTTGGTTTGTGAGAGCATTTAAAACCGGTTTTAAGTTCCTGTTTTTGGTCCTAAACCACCTGTTCTTGATGTTATTACGCTGTCTAATCAGTTGTAGGATGTGATCCGGAGGATTTCTCAGAGAAGGGGGCTTCGGAGAAAATGTCGGGGTCGATGCATCGGCAGCTCGATCGATGACGTCCTGTAGCTGATAGATAGCGTAATCTATGTCCCAAGTGTGTCTCAGGGGCGCAATTGTGGGCAATTCGGTATTGATGAGATGCTTGTAGAGGTCCCACTTGGCCTCATCGTACCTGTATCTAGAAGCAGGCGGCTCTGGCATGTTGCCTTCTAGTTCGTAGAGCACAGTCCAAGGCGGAGCACCCAGTGACTCGGTGTGGCTGTTGAGTCAGGAGTAGATCGGGCGTGGAGGTCCTGTCGGGGTTCACGAAGTGTCGGAAGGTTGGCAATCCTGGCTGGATGACCGTAAATGGTGTCTTTGTGATGTAACGGCTGATTTTCGCCCTATTGGGCGCTTCTTATATAGGCGGCTAGCCGTGGTGGGGAGCCATCCCATGAAGCGTGAAAATGAACGCTTATAATTGATTTTTCAAAAATAATTAAAAATGATTAATGTAAAAGATAAACCCGTTTTTCCGACTCCGAACGTTTAATTATAACAATCACTATAAAAATGTATTCATTGAGAATTGACAGTATTTTCAAAATTGATTGATTGACGTTTACGATTAGAAAATTCCTTTCTGAAAATCCTTGGGAGAAGCTCTATTTTCAAAAAGGTGCGGGAAATCGTAGTAAGTCTGTCTTTATATGTTCTTAAGAAACAACCGTAAAAATGTCAAATCTATTAGCTGGTGTCAGTAAGTGCGCTTTTTGTACTAAGTAAGTGAATGGCAATATCATCTGTCATGGTTGTAAGCCAGTATGTGAGTATGAGTAGACTTTGAGAGAGATTACTCCTAAGCAGGAGCAATGCAAAGTGAGTAGAAAATAATGATTACAATTGAGCCTTTAGGCACTCCCATGATTTTTGGTTTGGTGTAGCGGTTGTGGTTTTATTTTATAAAAGATTAAGTAAGTGGCTTTGGAAAAATGAAATTAAAATGTCGGTGAGAGTTGGGAACTCATAGTTGATGACTGGTTTAAAATAGTAGAATGTCTTGATGAACGGTCTCAAATGATTTAATTCTGTATATGGCTTGTTCTTGATAAGTTACTGTTTAAAGATTCTAATACGTCGAATGTAACTTTGGCTAGTGGGTTCTTACACCCACTATTCAGGGCTCAAATCCGCAATGCTCATGAGGTATAAAAGAAAGCCCATAACAATGTCCTTGTAAATGGGGAATGAGTAACACACTTATTCGTCTATAAAACCTTTTTTGGTACCGTAAAGAAACCCTTAATCGTGTAATGTTACCGTCTCGACTTGATTTTTAAACCTTTCATTGGAGACTTCATTTGCGACCCCGTGTTCAAATCTATATTCGAGATGAGTGTCGATATCGCTATATCCTCGCTGGGCTCCCTGGATATCGACAGACTGACAGACATTGCTAGACACTGACTGATGGCAGGGCAGGGGTGGCTGGAGGTGGTTCACCTCTGTCCCTGACCCAGCATCGGCTCCACCCTCAGACCAGGGCTTATCCCTGCAGCCTCTACAACCTGACTGCCTGTTTATTTGTATATCTCATGCCAGTCGGGGGCTTATGTTAATGAAAAATTAGCAACATACTTTCCAAATTAAATTTTATCATATCACAAATGCTTTTCACCAGAGTTGGCTGCCATTGTCAATAAACAAGAACAGCTCCCTGAGTCAAAGTCTTAAAATGTAGTCTAGGTTAAAGAAATGTTAAGATTTACAACCCCCTTCCCCACTAAGAAACCTATTAAAAATAATAAAAACAAAATAATTTTTGTCGCTTAAATGTTAAAATTATTATCTATTTTATTCTAAAAAGTGGAATAAAATATATATTTATATGTACATGTTCATGGTTAATGCTTTTTTTGTTCGTTTATTCAATGAATGGACTAACATTTTTTTTTAGTTTATTAAATTGTATAAAAAAAATCCTTTAATTTTTTTTGCGGGGCGATCGTCTTTGTAGTGACTCTATTATCTACAGTAGCGATTTTATCAATTTTAAATTAAACAGACTTGACGGAAGAAGATGGTTGAAAATAAAGGTTAAATTAGAGATCTCCTTCAGTGAGTTGTTAATATTGTCATGGAATGAGGGTTGAATTGGGAGCCTTCCTCTCACATGACAATTATTATTTATTATGTTGACATCACATTATCCGACTGTTTTTATTTTATTTTTTAACTACAATTCATTTGCTATGAATATACTAATTCATCAAAATCGGGTTCGCCACTTTAATTGAGCTAATTGATGCTCCTATAATGGCAAAAAATAATACCAGGCCCCATGGTAAATCACAACGTACCGTAATAAATTAATCACTTGGTAATACAAAATAAATACAACTGTCATTGAACTCGTGTTCGCAAGTTGAACTCAACCGTTAATTTTGTTTTAGAAGCATGATATTATGTAATTTAATTCCAATTATTTTTTATATTTTGGTAGTAAAGATCATCTCAGCATGTAAGCAGAGCCGCTTCTTTGGGCTTCCTCAATAGCAAGAAGTCCTTTTATCTCTTATGGTGTTCATATATTATTATTTAATGCCAGAGAGGTATTAAATCAAATTATCTACGTAAAATATTCATATATCTAGAACGATTTGACCTCAGTCCTGAAACTAAGCCACACGACCGTTCTGCTGTTTGATATTTGACTTCGTGAATAGTTTAGTGATCAGATAATTTCTTCTTCGATAACAGTGGATTGTTATATTCTAGTCGATTTAATGGTAGTCGCGTGATACCAACATTTCCCTCCAGTATCAAATAATACATATTCACGAATTCATCTAAAATGCAGGGGGGCTTTAGCCAAAGCAGCGTGTGGTCGATTACCACCTAGTGGAAGATGATTTTATATTATACGATATATTCGATCCAACAAAATAAATACAGTATTTCCTCTCTGGATATAAAAGTAGATAAAGTATGTGTTGTACCAACTTATTCACCACGAATAAATAGAAGTTCCCCTCTTCTCGTACTAGAAAACACCCATCTAAGCTTCCATATTTTTATTTATTTAGGGAGGGGGAACTGGTTCACGACAGCCCACTAGAGGGCGCGGACGTCGCCCAGCCTCTGACCTTCCTATAACAGACCGGGATTTGAACATTTTTCCGTGTATGAAGAGGGCGTTACAATTTATTCTGAACAGGAAGAGGAACGAGTAAAGCTATTGGAATTACTCCATGTCCAGGAGGACATCAAGGAAATTTCAGATGTCATAAAAGAGAACATACCGGAAATCGTTGATGTGCGACGTTTGAGAAAAAGTGACCTAACCGGTCGCAAACAGGACATTGCGCCAGTGCTGGTAACAGCTAATGCCAGCTTTAATGTGACACATTGAATTCAATGAAAAAGATACGCGCCATTAACCACGACATAGTTCGTGTCAAACTATGTTCAAGGAACAGAGAGGGGCCCCGCAATGCTATCGATGTCAAGAATTAGGCCACACACGAAACCACTGCGGCCGGAAATTAAAGTATGTTAGATGTGCGTGACCCCATGAGGTGGCGCAATGTCCAAGGAATGGTCCAGCCCCGCTCAAGTGCTCCAACTGCGGCGAGGCTCACCCTGCGTCCTACAGAGGCTGCACAAAGCGAAAGGAGATACTAGCCAGAATGAAACCAGCCCCAGCAGAACAAGCACCGCCAGCACGAGCCAATAATGAGGCCGGCTCCACCGCCATCTACCAGCGCTTGGAGGAACCCGCTCTTCCAGGGAAGAGATGAAGAACCAGCTCAACCCTCCACGTCGAGAGCGGCCTCCACCTCGTCGAGAATTGCTCCCAAAACATCCAAAATTGACCCCATGAGGTGGCGCAATGTCCAAGGAATGGTCCAGCCCCGCTCAAGTGCTCCAACTGCGGCGAGGCTCACCCTGCGTCCTACAGAGGCTGCACAAAGCGAAAGGAGATACTAGCCAGAATGAAACCAGCCCCAGCAGAACAAGCACCGCCAGCACGAGCCAATAATGAGGCCGGCTCCACCGCCATCTACCAGCGCTTGGAGGAACCCGCTCTTCCAGGGAAGAGATGAAGAACCAGCTCAACCCTCCACGTCGAGAGCGGCCTCCACCTCGTCGAGAATTGCTCCCAAAACATCAGAAGACAATTTTAAATGTACGTACCTAAATCCTAGGCTAAAGTTTCTGACAAACGACCAGCGTCAAGACCCATGCGGACCGAAATGGGTAACTGCCCTAGTCGATTTCTGTAGCTAAATTTTTATGGCTATAATATCTGGAAATCAACGGCAATGGTTGATCACAAAATATTAAATTTTAACGTTGATGGTCTCCTGACCAAAATAGATGAGGTAGAAGTGTTGTTAGCGCTCTACCGGCCAGATTGTAGTTTTGACAGACACTAGGGTGTCTACACAATCGATCCACATTAAAGGTCATTCAACTTCCATTGCAAGGGTTAACGGCTACGGAGGCGTTCTCATTGTTATACGCCTTGGTATCAATTGGAAGAAAGTGGCTTCACCACTGACTACAACTGAACCCAAGCTTCACCACCTAACAGTTAAGGTAAATTTGGGGAGACCCATTTACCTTACCGCCCTATACAGAAGACCGTACACGCATGTGCGCAGAGGTCTAACCACTGGGTGGTGGGAGATGTTAACGCAAAACATACCATGTGGTGTTACACCGTTGCAAACAAGGCTGGGAGACTCCTGTTGAGTACGCCGTTTACGGTCGGTCACCCCCAGACTTTTCTTTTCGACATAGAGGTAACCCGCAGGCTACCTCGACGATTGACTTACTACTGACAAAACAACCCCACCGTATCACTAGTTGCACCGCCCTTGACTTTATTACCTCTGACCACAGGCCAGTACTGTATGCAGTTGATGGTAAAGTGGCGACCCGTCGTGCCGACTGGGATCTGTATCGGTCGCAGATTTACCATAACCTGCATACGGTGCCAATTCTCCGCACGAAAGAAGAAGTAGATCTTCAACTAACTTTCATAACTGATGTGATCATAGACGCAGCAGACACTGCGATCTCGAAGTTCACTGCCATTCCGCCGTCTCTGCGACCACCTCCAGACCACATTCATAAAATTATTGCCTTGCGCAATAATTGGAAGAATAGATGGTACAGGACGAGAGATCAGCAAGCCAAGGTCGTTGTGAATTCTCTCACAACGCAAATCCAGGGCTTGATGGAACTCTGGAAAACAGCGCAGTGACATGAGAGACTTCGTAGCACTCACGGAGATCACAGAAAGTTTTGGAAGCTGTTGAAGACTACAAAAGGCAAGACAGCCAATGTCCGTCTTCACGAAGGCGACAATGTTCTGACTGCTGAGCAACAGGCAACAAACTGGCCGACCATTACGCTAGGGACATTACGGCTAGGACGGGCTACTACCACATGAAGCAGCTCAAGGCGATTCTTCGCCGGTGTCAGGGAAACCGAGCACCAGGGCACAACGGGATACATACAGTGCTGCTCAAACAAATGCCCAGGAGAGGGATAGTACAACTAGCAAACTTGCGGTACTTTCCTGACACATGGAAACAAGCGATCTTGTTCCGATTACTAAAGCCAGCCAAGAGCCCACTACCACCCGATCAGCCTGTTACCTCAGATGGGATAATTTTTTTGAGAAGATTCTCACAGATGAGCACAGTGCACCCCCTTCTGAAGATAGTCAAAAGCTAGCCATAATATGCATAAAAACATAGCCACGGCTATGATTTGCATTGATTCCACCCAAGCGTTCGACTCGGTGTCTCACGGGACACTGTGTCAACTGTTCTGTGACCGGGAATGCCCGGAACAACTCTATTCAATTCTAGCTAGCTTCCTGAAAAACAGATCTTTGAAGACACAAGAAGTTGAAGCAAACACGCACGAAGTCTTACCGGCTTACGCACTTATTGACTTCCCCCAATCTATCAGTGCGTCTGAAGCTATTGATACTTAGGCCTACTCTGCTGTATGGTGCACCGCTTTTTCGTTATCTATTGTATACGACAGCTCGACGACTCCAATAATTCCAAAACGGTATACCAATGAAAGTGGTCATAGGTACTTCATTCGAGCATCGGAGCAACAGTGAGCTTCACGAGATCTTTGAACTGCCTACAGTGGATGAATTCATTCAACGTAGACATATAAAATTTTTCGACTCCCTGCAATACTTGACAAACCCGGTGTTTAACACGATAACCCCCGCTCCGTTCCCCCATCGATGGCAGGACGCTGTCGTGGCTGGAACGTTTTAGTCTTAGGTTTTAGTGTTAGTGTTTTTCGTGGTTGCAAGCTGAAGGTGAGCCTCATCACCTAGTGAGTGTATATGTATTGGACTTCTTAACAACAACCTGAAAGTATTATATTTGATGCACTCCTGCGAATGCAGCACGAGGAGACAGCTGTAATTCCAAATTTATTTATTTATTTTTGTCATTGTATGTATATTATCAATAAAGAGGTATTGCAAGAGAGAGAGAAAAAAAAAAATCCCGTTCATTTGGAAACCGCCACCTGATGTGAACACTGCTCTCTCTGCACTGGCACTTACTGCTCTACTGGAACCATGGCTTTCTTATTCAACTACCTCTGCATCTCTCTTTCCTAACCTTGATATGTTTTAGTCCTGCGTTGTCAGACCTAACACTTTCCTAGTGGGATTATCTGCCTTCGTATCGCTAAAACTAACACATCCTTGGAAGGGATCCCATACGGAGGACGGTCGCCGTGGCCCTACAAACTTTACCTAGTAGTGTCTCTCCCAGCGATACATTCTGCCTCTCTCCGGTTCACACTTGCCTTTGAAATCTGGACGTTTGCACCTACCCTTAGATACCGAGTGTGAATTAGTGGTCATTCCATGACCATATAAACCTACCCTGTACCTCTTCTCCTGAACATAGTGCAGTCGGGGCGCACCTTCTAAGTTCTTATGGAGTCAGATCAATACGAAATATGCTGTCCGCCGACCAGGAAAAGGTTCAAGACCACAGATTTACCCGTTTTATCTCTTTCTTGACGCCCGCCGGGCAGCGGCCGGGTCGGCGAAATCGTATTCCGTGCGCCCCCCCCCCCACCACTACCCGACAGTATGTTTCAATGGAAATTTCGATCTGATTTTAATTATTTATCGAGGATCTGTCGCCTTGTCTTTAGTATTGTGTGAGGATTCCACAAATACGAATTAATTATATTATTAAATTTCAACCCTAAATAATGATTTCTGTCAGTTTTTATGGGATGGAATGATTCTGTAATTATAGGAGGAGGGGGTGTCGGAAAAGTAAAAGCTGAAGATCTTAAGGTGATTTCTTGTGAAACATGTAGATAGCTTTTGCCTCGTGACAGTTTGGCCGTATCATCAGCATTAGTATCTGTTAAGTATCCGTTGTTGGTAAAAAAAAGCCATTTATGATAAAAATTTGAGTTAACGGCGCATTAACGAACTTAACGCAAAAAGCTCTTCAATAAACCATGTTGCGAGCCATCAGTAGATATTACTTTGGCCGTTCTTCGAACCGGCTTTAATAGGATTCTTTCATAAATACTTTGGCTATTTTTTTTTTTTAAATTAACTCATGGATCTAGGCAGGAATACCAATTTTTTTTTTTTTTGATTATTTGATTTAAATATGACAAAATTACGTGATGATCGCTTAGACCTGCGCATATACCCTGAATATCATTATATTCACTTTTATATGTTCTACGTCTGTTAACTGATTATATAGTTAACGTTCAAGTGGATATTTATAGAACAAATTTATAGTTTATCGGTGTCTGGTCCCAGAGTGGACTAACTAAACTGCCTCTAAAGACAGATAGATAAACAGAACACCGTAACTGCTTTTAAGTTGAGCTACCATCCCTTCGTGCTCTCCATCAACAATATGTTCGGTAATTGAGAGCCAGACCTGTTCACCGAAATTTCCAAGAAAATCCGCAACGCTAGCCATTAAATTAATTAACTCAACACTTAATTTTAGTTTAATTACTTTTGGTTTAAGTAACACCCCCGCACAAATTCTCTCTTTGTTGAAACGCAGTGAGAGAACTTTTACTATCAGGGCTGGATCTATTTTAATTGTTGAGCCCTTGAGTGAAAGTTGACTCACTAAAGTTTACTCAAGAATGAGTTGCCTCTCTATTTCTCCCTGTTTGATTGGAAAAAAAACAACAGCAATCATGATCTTTTAGTTCGGGACGGAGTCTTCACCACGTTAGAGATAGTTTGAAACGAATGTAATCGTAGATTTATAGGACAAATGCTCTGTAGCCCAACAATGGCCGGCTTGGCATAAAGTGAAGAAAATGAGCAGTAAACATTGACCAAATTGCTCTCCTCAGCACAGTGGGTGGAATTGAAAATTGTACGATTAATACCAACATCGAGAATCGATTTTACTTAATAAGGGAATGATCCGGAGTTTTCACTTCGTAATTTACAACCAAAACAAGGTAGGAAGTATTAACTCGAATTGTGACCAATGGGATTTGTATCGTCATGGGATTATCAATTTATCGATTCTTTGAATTGACTTTTGTATACCCGATTATCTTGTGATGTGGCTATTTGTGTACCATGAGTTATCCGGTATTGTTGAGTGTTTCAAGAGATGACATTCAGACCGGTCCGATCATTTGCATAGTTATTTACCTAAGAACCCATGGTAAAGTATCTGACAGGAGAAGCCGCCCAGTCACTTTGATCACATGTGCAGACAGCATCCTACAGCCGACCGAATTTAAGAACAAACAAGCCACATTGAGACCTACCCTCTGCACGCAGTTAAAATCAAGCATGCCCATTTAAACACTGATCTGGGGCTTATTTCGACCTCCTCGCCTACAGTCTTACAGTCCTATATTTTTCTGTAAACTATGCTGTTATGGTAATTTTTTTTTATCAATAAAGTGATTTTAAGTATTTCCTGTTGTGAGATCGTTAATTTTAGGATGCTCACATAGACGGATATCAAACGAAACATGATCAGCACGTTCTCATTAATAAGTTCAGTCTCTCCCACCGGACTCAGCAATAAACCACCCCTCCCCCCCCCCCCGCTGCGTGAAATACCCCTGCAGCACCATGATAAATAACAGGATCTACGCTATGCACAACCGTACATACTCGATAGCCGCGAGAGTGGATCTGTTCCTAGAAGGGCTGCATTATTAACACTAGGTGATGGACCCTCCCGTCTTTCTCTTACAAATAATATAACTGCGGTGTAATCGTCTTCCGTCTGTATAAAAAAAATACCTTAGTCTGTAGTAGCGGTTATATAAAATTCAAATGTAAGAGAGATAGGTTTTTAAGAAAGGGGAGTGTGGCACCTCCCGATATTCCCTATTAACTCTCCATGTCCTTAACCCTTTAGATATTTCCAAAAATACAAGCTAGTTTATAACTAAAGTAAACAAATTTTCAAAAATGTCAACTCAAGTGTGATGCTACGAAAACTGTAATTACATATATTAGATGTTACTAATTCAATTGATATCCACCTCTTTTTTTAATCACTAAAAAATTGATCAAGGTTAATTGTCTCTTTATTATTTTTCATGAGGTTGTTTATTTTCATTGCTGAACAAATTACTCACTTCCTACTTCTACTGGGCTGACCCTCTTTTGTAAGCATACAATGATTTCAACCGATAAATCCTCCAAAGTAAAACTGACATTTTTTTTAATATGCTGTACATGAACGATTGGTTTGTTTACATTGAATTTAATGTACGGATTTGGTGTCAACATCTTTATTTTTCTTTTAAAATAAAGTTTGTTTGCTTTTGTTGAACCATAATTACAAAAAAAAACCTGTTTTGATGGCCAAGTAAATAAAAAGGGTAAGTAATAAGATCTCCGAATTCAAGAAAAAGTAGCAAAGTCCCTGGAAAATAAGAATAAATCTTGTAAAGGTTAAAGAGTAATACAAAGTCGGTTCTGAATGCATACAAATGATTTTGTTGAGGTTGATCAAGCACATTTCCCGATAAAAACAAAGATACATATTTTATCTTAGGGCATATCAACAAGCAGGACCATTGATAGAATATTGAGCATTGGGAATAGCACAAGTTTAGTATAAACAGTTTATAAGTGATTTGTTGAATTAATTAGTTAGTACTCCCGAACGCACCAATTGGTACTATTAGTAACTGTATCATACAATTTACAATCCTAAAATGTTTAATTTGGTACCGAACCCACCAGAGTAATCCAACCACTACAATAAACTAAAAATGGTTCAAGCGCCAGATCTCACTAATATTAATAATAATACAGTTTGGAAAACAAACATATTAAGAATTATTAATACTTATTATTTGCTTTCACCAGCCCAGTCTTTGTTCTGTTCAGCCTGCTATAGCATTACTTTAATGCATAAAACTATTTACAATTCTATTTTAATCATGAATAAACACAAATTTAATTTACCAGCAACGAACCAATCTGTGTTGAAAATAGATGTTTGCTTATGATTTAAAATAAAAAACTACGTATCCAAAAGCAATTAAATACACAAACCATATAATTGATAGTGGATACACTCTTTCTTTTTATAAACTATATACATTTACACTTTACTTAACTAACTAAATGACGAATATATACAAAACTTTAGAGCAAACAATGATCCACTTTCATAACAAGCAATCCCTTCTCAAAGCCACCCCCTCATTCCGGCCGCAAGATGACAGGGTGGATTTACCCTTTGTTCTATCTCAATGGTGCCTAGTCATTGAGTAATTATCGGATCCTAATTTTATCTTGAGCAATATCGGGGTGCTAACCGAACTGCATGGCAACCTTACGCATTTCTTCTTCTCATACGGGTTGTGAAAAAACATAAACCTGATTTCAAGTTGGTAATAGTTTTCTTGTCACCACGACATAAAATTTACATTATTATTGAATTGTATGTCTAGGCCAAATAGAAGTTTCAAAAATACCTGAACTGGCAGACAGACACAGTGGCAAAATCATTATGGTTTACCTACAACCAACAAAATTGTTTATTTTATAGAGGCTCACTATAAAAAATTCACGCCTTAATGGGCTATTAAATGTACATTTCAATTTATACTGTTATCAGTTTATTGTCGAGCCAGGAAGGTAAAGCTCTACTACTATCATTATTCAAGTACAATACATAATGGGCAATCGTATTTCTGTATCGTTGTATTACAATAGTGGACGTAAAAATGATTCAATTGAGCATAGATTTTAATCATATATTCAACAACACCTGAAATAGGATTGGGGTTTAACCACTTGTAGTTAATATACAGTTGAAAAATTCGGCCGATTGGTTAACTTTTCAGACTTTAAAATTTTAATTTTTTCCTATGGTTAAGGATTTGTTAAATTAAGCTATTTTATTTGTTAAATAGGCGATTTTAAAATAAGGTTTTTTTTTTATTGATTTGATTTCTGTTTATTTTTCCTAATGATTTTTTTTTATTACTTTTCGTTTGTATATTATCATTTTATAGCCATACACAGTGACATGCAAAGGATTATCGTATCATGTCACTAAGATCGCTCACAATGGATAAATTAAGGTAGTTTTGGTCAGAAATACGGCGTCAATATTCAAAATCGTTTAATGTCGTTTTTATGAAACTGACAACTTTAAATAAGTTTAATGACATTTTGTAATGACAGTCCACTACAATACAAAGACACATTGCATATTATTAATAAGGGATCTTTAGTTTGATACCGTACTCAATATAATAATTAAAAGTAATCGATTGATGAGATCGCTTTTATTTTTAGCACCGTTTTAATTACTTTTTGTAGTAATATTTCAAAAAAGAAATATAAAATAGACTTCATTTATTAATTAGTATGAAGGGATTCAAAACCCTACTAAAAATATATATTTAATCTATTACTAACATATATAAAAAATAATAATGTTATCATAGCAACAAACCTCTATGTAAAATTTGATGTCTTAAGTTGAACAAGAGGGCTCACAAGGAAACACGGGTGGAAATATAATGGTTTATGATTAATTGGATAATGTCACTAATTATTTTAATTATATTTTCACCAAGAAAACGGAGGTATACAATGTTCCAAGCTCAAGATCAAATATCAGATTTTGTGTATATATGCTCGTATATATTCATTCATTCGTCTATCTTCATGTATATCAAAATCGTTCATTTAAAAATTATTGCCTACAACAATAAATACGAAGATAGTGTTAGAATAATAAAAAATTATATTCAATCCCGTTTTAGAAAAAAATTCTGTGGAGGTGCTGGGATTTGAACCCAGGACTTTCAGCATGCGAAGCAGACACTCTACCACTGAGTTACACCCCCTGATGTCAGCTCGGTGGCAGTCAACTAACCTTAAGCGTTTTATTGACATCGGTTAAAAACTTTTTTGATATTAACTAGATTAATATTACTACTTGTTTACTGGTGTCTTAATAACGATGTTTATTTCGTGTTTCTTTATTTACCAAAATTATTTAAATATCAATTTTTCACATATTCAATTTTTGATAGACAGTTATTCTTTATGCTTATCTATCCGTTATCAAGATATAAGCAGTCAAAGTGGATTTTTTTTTTTTTTTCAGAAAATATGTTGTTTTTATTGACTAACAGTCTGTTAATTTTGTTGGGTAGTGGGCTTCCCATATCTCCCTGTCTTACAACTTAAAATTAATCAAATTTTACATGGGCGAATATGTTTCTAAAATTTTCTTGTTAGTGCGGAGGTTCCAAGATAACGGTTCGCCTAAGAAAACACCTAATTATCGGAGTATTGGTCACTAGATAAACTTTTTTGTGGTTTCGGGTTTCTGAAGATCAGAAGGTTGAGAGCTAACTGCCTAGCGCTAACCACGCTTGTTCCTAGTGCCGTCTACCAACCTACGACAACCATCTCATGTGGTTGTCTCTAATCTGTTTCTAAGGTTTTGCGCCATGGATTTATTTGTAAACACCAATTACTACTTCTATGGATCTTGTAGAAGTAGAAAGCTATTCAATTGTATAAATATTCCTGCAATATATTCTATAAGCATTTTAACTTTAAAGCCGAGCATAACAGCATTTCTTTGTACGTATTACGTGCTCTTTACTGAGGCCTGATGCACAATGCTAGTCGTCATTATAAATTCCACTTGAGTGTGTTTGAAAGCCGAATTGCGTGGACGGGGGAGCTGTTATGAATGCTAAACTAGCATCTGCCTCCTCGGTGTGTTTTCGCTCATGTGGTTGTTTTGTTTGGGCAGTAGTTCCATGCTGCTAACTTCGCGCATATAACTGGTAATGCGATTAGTATTTTATAATATAGAATTAGTACTTTAGCTGTAGCGATGCTACAGGAAATACAAAAATAATTTGTAAATAGATTTGCCTGAGGATCTATAATTATCTGTACATTTAAAAGGGCTGTGAAAAAAAAATGCACAAATACAGTTCTTTGTCTTTTTGGAAAGAGGGAAAAGGACAGGGATGAAACTGACTACTTTGATATAGCAAAGTAATGAACATTTGTGCGTAAACAGCCAGTAACTAGGTTCCTTTGGCTAATATGGCATCCCAACAGATGGGGTACATCGGTCGGCCTACATTAAAATAGGGGCTTATGGCCTGCCGACCCTCTGGCCTCAGTTCCTTAACGTTCTTTAATTCACAATTGTACACTACCTTCACCATGTCGGGGGTTGAACATATAACAGTTCTTACTTTCCTCTTCCGTCCATGTGTTAAAATTATACAGTCCCTGTATTATATTACAGTTTTGGACAAAGAGTAGAAATGTCATGTAATTCTCATCGTGGTCCACCAACGCATTTAGGCACTCTTTAGAAGGGCTTTCCTTTGAATTATTGGTAAATACATTGCATGACCTTTATCGGCCTTTTCAGTCCACACCTCTTTGGTGTGCTAAATTAATGATAAAAAATGATACATTCAGTAATTTATAGAATACTATATTTATTTATTTATTTTTTAAAATCAATGGCTTAGGGCCATGGAACGTAAAATTCCCATTTTATATATGCATGCATGTTTCTATGCCTTCTGGCGAGTCCCCAGAGACATGAGTATTTCACATAGAGTTTAACATAAACATAAAACATGTGTACAACACTTGTTTTTGGACGACCAGTGTGTTTAGTGTCTCAAACTGATCGTCTCCCTAAATTTTTCAATTAATCTCTTCACAGTTGATGAAGTCAAAACACTATTCCGACCATATTTTGTATGAGATTTTCGAACTGCGGCCGCCAAACTTTTATTATTTTTGAGATAATGTTGAACAATAAATACACGTTGTTCTATCGTGTAACGCTCCATTTTTACTAACCCTAAACTGTCAGCTGTCAAATTGTTTTTTTTTAGGGTTTTTTTTTTTTTAGGGATACCTTACTGCACAAATGGTGGCAAATAAAAATCTTGCGTTGATTCTGGGACACCCTTTACATCTTCGGACGTTTGTGATTTATAAGGTCAATAAAACTGTTATTAATATAATATAACTGAGATAAGGTAAGGATAGATGATTCCAACATTATTTAATTTTGAGTTTTAAAGATATCGTAAAACGGTAGGCAGTGTATTAAAACCTTATCCCTCAGTTATGTTTTATTTTCTCACCTGGGCAGTAATTTAGCGAGGACTTTAAATATCAAATACGGACTAAAATACGGGCTTAGGTATAGCTACTTCCAATGTAAGGAGGGGCATACCTGCCCGAACATACTCAGCTGTCTTCTATATTTAATTAGTTTTATAGTGGCTGTTTACGCCATTTGCGTAAAATTAATTTCATTTTAATTTGAATTTGCTAATTAATCAGTAATTACCCGAAACCATTCGGTATTTCAGTGAATCACAGACGCTGGCGCTGCCTGCCGGCTCGATCAGAGTTTTTCCCCCCACTTTTGACACTCGACTGGTAACTTCTTGTTCATTATAGCGTCCTTTTTTGTCTTCAACAGTTGTCATTTTTTCACACTGTTTTTCAAGCGTATTCTCAACGCCATTATTTTTTATTTTTGTCATTATTCAATTCACGATTACGCAGTCTTGGAGAAGCGACATTTCAGATTGAACGCAGACAGCTATTGGATGAATCGGGACTTCGATAAATCTGGAGTTTGGGCCCGGATCTCTAGGTTGTCGGAGTTCAAGAAGGGAGATTCGCACGCTGTCGTCACATCGCAGCAGGTAGGAATTTACATTACTGTGTTTACATTTGAAATTGTCATTTCTCTAACGAGACTCTCAAATAATTACAGTCCACTTAAAACTCAAACGTATAGCTAATTATCCCCAGCCTAATTAGTTTCTCGAATCAGTCGCCTCGTTTGCCGGTTGCGATTTCAACTGGTGAAATTTCAAACAGTGGCTTATTGCCTCGCTTTACTAAACAAGTTCAGTATATTTTTTATTTTATTTTTCACTGTATACGAGGGTGGCCTGAAAAGTTTCCGACCTAACAAAGCTTTTATTTCACTAGCTTTTATTTATTTTATTATCATCTTCATGTTAAGGTCGGAAACTTTTCAGACCACCTGTGTACACATTCATTCTAGAAACAGCTAATGTGATCATTCCCTCATGGGAGACATGTACATGAACTGCGGGTGTACTATTTTATACGCAAAGGACCAATCTGAAAGAATAACTGTATGAATGAAAATTGCAGAACTGTAATCGGTCCTTTCGCGGAGAACGGTCCATAAATCAATGGGGTTTGTTAGAGAAACCGTTTTGGGTGTGAACGCTCTTAGAAATAATTCAAAACTTAGATCACTTAAGGGGTAGTTATTAGTGAGATGATATATCGCACCGAACAGGCTCGACTGGTGAGCATAACTCTTCTGTTCTTCTGTGCCCATTCGCAGCCGTGCAACTGTTTCTCGTTTTAACCGAGTTATCATTAAAGTTTACATTAAGTAACAATTAATAAATAATTACCTGCCAAAAATAATAATTATTAATAGTTTAATTACTGAATATATGTTAAAACACATGCCAAATAAGCTCAAATTAATATCGATAAAATACAGGTCTCCTGCAAAAAAAGTTTTCTCTTGAACTACGGATAGTAGTTAACGGAAAATTACTCCAATTTCAAAAAGCGCTTAAATATTTGAGGAATGAATGATTTTATTTGTATTTGGAGCACCCCTTTACAAATTGATTTGTATCTTTACAATGTATGCAGATCATGCTGAATATTCAGTAGTTCCAGTAAATAGTTTCATCTACTAATTAGTATTCCTCATCCCTGTTCCGAAAATAGATATTTCGTCCCATTTTCAGGACCGGCAAAATAAACAACGACTGTAAATAAAAGAGATTGCAACAGTCATCAGGTTGTATATTATGTATGCGTTTATCGATTTTTAACTGTCGATAGGGAAGATAACTCTGTTACTATTTAAAGAGAACGGCGCTACTAGCGTATTATTTATAAGGTGTGAATAGATAATAAATAAGTGCATGAACGGTTGGCGGCCCTGACCCGCAGCGCTTGGATAAATAACTAAGCGCCCCTTCCCCAGAGCCATTAGCCTAAGTGCTACTTACGGGAATGTCTGAGCGCTGAACTGCCCAGCTGCCCGGAACTAATATCTCCTGATATCTGTATGTATTCTATCTAGTATGTTCTTTGATACGTATGCAAGGAGGTGTCAGGGTAATGGCAAACATGTTATTGATTATAAATGAAATATACACTTGGTCTATGTTATTGAGTGTAAAACTAGTTAATTTCAAAAATTAATATATACGTAATACAGTGACATTTGAAGCCGCTGTGAACATTGTAACCACTCCTGTGGTCACATACGAGTCCCTCCCCTTATAACTTGATTACCCTGTCAAGTAATTCACAACTGATAAAGAACCGAGCCGCGTTTTGAAGACTGGCATTGCCAGCAATAAAGCGTTTGAACCAAAGCGCTGTCGTAATTCGAAACAGCTAACAAATTTCTCCACCGAAATCTTCGGTCGCTCCGAAATTTAATCCACCTCCCACTGAACTAATTTATTCGCCTGGAGGCATCGCACAGAATCCTTTTTTTCACTAGCAACTTTCAAGAGCGAGAATCACAATTTTTTTTTTTTTGAACATTCTCGTTCTAATATATAATAATAAATAAAACACCATGACAGTTGTAGTACACAATTACATTACCGCATAATATTAATGCAATTATATAAAAAAAAGGATTAGTATATTGTTTTAAAGACAATAATAATTCTGCAGGACAATGATTTTGGGCTCAATCCCTCATCTGAAGGTCATATTTAGTCTCTATTTGTTTAACTTCTGTATTTATCGTCTTCAATGTAAGCTATGACATTGTTGTGATTGGTTTTTTATTAATAAAGTCTTCTTATGTTTTTACTGTTTTGAGATCGTTAACTGTAGAATATACAGACAATAAGTTACGTGTCCCTTAATCCTTAAAACCCTTCGGGCTCTGCAATCGCCAACTGTGGATCCACCGCTTCGAACTTCAGTACTAAATGAATCTAGGGAGGGAAGGGGTGTGCTGAAGTTCGGGATCTCTCCAGACTAAACGGGTCGATATGAGAAGTGGTGGTGGCTTAGGAATAAATTATGACGGGATGAAGGCTCAACAGCTGCCCCTTCAAGACATCAGGGGCCTAAGTGGTCTCGACCATGGGTAAGGGGGGCCACTTAGCTAGGCAGGGGAGTCCGGCCAATATTTCCGCGTGCTGGTGGATTAACAGGCCTTTGTATAAATTGAATGGTTAAAATTTGATCTTGATCAACTTGGATAAACATATTGTTGCCTGGAAGGGAAAGACTATACTTTCATTAAAGAACTCCTACCTGATTGTATATCATCTCATCTGTCTGTGTGTATGATCTATGATAGTGGTTGTAAAAATGACGAAATAATATAGATGTTTAGAGTAGGTTTTTTTTACGATCGTCTAATGAGTTTTTAAGAAACATGGAGTTCTGTATGAATATCTAAGTATTGTTTTTTTTACATTGATACGACTTATATTTCGTTGATTTTGTTTATTACACCTAATTGACCATGTTATTTTCATGACTCTTTCTTGATTGTTTCATCTGAAGTTATATTAAATTATTTTTATTAACATGCATATTCAACGCCATTATAATAGTCTCCAAGATAGACAGACACACATATGACCATAAGTGTTACTGGTTTTGAAAAAAAAATAAAGGGAATTCTAAAAATATATTTTAGTTTGTATTTGCCTGTTTAGTTTGTCTTTAAAGAGTAAAAAAACAAATCTTTTCTGATAGTTTATGTATCAACTAGTTATATCTTATCCAAAACATAATCAGAAATATAACAATTGATTCATGATCATTTTTCATGGTTTTCCTTGCTTTCCTAAAGCACAGGTGGACAAAAAAGCTACATAAAAAACCTTGACAGTTAGCATAAACCACTAACGTCCCTCTTATAACTCTCATCCATCTGTTCTAACCACAAACACGCATAAGTGAAGGGTTGCTGTGATGGTGGTGATACAGGTTACATCAGGCTCTTCGAGGAAATAGACAAATTAGTGGGATAGTTGCCAGTCATAAAAAGGTGCATTTCGACTTATACTGATAGTAGAAATGTTAAAATACAACTAGGAATGTTGAAAAAAAATAAACTTTATAAGAGTCGGACTTGTTTCGCTAACTTTTAAGATTTATCAAACAAATTTTAACTAGAAATTATTGATCTGGGTGACCAGATATAAATATTTTTAAAACATTAGTAATAAAATATAATATATAAATTTCTATTTTATATAAATGAATCCTTTCCCTTTCAGTCACCTCGTTTATTTTTGGGTTTAGATTCAATTGAGACCGATACTAAGTATATTTGAGCAAGGTATAGTTTTTTTCAACTTAACGCTAATGCAATACGCTCAGGATTTGATAGAGGAATAAAATCTGTCAGTAGTTTAACATTTAAATAAATGGCATCCCTAAAATTTAAATATTTCTAATTATTCAACTATAGAGCGTAACAAACAGCGTGGTGCTTGCGGGTGATTCAGGTAAATATATAAACGGAAATATGTATCCTTAGAAAAGATACATTAATTATACATTGCCTTCAAGTGTTTTGAATTTGGATACAGTTGTAAATCAGATACTTAGTGTATTGATACGCGAGGAAGTATCCGAGTATATATTAAAAGAAAAATACACAGTGCGCTTAACGTAGCAATATACACTGACAGGCAAAAAATTCCACCCACCTGATTTTTTCATGTTTTCATCTGAAAATATTTCTGCTTTGGATTGGTCAATTTTTTCTATGAATATATATGTATTTTTTTTATTTTTTTTTCAATTAGAAATGACAATATAGAGGATAGTAACCCATAATCCTTAATTCAATTAAAGGACTGTCGTTCCCAATGTTTACTTTCCATGAAATTAAAAATGTTTATTCAGTGTTATTTGCGTTCTGGTGCAGCAAATTTTTCGGCTACGATATTTTAATTTTCTCAATTTTAAGTTTAAAAATGTCCCTTCGTGCTGAGGATGTTGCAAGTGGTGTGGCACTTAGTGACGATGGACGTTCCATAAGATATGCAGCTAATGCCATCGGAGTTCCCTATGAAACTCTACGAGACGCCGTCAGGCGTTTTCGAGAAACTGGGTCTTACCATAGAAGGGCCGGTTCTGGACGGCCAAGGGCAACAGAACCACAGGATGGCCGATTTCTCACTTTAAGAATTTTACGAAACCGGCACCTTACCGTTGTTCAAGCGATTTATCAGCTCCAAGAAGTTCGAGGTGTGCAAATTTCTGAACGTACTGCTCGGAGAAGATTAAATGAGTATGAACTAATGGCTTTTCGCCCAGTAAGAGGACCAGAACTCACAAGAGTTAGAGTACACAACTGGCTTTTGCTCGAGAGCACAGTCATTGGACTATGGACGAATGGTGTGCTGTACTTTTTACAGATGAATCTAGATTTGTTCTACGATCTCCAGACGGGCGTGAAAGGGTGTGAAGAAGAAATGAAAGGTATGCAGCCTGTAATTTCACCCAGAGCCAACCTTTCATCATGGTTCCTTAATGGTGTGGGCTGGGATTTCAATGGAGTGTCGCACAGAATCGGTTGTGGTTCGTGGAGGGCCTTTGACGGCCACTCGCTATGTAGATGAGATTTTGGAACCTCATGTCTTGCCTGTCCTCATCGAAATCAGCGATCATTCATTTCTAATGCACGATAATGCACGCCCACTTGCGCTCACATAGTACAGACGTTCCTTTATCAGCACAACATTGAGGTCTTAGCCTGGCCAGCACGTTCTCCAGATTTGAACCCTGTCGAGCATTTATGGGATAACCTCAGAAGACGAATAAGAGCGCGTTCAGCACTTTCTGATAAACTGCAGGACCTTGAAAAGGCTCTTCGGGAAGAATGGGCTAACCTCCAGCAAAGGGACATTTTCCGACTGGTGGAAAGTATGCCGAGGCGTCTTCAAGAAGTAATAAAGGCAAGAGGAGGAAATACGCGCTATTAAATGATCCTGTCATTAATTTCTTTTAGGATAAAAATGGTTATTTTTCAATTTTTCTTTTCATGTTTCTTAGCAGTTCACATTTTGATTTTAAATTTTTAAACAAAGACTCATTTAATAAACGTTAAAAACCTTATTAAAGGTAAAAAAGATTTTATAAATTCAATAAATAATAAGTATTATATACAATTACCATGTATTATATACAAATACAATTTTTTTACAAGTGGGTGGAATTTTTGGCCTGTCAGTGTATATTTTTAGATTTTAACATGGAGCACAGTAAATCTTGTACATGCTAGGTGGACTAAAGTCAATTCAAAGAATTGATGGTCCCGTGGTAATAAAACCCCTCTAGGTCACAATTCGAGGTAATAACTATGGCAAACATTCCAGATCTATCATTCATAAGCGGTTGAAGTTGAGTGATAAGGTAATTCAATTTATGTAAACAATTTATTCGCAATTTTGTAGTATTTTCAATAACATCTAAAAAGATTTGAAGCAAAAAATATTAGTATAGCTGTGATGCATTTTTCTTTAGGGGGTAGTATTTTTTTTTTTTTTTTTATATAAATTTGATTCAAATGAGAGACAATATGTGTAATAATAGGTTTATAAAAAAATACGTTAAAATTGTTTTTCTTTAGTTTTTAATGTTTCAACGTATTCAGTATTTTGTATCTATATTTATCCAAGCTAAGTTTTTAATATTGTATAGTGACAATCCTGAGCTATACAATGATATATAATTGAATACTACTTTGTTCCCCAGTATTTTTTAATTTTTTTCAGATGGTGCGTGGGATGGGCTACAGTTACAAATTTCAAGTTTTTCGAACAAATTCTCTGAAAAGTGGGCTGCAGCCAATATGATGTAGAACGTTTTTTAAATAATAATAAAATTTGGTTAGAGGGCACAGATATAGAATTTAAGTATACATCAGTCCTGTTCCTTCTCATCATCTGGAACAAGTCGGCTTCAAGGTAGACCCGAGAGCTTTGGAGACTCGTCTTTCAGAATAAAAAAAAAACACAGCTGCTGAAGTAACAGATCGTTTGTCAGGTCACAGAAAGGTAGCTACTTTGATTGGAAAAAGTTCGGAAACTTCAGAAAAAATGCTGATGTTATTTGTAGAGGCAGCCAGTTGAACAGTAACAAGGGATTAGCTTATTTAGTTAGTAAATACACCAGTGACTCTTATTAACAGACGCGAATGCGGTCTTTGACTGCGCGGCATCTAGTGTTTCCCAAGTCCAAAAATTTGTGTTACCTTTTAGATGAACATATTTCTGTGACAGAAACGCACGCCGAAATTAAACTTCAAAAGTCATACTGTGTAAAAGTACTGAATGATTAATTGAAGTGAAAAGAGAAGTTCTAAAATATGTTGCTTCTATGTCGTCATTCACATTAATTAGCAAATGGACTTGTGTGGGGAGCTTTGGCCACAGCACTTATGAACAGATATTTGAAAACTCCGATGTTAATGATGAGTTTCTATTTGCATTTGTTCGATTGATGTTGAGTGCGGGCCAAAATATTATTTGGCAAAATCCCCGGCCATCATCCACACTCTAATTCCGACCAATTAAGTTTATTATTTTATTTGATGGTATAATTTATATGTTGAATTGTGTACATCTTTTATTTCGTACTTAAGTTTTTTAATAAGAATTTTCACCAAGCTTCTAAATTATCAAAAAATGCTTCTAAATTATTCAATAAAACAACAGAATATTATTCATCCTAACCACAACAATCAAATAGTTAAATAAAAAATTCTTGTCCACCTAAGTCGAGACTTTGTATCACTGTGTGGCGTAGTGAATTAATTCCTCTTTGACGCAGTATGAAAAGAGAATTTTACATCACAAGCCTAAAAACGAAATGCTACCACCCATAAAAAATTAATTTCTCCTTGGCTAGAGATGCAAAGCTGGATCTGTCTTTATGTCGTTAATGGATGAATATTTTATCTTTGAAGTATGCTTTAAGTAGTCTGGGTAGCTGTTGACTTAGCATCTGTGAGTTCTGTAGTATTTCCGGACTTCTGCTCCCTGATATGCTTTAGAATAATCGTACTTGTTTGGATATTTTAATAATATGTCCATACACTTTTTATTTTATTCTTTCGCTATTATATTATGATTGAGTGAATTCCATGTGTGTTTTCTTCTTTTTTTTTTTAGGCCATTGAGCTGGGCTCCCAGCTACGTGTCATCTTGAAGGCCTCTTGTAACCTGGAGGAATCTTTGGATGTGCTAGTTAGGTGAGTGAAATATAGACTTTTTAATAAAAATAAAGATAATGTACGCCAAGAATATCGCAATCCATGAAAGCCTTTTAACTATAAAAAATAAAAATCCGTTTGAAACAAAAACCTAAACATGTCAACATTTGCATTTTTATTTCGTTTAATAGGTAAAATAACAAAAATATTGTTCTTCCACAAGTATAAGATGTCTGCATAATAATAGAACAAGATGCATAAGATGTCTGTAGAAGAATATGCATCAATGACAACAGAGATTTTGCAGCGCAGGGCTGGATAATTCCAGTCTTCTAAATAGGAGAAAAACATCAGATTTGCCGAATTGACAAAACCGAACATGTTTTTTTTTGAGGAGGGGGTTTATTTAAACGAAAAGACTAACTATTTCTTTATTAGAGCCTGATGAGGAAAAAGAGTGTTTGTTTCGTGTAGAAAGTTTTAATAAAATAAATATAGGTTGGAAAGCTCATAATTTGTGATTTATTTATTAAAATATACAAAAACTTTTGCAATAGGAACAGAATTATGAATGATAATTAAATAGAGTTAATCTAACGAAACAAAACTAAAACCTGAAAGGAACTTATAGGTCGTCTATCGTCAACACACGCCCTAGTGCATGGAAACTTTGTTGACTTAAAACAGCAATTTTAAAAAAATTAATTATTAGTTTACCACACAAGAATTTGTGATCATTTTGTGAATTTGTATGTATATATATAAAGCGTCTTCCAATAGGGTCTTCCGAACTTTGACAGTTGATAGCGGCCATATTGTTGAAGCTGCATCCGTCGAATTGGCTGTCATTTATTCAGTCTGTTTTGCCAAATCACAATGGACGGATATAGCGTTCAACAACACGTGCAAATGATAAAATTGTTTAAAATGATAACCCATGTCAATATGGGTGTTCTGTTCAGGCAACGTTCCGCGGTCGCCGTCCTACCGAGAGTACTATTCGCAGTGTGGTGGATAAATTTGAGTCCACTGGTTCAGTAAACAATCAACCAACACCCGTACGTCGACAAAACGCAAGATCTGCCGAAAACATCGCCGCAGTCCGTGAGAGTGTGCAGGAGAATCAATAGGCAGTCGATTTCTCGTCGCTCACAAGATCTCGGTCTTTCGCAGACCACAACTTGGCGAATTTTGTGTCGTGACTTGGGCCTGCACCCGTACAAAATTCAACCGACCCAAGAGCTGAAGGTAAACGACTATAGACAACGACGTGCGGTCGTCTCACGTGGAGGTGTGATTTGACCCCGTTAGACTTTTTCTTGTGGGGTTTTCTTAAGTCGCAGGTCTATGCGAATAACCCACAAATCACAGCGGCCCTCAAAGCCAACATAACCCATGTCATCGGTCAAATGCAGCTTGATTTATGCGCCAGAGTCATGGACATTTCGGATGAGCGCCACCCAGCGAAGCCGCGGTGGACATTTGCACGATGTTATATTCCATACATAATGGCATTGATAGGCCTTTCAAACGAATACAAAATTTCAATGATATCTCACACACACTTTGTTTTATTTAAATTTAATGCTAGGAAGCGCTTAATGAAAGACCCTCTATATATACATGGACTGAGCACAATAGCGATTACAGCGCCCCAAGCACCCCTCGGGCCGATCGGGAATACAGGTGGCACCCCAGCCCCACCTATCTGGTAGCCAGTACATGTTTTCTCATTCTAAGCACACGAGGACTGATCGGAGGATGTGGGTAAAAACCATTAAGCTTACCAATATTTCTTGCATCAGCACAATTCACTAATGTTTACATTTAGGATTACAATTAGCTATTGTGCATGTTCATGGAAAACTACTCGAAGCCAAACGTGCTTTGTGTGACCATCAAAAACTCCGAGTAACGGCCCCCGAGAAGCCAAGGACGCCGATCCACAAATCCCGGATTCACCTCTTTGACTTTTATAACCCCTTTTTAGAAAAGGAGAACATTTATTTCAGATGGAAGGTGGAAATAATATAATAAATAAAAAGAAACCTTATACTTTGAAAATAGGCATAATGGCAAAGAAAATGTTCTTTAACAAGAGAAAAGAAAAGTAAAATAGCGCGATAAAAATAATGAGATAAATAGCTGGCATGAGGATTGATCAAATATTTGCCTTCTTCGGGACTCCATGTTCTTATTTAAATGAGTGGGGAAACTTGCCTACCACATCCAACCCTAAAAACTCTCAATGTTTTTACGAATGTTAGCGAATTGCCATTTATTTATTTTTTTCGAAACACGACTAATGCACTCTGAAATCTCAATAATACAGCGAGGACTCTATGCCTATTTTAAAAAGCTTGAAGTACTTCTGATTCAAAACAAGTGGGATTGTCAAGTTCGCCTCTTTCTTTTCTGAAACCACTCTGACAAGGCTAGACTAGGTCCCTATCCACCAAGTACCAGATGATCCTGTGGTTTATCATTTTCGCCATACACTTGCAAATAGTGTCAAGGTTATTGGTCTGTACCTCGATGCTAGGAGCTGCATATTCCTCTTCCTGGTAGAGGCCTCTATAGTCTTTCTCCACTCGGAAGGGAATCGACCGGAAATAATTATTTTATTGATAAAATGCAAAATGACGTTCTTATTTTGCTTGTTTCCTTGTTTAAATTGCTAATCATCCCTATGTATAAAATGCAGGGGCTTGGTGGATGTATCCTTTCGTGAAGCTAGCACATTTGGAACTTTGAGTAGGAAAAAGGTCTGTGGAAAGGCTCGTAAATAATGTTAATCGAAATGGTGTCATATCTTCCTGGCATTAATCTGGTCTCTATGCACGAATTCTCATCAGCGGGCATAAGCTGGAAGTGAGCCCCCGGACACTTTGCTATCTCAATTGGATCAACTATAAGCCTGTTTGAGATTGTAAGGGGGTTATAGGTGGGTAATAACCACCTCAATTTATATTCCTTACGATATTATTGATTTTTTCGTTACAAAAGAAGGATTTTCTAAATACCTCTCGACGTTCCTGTGAATTACATCAACTTCTCGGGAAAAATACCTGTGAACGCGGATAAATTAGCTGTGAAATCTAAAACAATTTTATGTCAAAATTAGAACGAACGAGTTTTCAAGTTATTTCTCTGATAGAGAACCAACAGTGGACTGTGATATAAAATAACGACGACAAATACCGAAATCGAGTAAAACATAGCAACAAATTATATTAATAATCAATAAATTAATAATTGTAGATTCAATAAATTTCAAACTTACCACCAATAGCAGAATCCCGTCGCCGCTGGCCCGTCTCTCTGTAAGGGAAAAGGGGTGGTTTTCGGGATCGGATAGATCGAAATTGAAAGGAAAATTTTAGGAATCAATCCCATTTTACCTGTCCGGCGATCGGTCCAGCCTCGGGCAGGTTCTTCTGGCCTAATGGATGTTTTTTACTGCTTTCCTCGATTTCAGGCGAAGGATACAAAAAAAACTTCCGAACCATGTATCTGTTATGACTACAATCCAATTCAAACCGATAACTTAGGATTCGACAAACTAATCTCACAAGTTAATTTCGGCACTCGACAAATTCGGATGCTACTACAACGAAGTTAGGATCCATAGTGACTGGTCTCAACAAACCCCCAAAAAGGTGTCCAACGCGCGAGGCCTTTCCTGCTGTATCTCATAGGTAGCAGTAGCAGCGATAGCCAATGAAATAATTTTCTTCTTTTTCTAACATAAAGTTTTCTGTTTTTAAATTTTAGATTGGCTCAAACAATACCTTTAAGTTTATGAAGGAGACAATGCTGTGGACACTATCCGATTCACCCTAATTTTATTCCATTTTCCACTTTCCTAATTTATTAGGAAATGTAAGAAAAACAAGCCTATTTCAGCTAATACGCTATTATTAGATTTTTGTCACGATAATTTATACGAGTTAACTTTTAACAATTAATGGTATTAAGTGAAATGTTTATACTAAAAATAACAACAAATTATCAACTACTAAAACAAGTAAAAATAATTAATCTGAAATAATTAATGTAATAAAACAAATAAAAACAATCAAATTAAAGGAACTAGCCTCGACTAGCCAAAAACTCTAACGTACTAAGTACAAAACACATAAAAATGGTTTGGTATTAGAGGCCCTAGGAGCCCTCAAATTTCTAAAAACAAAATTGATGTGGACTATTCTACCACAAAAGGATCCGGAAGATGGAACCCCTCATGACTCTGAAGAAACCCCCTTTTCTTCTGTATTTAAGACTCCGATTCCTCATGCCAGGATACGAGATATAGTTCATCCTGTATCAGTGAGAATGCAACTAATACATATTGTTTCGGTTGCTGCAGAAATCGATTATATTTAGGTAATCTCCTACGATCACATTTATCATTTTTGTTTTTCGAAGTTAAACGAAATCTCTTTGTATTAACCATTAAACTTTCTTCTTCCTAATTACCATCTTATTCTATTTTTATTTCTTTATCTTTAGTGTGAGTGAGTAGATTCTAATACTAAAGTCACTGATTTTTATTTTTTCTTGGTGGTTATCTACAGAAGCATCTGTATTGTTCAGCTGTTCATCCTTAGAAATACTCACAATTTCTACTGTTTGCGTCATCCTTTGTCTTCATAATTCGTTCCTGCACTAGCATTATCGGATATCCATCAATTTTTTTTTAGCTTGTCTAATTTCACGAGTTTCAACAGTTCCATTTATTCTATTTCTTATATGGATAATATTATTGTTTATTTCTTGTTATCTTAATTGGTTATCTTCCCACTTCCGGTTTGTGTTTTCCTCTTGAGTTTGTTGTTCTTCTTCACGCATTTTATTTAATGTTTCCATTATTCTCTGCAACTTTCCTGGCTCTTTTTGGGTACCTTGTCTCTCTTGTTCTAGACCTACTTAAGTACTATCACCAGACTTCAATATTTCTTCTGTTTTCACTTCTTCGTCTTTCATTACCTCATCTTACTGGCTAGGCATATCGGTGGATTACCGCCCATCATAACCACATCTTGGTTCAAGGACTTACAAAACTCTACAAAACCTCCTTCCGAAAAAATGCTCTCCCTTCTCCATGATCACTCCTAGTCCTGATCTGTCTTCCGACCCCGTGTAAAGAAAGGTGTTTATGGTCATCGTTAAAGTGTATTTTTCACATCTCTTTTCTAAGTATTTTTACTAGAGGCTCGACCCGGTGTAAAGTCTGCACTACTTTATGGGTTTTTATGATATAGGGTTTTTATGATGCCCTTTCCTGTCCTGTAGAATATAAAATAAATGCGTCTTCAAACATTGTAAATTCACTTGACCTGTTTTCAAACCCGTGTAAAAAAGGTGTTTAAACAATCTGCACTATCTTCCACTGAAAAGGTTTTTTTCTGTTTTGTTCGAACAATATATATCCTTAAAACTAATTCTTGTACTCAGAATATCAAGCTATTGACATTTTATCTTCATTCTACATTACTACCTACTGTGAATTATACGGCGTGCTACGCAAATAACAACTCCAGCCGAATTCGCTTTTAATTTACTATAAAGCAACGAGAATGCTCGAAGAAAAAATTGTGATTCCCGGCCTTCTAAGACGGTGGCAGCCAAAGAAACCTGGTCTGTGGAAGTAAAAGGGATGCTGTATCGAATTATGGCAGCGCTTTCGTACAAACGCTTCATGACGTCACTCCATCAAGCGACCAGCTGTAAGTGAAGGTGAATTACTCGAGAGTGTAGCACGTATTCTTATGTTGTCCAATGGATTAGCGGGTGCAATCAGTGGCTTGATATGCGACCGTAAGCGTAATAATTTTTGAAACATGCTAATTGTATGCACGAGAAGAACAGTTTTAAACAGCTTGATAAAAAAAAAAGATAGCTAAGCATTAATATATAGTAAAAATGCCTGAGAAGTCAAAGTGGCCGAAGCCAACATATTTATATAGAAGTGCTTTTTATACATTTTCGAATTCAATTTTAGCAAGACAAGTTGTTAATGTTAATGCAACACGCTTGTCTGTAGTGGTCAATGCCAAGCATTAAAATATTTCCCCGTCGGACATAGTTTATTAGATAGCCACTCTCACTATCCACTCACGTCAACCCCTCCCACATTTTCCCTCTTCTTGACTATGAACGTCTCTTGAGGAGACTCGAGGACAGATTAAAGTGAAGAAAAATGCTTCGTTAGATTTGTCTTTGGGACTTCGTGGCGCACCCATGTCTCTCACCTCTACTCCGAGTTAAAGGGGCTCTTCCCCTCCTTCTGTGCACAATATTTCCTTGGCTCATACCTTTTCCAAACCATCCATTCGAGTCACAATCCTTATATATACAATATGTTTTAGTTCAAATACTTAGTTTACTCCCGGAACCCCCCGTTCCGGAAAGATCCCGTCTCTCTTCATATCCCTGCCTACATATTTGCAGCATATGATCGTTTCTTCCTCGCTTCTCTACTACCCTCTGGAATTATCTAAATCCTAATAACAGCCATACTTCATCCTTCAAAACGCTCCTTTTACAACAACTCCTATCCATCCATACCGGCGCTAGCTAGTTATGAACATATTAATATTTAGTTATTATATTAATATTTGGATGCAAGAATCTTTTTTCACTATTGTAAATTTAGCTGGTGAGTACTTTTTTTTATTTAGTATCAACCTAATGGTTATCATTAAACAGGGTTTTCCTATATTGTAATTATTCTGTGGATCAATCAAAGGTTTTATTTGCTAAATGCAGATAAATAATGTTATTTTTTTCGGCCAAATATGAATCAGGCCATTTCGTTCTCGATGTTGTTTTCTTTATTCAAACCCTGGCAGGTTTTTCCTGGGAACTACTGCGTGCTTTTATTGAGCTTAAGGAGTCACGCTCTTGAATATCGTCACGAGTGATTCCCATTTCCTGTAAGTCGACTTCTAAGAACCAGGTTGCTTTAGGAAGTACTTACAGATCCTGTTTGTCAAACTCTGTATGTTCATTCGCGCCAAGTGACTATAAAATTGAATTTTCTTTTTCCTCATTTTATCCGTTATTTTTCCTGTTGTATAAGTTCCTGGTTGTAACGTCTTCTGTATTCGCTGTTCTCTCTTACGGGTCCCATGATTTTTCGGAGGATCTTTCTGTCTGTGACTTCGACCCTCTCCAACTGACCTTTCCCATGCATTGCAAGACATTGAAATAATTTTATATTATTATTATTTCATTCAGAGGCTTGCACTTTATTTTATATTGTTGTTTTATTTTTTATAATATATTTTTTCTTATTTGGCAGTCATAAACTTATTATCTGAGCACTATTAGGACTTTCTCCCGGAATATTCTTTTTTTTTGTATTATACTTTTATTCTTAAATATCTGCTCGGTTCAGATTGTATTATGATACTGACAGATACATAACTAGTCAAATGTGCAAAAAAAAAGTTAAGTGAAATGTCGCAGTTATGGGTCTCACTGGTAAAGTATAATTTATTGAATTCTTAAGAGTACAGAATACATTTAATTACGAATTAATTATTCAGTATTGTAATAATTACATTCTTGTCAACAGTTATGTAATATGTATAATCGTATCACTAACAAATGATACGCTTATAAATAACATCCTAATAACTGTATCTCTTAAACTTATCAGCTCTATTGTAATTATCAATAACCTATTCTCCTTCCCATGACCTTTTAATAATATCTACACTATTATCATTCTGAATATTTGTCTCCCACGACCTTTCAGTGATATCTGTATTATTATCATTTCTATTATTTTATATATATACTCCCCTAGTCTTAAGAACGTTGTAGATCACTTCACGTAGTCAAAGTATTGATTAGTAAAGTTATAATTGGCGCCCGACAACAAGGACCGGGTTAGACTGCATTGAGGAAATCTTGACCGTTCTAGTCTTTTTCTCCTTCACGACAACAGGGAAGGCTCCGCCACTTGACTACAGAGATACTTCAGCCTGGTAGAAGAACCTCTTGGTTGAAACGAGACGGCACCGCTCACGAGACTCATCGCAGGTACTCTCAGAGCTTTACCCCGACTCATCTTAAAAATTATTATAACGAAGCTCCAAGAACACCTTATCAGATACTTGAGGTATATTTCATTTATGTATTAATTTTATGTGAAAAACTGGTGATAGGATCTACAAAATACGACACATTACAGAAATCGAAAACACAAACATGACTTACACTATGACTAAAGAAGACTACGGTCATTTGCCTTTTTATAACGGGAATCCCAGTGATTTAATATTCTTTGTAAATAGCGTGAGAGGAATATACACAAATGTTTGCGCTACAAATAATAATGCTAGGGATCAGAACCACGTTAGATTATTAACCACAGTTAAATCCAGACTTACTGAACAAGCTAGGGATTGTTTATTAACAAATACGTTTAACCACACTGAGGAATTGTTAGAATACCTAACACAACAATTTAAGGACGCACGGACAGTAGAACAATTAAAAAAGGAACTAATGCATACTTACCCATATAAAAACGAACATCCTGTGGAATTTATTAATCGCATAGCACGGATAAGACCTACAGATGGATGAGACAGTAGGTGATAAACAAACCTTAATAAAATATCAAGATAGGGAAATAAACGATCACATAATTGGAAATTTACATCCCCAATTAGGAGACTTTTTGGCTCACATGGTACTAAAAGATGTAGACAATATAAGAAACGCGATACTGAATGACTGTAGCCACATTATGGAGAGATTATACGGACAAAACCCTCAAAGGAATAATCAACATTATAACGATAAACCCCCTAGAAGAGACATGAGACCACATTATAGACACAATTTTGAACAGATACAGTATAGCAATTATAAACAAAATGACTACCACAGACACGAACAGCCTCGATATAATGATAGATATAATAGTAGGTGTAGCGAAGCGCTACCCATATATGTAAATTACCCTATACTCTGGTGCATATAATGTATTGTAATTCGATGTAAAACATGGTAAAAGCCTTTTCTAGTAATAAAACATAGAGGGATCGGCAGATGTAAACAAGTAACAAGGGACGAAGGTCCTGCAATAAAACCTGAGAGGGTAAGCCACTGCCCCTAATAAAGCAGACCTTCAATCACTTTCCGGGGTCATAAAATCTAAAAGCCATGCCAATAAACAGTCCTATAGGGGTCGAGCGATCACGTATCTCGGTAGGTGTCACATCATAAAACACACCCTTTTAGGCCAACAGTCAATAACTTAACGGGGATTAGCCACCTGGGCATCATAAAACATACCCCCTGCAGCCAGGCTCCGCCTTCCGGTAGGACGGATATTTAAATCAAGGGTTTTCGCCCTGGAGAGACACTCTGTTCCAGTCTCTTCATCTAGACAGCCGCTATCACTCGTCGCGGTACGCCAGGGCCCCGGGGCCCTGGTGGTAAGTCCACTCAGCCTTCCACTGGTCTACACTCTCTCTGCCACACCTCAGCGACGGCACCTTGCCTCACAGCCTCTAGCAGACCCTCTGACGACTTGTACTATTACGCTGCCGATCTCCCGCCCGAACTCTGAAAACTGTTCTTATTCTTTATGAACCTCTGAACCTCTCTCCTGAACACAGTGTATTGTCGGGACACATCCCTATCAATAAATGGAGTCAGAGTACTGCGCCTGCGCTAACTATAGAAGTCGTTTTTCACATCGCTCTGCAACAAACTGTTCTTGTTACCGTTCGTAGGAAGTGCCTAGTTCGCAAAACTGTTCCAACCGACCCTTGGGCGAACCGTTCGCGGTGGACTGTCTACAGGTCAGTGGAAAGAGGAACATTATTATTGCTAACGTAAGTTTTTCATCTCACAATTCATACAGAGGGCGGCCATATTGCAAGATATCAGTCAGCCGTGCTGAGAGTGGGGATAGGAGTGGGGAGTCCAGCTGGCCCTCAGTACACTCTGTTCAGGCCTCTAATTACGCCGCAAGCTATTAACACAAATACCTGTGTTCGAGGCTACATTATATTGAATTTTTTTTTTATTCAATTAAAAACTATTTACAAGAATATGAAACATGCGTTTCTATCAACAAGTTATATCAGAAAATAAAAAAAAACGCTCAAGATCATTGGGACCTACGCCCACTATGTCACCAGTCAAACGCAAGCCACGGCGATCTAATCGGAATATCCCAATAAATTCCTCAGCACCTAGCAGCTCTATGGAAGAGATACCACCACAACCCACCACATCAAAACAAACAACAGTAACTCATGAGTCTCCCTTTTTCACACCCAATAGTTACGAGGTGTTGAAAAATATTGAGGTAGAGGACATGGACTCTACAACAACACCCACACAGCCCAAGCCACCAGCGATATTCGTTCGCAACATTAGTAATTTCAAATTACTATGCACTCAATTGAGCAAAGTTGTAGGTACAGGCAAATATACTTGCCTCAATCGATCTCGGGACACAAAAGTTTCTCCGGACACTCCTGAAACATACCGAGGAATTATAAAATACCTAGAAGAAACCAAGGCTGATTTTCATACCTACCAACTAAAGCAAAAAAGATCGCTGCGGGTGGTGATTAGAAACCTGCATCCCACAACACTAGCGGACGAGATAGAAAAGGAGCTGATAAGTTTAGGGTACAAGGTTCGCCAAATCACGAATGTCCTCCGTGAGGAAAGACAAGAAAATGATACAAGTATCAAGAAACCAATGCCCTTATTCTTTGTCGATCTAGAGCGAAATGCTGGAGTGGAGAAAATCTACGAGCTTAACCACTTATACTACACAAGAGTACAGGTCGAAAAGCCTTACCCGAAACGAGACATCGTCCAATGCCATAATTGCCAGGCATATGGGCACACAAAATCATACTGCTACCACCCTCCCAGGTGTGTGAAGTGCAGTGGGCAGCACAAAAGTGAATTGTGCAAGAAGCCCCTAAAATCACCTGCTGTATGCGTGCTCTGTCAGCAAGGCCACCCGGCAAACTATAAAGGCTGTGAGGCTTATAGAATTCTAAAGTCCAGAAGTGAACAACGTCGTCGTCCTGAAGAAGAAACATCAGCCACAGGTAGCCCAAGAAGCGCCCCCACCAGAAGTTTGAGGCCTTCAGTCTCTTTTGCTGAAACAGTTCGGAACAGAGAGCAGTCACAGGCATTGCCCACACCTCCTCCGCAAGTTCTTCTTTCCCAGCACTCCGCTCATCCCAGAAATCGGCAAACTCAATCCCATCTCAACCACACATCTCGCATATCCCGCCACCTTCAAGCTCTTCAGATCTCACCAGCCTTTTAACCTCATTCCTTACAGAGTTCAGAACCCTAATTATACCTCTCATTTCCCTTCTTACAAATCTTGTCTCCTACCTTATCCCCGTTAAACAAAATCCATAAGTGGATCCTTCCGACTCCTTATCCATTCTCCTTTGGAATGCGAATGGTGTTCGCACCCACACTAACGAACTGACAGCACTACTCCATGACAAAAACATCGATGTAGCTCTTATTACTGAAACAAGACTTACAAGTAAACGACCATTTACCGTTCGACAGTACCAGACTTATCGAACTGATCACCCAGATGGAAGAGCTCATGCAGGTACCGCTGTCATTGTCCATAACTCCATATCCCATCACATAGTTCCTTTGGTAGCACATGATTTCCTTCAATCCACTGCAGTGTCAATCACCACCCTCACTTTTCCCCTTACTCTAGCATCAGTGTACTGCCCTCCCAATAAATCCATTCCCGATTCCCAATTCATCTCCTTTCTAGACTCCATCGGGCATCGTTTCCTTGTGGGTGGGGACTTTAACGCAAAGCACCAACACTGGGGCTCAAGATCCACAAATACACGAGGACGTGCTTTGCTGTCTGCACTCACACGGAGACATTGCTCCACTATCTCTCCTGACACAGCCACCTATTGGCCATCAGATCCCAACCGAAATCCAGATCTCCTTGACTTTTTCTTCTACAATAGTTTAGGAACACTAAACTATTCACTCAAGCGCCTCGATGACCTCTCCTCTGATCATAGTCCTTTATTATTAACCATTTCCCTAAGACCAATTCACAAACCGCTTCCTCCTTCATTTATTAGGGGCCCAGTTGACTGGGACCACTTCCGTCAGCTTCTTACAGAGTCCGTAAACCTCAAATTATCCCTGAAAACATCCCAAGACCTAGACGATGCAGTGCATTCTTTCACTAATCTGGTCCAGCGGTCGGCTTGGGAGGCATCGTCACCCCATCGTCACCCAAGAATCCACAATCATAATCGTTTACCTCAGCATCTCAAAGATCTAATCAAATCCAAACGCCGCTCTAGAACAGTGTGGCAAAGATCCCCGGCATCCTGCTGATCGCCGCTCGTACAATCAGTACTGCCGATTGGTAAAGCGGCGATTGGCATCCTTCCGTTCTGATTCTTTCAATTCCTACCTCTCCTCTCTGTCTACCAGGGATAACTCCTTGTGGAATGTAACCAAAAAAATCCTAAAGTATCAACCTGTTTCACATCCACTCCGTCGTGATGATGGGTTCTGGGCGGCCTCGGATAGGGATAGGTCGGAGGAATTTGCTCTGCATCTTACCCATACTTTCACACCTCACCTTTCTCATCAAAGCCATACTCACAGCAAAACTGTGGAAGATTTCCTAACTTCACCTATTTCTCTCTCTCTTCCACCAAAAGCCGTTAATCCCTCTGAGGTCAAATACCTTCTGAAAAACTTACCTTACAGAAAATCCCCTGGATATGATCTCCTAACTCCTCAAATTCTCAAACAACTTCCTCCTAAAGCCATAATCTTCCTAACCTACATATATAATTGCATTATCCGAACGACGCACTTTCCTCTCCTCTGAAAACATTCCATTATTGTCCTATTCGCCAAACCCGGTAAACCACCCAATGACGCCTCATCTTACCGTCCAATTAGCCTACTCCCTATCCTCTCAAAAATATTTGAGAAACTCCTACTAAAACGTCTACTTCCAATTGTTGAATCCAAAAACCTTTTTCCCACACACCAGTTTGGTTTCCGCCCACGACATTCCACTGCTCAACAAGGCCTTCGCGTTGTTGATCACATCTCCTCAGCCCTTGAAACCAAAAAGTATTGCACTGCTGCCTTTCTCGATATAGCTCAAGCTTTTGACAGGGTTTGGCACGCAGGTTTGCTCTACAAGCTCAAAAGACATTTACCACAGACCCTTTTCCTAATCCTACAGTCCTACCTTTCAAACCGCTTCTTCCAAGTCCGCTGTGGCTTAGAATACTCTAACTACTATCCCATAAATGCAGGAGTTCCACAGGGCAGTGTCCTAGGCCCCATCCTCTATAACCTATACACCGCTGATGTCCCCTCTACTTCCAACACCTTCTTGGCCACATTTGCAGATGACACTGCAGTCTTGTCATCCCTCCCAGACCCCGACATAGCATCCCATAACCTTCAAAAACACCTTGACGAGATCGAGTATTGGTGCAATCAATGGCGGATCAAAGTTAATGAAGCAAAATGCTCCCACATTACCTTCACCCTTTGTCGCAAGACTTGTCCATTAGTTTATTTTAATTCTATTCCTCTCCCAGTAACCGAGACAGTACGGTACTTAGGCTTCTATCTCGACAAACGACTGACCTGGAACCCACATACGAGACTAAAAAGACAAGAACTAAACAGACGCTTTGGACAACTGTACAGACTACTTCAAAGGACTTCCCATCTCTCAATAGAAAATAAACTACTAATCTACAAAGTTATACTTAAACCAATCTGGACATACGGAATAGAGCTATGGGGGACAGCAAAAAAGTCGAACATCAAGCGTATCCAATCCTTTCAATCCAAAGTCCTGAGAACAATAGTAAATGCCCCTTATTATGTCAGCAACAAAACCCTTCATAACGACCTTAATATACCCTACATTCTAGAACTCATCCCTTCCAAGTTTATGAAATTCCAAAGTAGCCTTCCAACCACCCTAATCCTGTAGCACAGTCTTTGCACTGCACCACTCATCCCTATAATCCTCCTTGGAGACTGAAACGGCAGTGGCCTCGTGACCTGCTATAATCGCGTGACAGTGGGAGTCCTGGCAACGGCCAGTTTCTCCAATCATGTCCTATTGTATGAATGAGCGAGTGAACGATGACTGTAAATATGGTATGAATGAGATCATTTATCTGTATTATTATTGCCTTATAAAAGGCAGATTGTAATTATTGCACAATAAAGTTCTATTTTATTTTATAAATGGAGTCAGATATTAAACGCCGACATGGAACAATGGTCCATGTTATTAACTACAACAATCCGCACTTGTCACCAGGGCTAGAGTGATTAGGCACTCCCCTAGTGACCCCCCCGACAGTAGGCATAACCAATTCGGAAACCAAAATCATATTGGAAACAGACAACAGTACAACAAACCCCAAGCTTGACATGAAAAAACAAATTGGAGACAGAATGACAAAACCGATGGTAACTTCCCTTCCAGACCATGTAACCCCCACTCACAAAATACGGTTTCAATGAGAACTGCTAACACTAACAACGTACATCATTTGGAAAACGAAAACCATGAATTAAAAAACAGACTCGCTGAATTAGAAGAAAGATTTGAACATTGTTTTAGACTTAGACAGGCCCGAAGCCAAACCGCCCTTGACGAACATACATTAAACATTTGTAACGAGCTACCACATTTTATAGACTTACATGGACAAAAATGGTTACTTGACACGGGCTCGGAAATAAGTTATATAACACCAAGTTCTATACCCGATGGAACAGAAATATCTTCGGAAGAATTTATTGTGAACACGCCAGCCGGTAACAAAAAAGGACATGGAGCGATCTTCATTGACCTAGCCCCGCGATTAGGATTGTCACATAAATTATTAGTTAAGTTTAAAATATTCGATTTTAGTAACCGTTATAAAATGTTGCTTGGTATGGAAACTATGAAAAAAGTAGGTATGAAAATAAACTTAAATAAAAATGAATTTGTAATTAACGGGAAATTAATTACAAACGGGGAAAATTTAACTTTAACTAAAGAAAAAACTAACAATTACAAAATAGAAATTGATGATAAAAATGAATTAAATATATTGAATAATAAATGTTAGAAGCAACGATTTTAAAAATAGTGAAAATTTGAATGAGAAAAAAAAAGAAGAAACAAAAGAAACCGAAATAAATAATGAAACGAATAATATTGCCAATAACGAGTAAACATATTAAATAAAGAAGAAATAAGAGGTGTTATACGCGTAAATCATTTGGACAATAAGGACCAAGAAGAAGTAATTAACTTATTAAACAAATATCCGAGAATAATAAAAACAGAAAATAAAAAATTAAATAAAACAAATTTGCTAAAACATGTAATTCCACTAAAAACGGAAAAATCCATTTACACAAGAAACTATCGTTATCCTCAACAGTTCAAAGAAGACGTAAATAAAGAAATCACGACACTTTTAAAAAACGGTATTATTGATTTAGCTTCTGGATTTCACCAGATAGAGATGGATAAATGGAAAGATTCTATAACAAAGACAGCATTCTCGACTGACACAGGACACTATGAATTTACTCTTATGTCTTTCGGATTATGCAAGGCCCCCCCCCCCCCAACATTTCAAAGAGCCTTGAATTCTTTATTTAGTAATTAATACACCCAACTCATTAGTTGCCTGATTCTAATATTATAAGAAAATATGACACTATTCTACATTACTTACATTTTGATAGTTTTATTCGTGAAATTAATGAAGTTAAGAAAGGCCTCGTAAACTTTTCAGCAAAAGACTCAATTTACAATTTAACTGTTAAACAAATAGCATTTTTAGAGTATAATGTAAATTCATTAGTAGAATCTAAACATCGTGCCAAAAGAGGTATTTTAAATGGATAAGGGAGCGCAATCAATTGGCTCACGGGTAATATGGATGCTTCGGATAAAGAACATAACAAAATTTTAGAACAACTAGAACATAATGAAAATACCATTCAGATCAACATCATTAAAGACTTGACAATTAATAAAAACTTAATAACAAAATTCAGCGAAGACATTCAACTGTTAAATAAAAATAATCAGAAAATCGGAAACATTGTCACACAAACAGATAAAAATAAATACAAAATTCATCTTGAGGAGTTATACTCTATTATAAATTGCATAACTATTCAAATCTAATATAGATTCATGCATGACTGTTGATTTAAGAAACAAAGAACCCTTTTTAATTTATATAGAAGACATTGATGTGTATATATCGTTTAAACATAAGAGTATTAGTCTTAATCAAAATGTCCATCCCCATCCCGCAAATTGCTGAAATTAAGCCAAGCCATAACGAATCTTTTGTAAATACGACTAGTAATAAGGACATTAGTATATCACCCATATCATTTTCTCACGAAATACTAACATACCACCACATGAATGTATCTTTTTATGAATTACCATCTTTTATTGTACCCACTAATATAAACCTAGAACCTTTAACATGGGATAATTATATAGAAATTCCCAATATAATTCAAATTATTAGTTTAATAATTGTATTTTATCTTTTCTTGTATCATGTAAACCTCAAGTATTCTGATCTAAAGAAATTCCTTAAAACAAGGCTTCAGCGACCTTCGGCCCCCCTACCAGCCGAAGTCATCCCACTACAGACAACAGAGTTCATCCCTTGGACTCACGTATCTCCACCTTACTATTCTCCCAGGTGCTCGAATCTTATGGGAGGAGGAGTTATGTAATATTTATAATCGTATCACTAACAAATGATACGCTTATCAATAACATCCTAATAACTGTATCTCTTAAACTTATCAGCTCTATTGTAATTATCAATAACCTATTTTCCTTCCCCACGACCTTTTATTAATATCTATACTATTATCATTACCATTATCATTCTGAATATTTGTCTCCCACGACCTTTCAGTGACATCTGTATTATTATCATTTCTATTATTATATATATACTCCCCTAGTCTTAAGAACGTTGTAGATCCCTTCACGTAGCCAAAGTCTTGATTGAACTGGCTATCAGAGGTAATAGCTAGTGGTAGTTTTGAAATTTCCCAATTTAACCATGATGACTATTATTACGGAGTTATTTGATTGAAGAAAGATATAATGTACACTTTTACTTTGAGCAATTTTCTTTTATTACATATTGCTTTCTATTATATCACTTCAGAGGTAATGTTGATTCTTCACGGATTCAAAAGCAAAATGCTTGGCTAGCTCTTCCCTTAATTTTCTACACAGAATAAGGGCATTTTAGTTCAGCCAGTCGCTAGCCTTAACACAAACCTTATCATTTTTCATAATCCTCTAAAACCGTAATTTTAAACTCATGCATTTAATGAGAGCTGAATTTGTTACGGTTAAACTTTTGGAACAGAGGGGATTAGATTCCTCATTGTGATATATAAGGGCAAAAGAGGACATTGTTTATTTATTGCAAATTTGTCCTGTACTCACCGTTTCAGCCATTTAGGTATGACGTTGATTTATTATGCCCTTTAAGCCTGGAGCTTAGTAGTATTTTAGTAAGTAGTAATTTAGTAACTTGTTGTTGTTACTTAAGATGGCTAATGCTTCTCACTCAATGCTAAATGTTCAATGTTTTAGGTCAGGTCAAACATGGATTTTGATTCCATTGGCTGATGGAAACTCTCCATGGTGTAAATATACTATTCAGACTGCTCATATTATTATGTTATATATGTTGCTATTCATTTTTAAAAGCGATTTTCATGTATAATTTCGAGGCTCTACCTTGAACAGGGGACTCACAAGTCATATTTGCTCCTTAATATGAAATCAAATATTATTCCGTTCATTCACTGTGTAAAACATACTTAAGCCCATTTAAAATAATAATACATTTAATAGGTGTGACTGAAAGAGTCGTACAACTCTATCACGGGGAAAATAGGTGTCCTAGGTCTCAAGAAAAATTAAAGATGACCTAGTCCTGTTAAAAAACAAAATAGCCAAGTCCTACTAGACCCAGGGGATGCGAAATCGATTAAAGCAGACCTGGTGTGTCGTATAAAAAGAAATGTATTGAACCTGATACAGGCGGATGAGAACACCCCATGGGCCGTGGTGAAGGAACGTTGGAAAAAGGCTTACGGAGGAAGAAGTCGTTTGACACCGGAAGAGGATATCTTTCAAATGTTTAGGGAAACGCGACATCCAGGTCAAACGAAAGGACAATACGCCGGGGAACTGTTGGCACGGTTCAACAATATTACCCAAAAGATGAGGGAAACGATTAACCTGGCAGAAGTAGAAGCCAGGATGGCCTTCTTGTCGACGACTCTAAAAGTACAGCTAGCCAGGGCGACGGGTTAGTGGGATAACTTACCGGGGGACCGATCGTTCGTGGAATGCGCCCAAGATATGATGGATGCTAGCGCCCGTGAAGAAAGCCAAGCAGGGAGCGGAGGAGAGAGGTTGGTCCAAAGTGACGTTCCGTAGACCTAGAATGCCGTAGCAGATTTGGAAAAGAAGGGAGCCACCGAACGTTGAGAGAAAAAGGACGATGGCAGAAGGGAGGAGGCCAGGCCAAGGAATACCTAGAACCGGAGTAAGAAGGGAGGAACGGCGATGCCACAGATGTGGGAGAGTCGGACACCTGATGGCGCAGTGTCCGCGCACGAAATGCTTCGAATGTGGGATGGAAGGGCACCTCGCCAAGCAGTGTCCGTACCTTTACCGAAGAGTGGAGAGGTATCGGCCTGAACCTATGGAAGTAAATGCACAGGGGGCGTGGGGGAGAAATAGGGCCCCCTCCGAATCATCGAAAATGTCGGTAGCCTCAGAGACGGAGGAAGAAGAGGATGAACCCGGGATCAAGCAGAAGCGACAGAGGAGAGGATAGCAGGGGCCACGGAAGGGGCAGGCGGCAGAGTGCGGACGTGGATAGAAAAAGACAAGGGGCGGGTCGGCAGAGGTGTGACCGCACGTTAAGAAATTATAGTGTGAGTGGAAATTACGGCGGTATACCCATTATCCGAGTAGCGAGAGGGGTAAGGAGTAAAAGTTTGCGCCGAGGGGAGGACGTCACAGATCCGACCATGCGCCTTTAAACTAGTCACCCTGGGAGGACCTTGCGAAGTAGAAGGCGAAATAGCGATGGGGTTGGCTAGATGGACGGATAAGGAAGAGAAAATTACAATACATATGGTAGAGAATATGCCGCGGGAATACGAGGGTATTATTGGGTGCGATCTCCTGGGAAAGGTAGAGGCAAAGGTGAGATGCAGAAAAGGGTGGTCTTTCAGAATAGGAAGAAAATCGGAGCAGTCAAGCGAGAGGAAGACTGGGAAAAGCAAATTAGGCAAGAGTATGCCGACATTTTCTTCAAATCCCCCTCTTTGAAGAAAATGTCGGCATACTTGGCATAACGGGGAAGACGATACACGAGATACCGCTCAAACAGGATCGTGTGACGTATGTCAATGAAAGGAGATACCCGCAAGCGCTGAGACAGCATATCAGGGGGGAGATAGAGGAGTTGAAGAGGCAGGGAATCGTAGTTGACAGCACATTTCCACACATCTCCTATGTGTGCCGTAAAAAATAAAGGAGTAGTTGGAGAAGAAACGTACCGAGTAATCGTCGACTACAGGAAACTGAATGACAATACACTCGACGAAAAATACCCCATTCCTCGATTCGAGGACATTCTCGACCGATTAAGTGGAGCAACTATATTCAGCACACTCGATCTTTTTTTTTTTTTTTTTTTTATTATTATATTCCTTTATTGTGCTATAATTACAATCTGCCTAAAATCCGATCTAAAGGCGGGATATCATCAAATACGGATGCATCAGAGAGATCAGCACAAGACGGCATTCCCATTTGAACGCGCGCACTACGAGTACACCAGAATGCCTTTCGGGCTAAAAAATGCGCCGATAACTTTCCGAAGATTAATGGAGGAACTCTTGAGGGGCATCGAGGAATCTTACTGCCAGATATATATGGACGATCTCCTAGGTTTCAGCCGAAGCAAGGCAGAACATCAAAAGCGCTTAAGACAGGTGTTCCAAAGGATTAGGAAATTATCGGCGGAAAAATCGCTTGTTGGCCATGCAAAAGTGAGATTTTTGGGCCATATCATCCCACGGGAGGGAGTGCAACCCGATCGGAGAAGGGTCGAGGTGATCCAGATGATCATTCCGAAGGACGTCAAAGGAATCCGGCGCCTTCTTGGATCGCTGAACTATTACCGAAGGTTCGTACCGGAAATGGCGGAAGGCCTCATCCCGATCAACAATCTACTCCAGAAGGTCAATATCACCCCAGAGATGGAGAACAACATTTGGCGATGCATGGAACGGTTACAGGGGGAGCCTATCCTCGCCTTTCCAAATTTCCCACTCCCGTTCACCATTACCACGGACGCCAGTGAATATGCGTTGGGGGCGGTACTCTCACAAGATTGCTACTGAGGAGAGAGGCTGATCGCAAATGCTAGCAGGCGCCTTACAGACCCCGAGAGCAGGTATAGCGTGCTTGAACGGGAACTTCTGGGAATCGTATGGGCGATAGAGCACTTTCGTCCCTACGTCTTTGGAAGGCGATTTAGGGTCCAAACAGACCATCTACCCCTACAATGGGTAGGGAAGCTGAAGGAGTAGTCGGCGCGCATAACCCGATGGAAGGAATTCCTATTTTCCTATTTCCGATATCCCGATGGATATCGTATACAAGCCAAGTCGAGAGAATGTGGTAGCGGATTGACTGTCGCGTGCAATCGTCGTCAATGCCATCGAACAAGACCCGGCTGGACCATCGCAAGATATCAGGCAATTTGTCCAGGAATGGTCACCCGGTGAAGAAGGAGCGCTTGACCGGCCCGAGGAGACCGATACAGAAGACGTCACGGGAGATGGCAGCTCAGCAGAAGACCGGCCCGAGGATATCGAAGACATCGAGGACATAATTAGTGATAAGAAGTGCCAAATCATTTGGATCACAAAGACGTCAGGACTGCTTAAGACCGAGTATGGCAAGTACGGCCGTTGTAACATCGTGAAGATATGTTCCTTGCCAGGAATTTCGAACGACATGATGTGTCGAGCCCTGCAAGATGCACCACCTTTACGTTGGCAATGCCCACTATTTGGGACCGCATCAAACGACTATGGGGGACGGAGAGTATCGGGGTCGACCGCACGTTCATTCGGTGTACCCTTCAGGTGGAAACCGTCAGGGAAAAAGAGCGTCAACGGGAGGTTACCCTTGTCTTTCACCAGGGTAAAACGAACCACCACGGGATCGAAGCAACCCTGCAGGCCCTCAAGCGCAGATATTTTTGGTGGGGCATGAAGAACACAATCGCGAGCGTTATTGGTGCCTGTGACACATGCATCGCCACAAAATATGAACGATACCCGCCTAGAGCAATGCAAGACGTGACCCCGACATCAGACAGACCCATGCAAAATCTACAAGTGGATACATTTACCTGGAGGGGGTACCCGTCATAGACAGATTAAGCAAAATGGCAATGGCTAAAGTTATAGCAGACCGATCGGCGAAAACGGTTGTGCAGCCATTACGCACATGGTGCCAATTCTATGGCGTTCCAGAAACTATCGCTTCCGACGGAGGACGGGAGTTTGATAATGCCGAGATGAAGGCCGAAGCGGTGGCTTAAGAGATACGTTGGCATTTCATCACCCAAAGAGTCGGGGGGGGGACATTGAAAGACTACATAGTACGCTCAGTGACTACCTGCGTATCCACCACGGGGAAAAAGGGATAGAACCGGGAGCGGTGATGGAGAAGGCCGTCATCGCATACAACCACTCGGTACATTCCACCACGGGGTTCTCCCCGGTCGAGTCGCTTTTCGGACTCAGAGGATATCGGAGAGATGACAGGAGCACAGTCATAGATGACGACATGCGTGCGTCGTCAATAATCGTATCACACTGGGGAAGCCGTGGGCGACCGTGCGGAGCAAGCTTGAAGAGAAGAAACGCCGGTGGGTGGCGCGAGACAACCTCCAGGTCCGCGATATTGCGGAGAAACTCAAAATCGGCGCAGTCGTATATCGCCGAAAGATCTCTAACAGAGGGAAAGAATTAGCACGATACGAGGGGCCTTTCCGGGTGATCGCCCTCCGCGAACATAACGTGGTCACCATCGAAAGCATCACACCCCCCATAAAACGAAGGACGGTGCATTTGCAGCAGCTGAAATTTCTAGCGGTGGAATCAAAGTGAAGGGTCTAAAAACACCTAGTCGGCGTATCACGCACTCTAGTCGAGTGTTGTATTTATACGTTCATTTTGACAATAGTGTCGTTTTTTGTTTTGTTTTTTCTCTTTGTGTTCCTATCATAATTCTTCTGTGTACAATGGAAGAACGTTTTTGTTTTGCGTCTCTTTATCTTATCAGTGACCACATTTCATTTCTTTTGTAAACAAAAAAAAACCACAGGGCCTAATGTAAACAAAGCCTGGGTTGATAGAGGATGAGAACAGAATAAATCCAGTTAACAATCGAACCTGTGTGCATTATTATCATCCATATTTTATATTTTTCTTTGATCGTCTACAGCCGGGAGACGATAACTTATATATATACACATATATGGGAGATGAGGTATCAGAGATAGGTGGATAGGGATCCATACTAATTTAATGAATTATACATCAACTGAGTGCGTGAGCAAGAAGCGGGCTCCCTCAATACTTTGAACTGTACTGTATCAGTCATGGTCAGTATTAATGTGCGGCTCTTCCGTTAAGTGTGTTTAGGTGCTCCGCTAGAAGACGCGCGGAGTGTAGAATTTTCCTCCGCACGTGCTGGTTGCACCTGCCGCCCATATTATTGTTTATATTTCATATATATATTCTATATAATTTAGTTCGATGGAATTCCTATAAGAGAAAAAGGTTTAAACCCTCATAAACATTTTTAGGAATGTGAAGAACATTGTTTTTGATCTACACAGCACACAGCTAGAAACCTTAAACGATTTCAGAAAGCGATCGATCGACACTTGGTGTGGTGATCCAACCTATATCTTACCAGAAGCGGAAGAGTGTTGACCTACCCGGGGTACTTTGTTGGAGTTGAAGTCCTTTGATTCGCCATTCACGAATTGGCAAACCTGGTGTTTAATACAGAATCCCTTCCCTCATCGGGAGAACCTATGTCTAGGGTGGTTGTCAGTTTCCCATCGTTTAACGTGAACCCTCAGTGTTGTAACCCTACAACACTCAATACCCATAGCATTTTATGTATTTTCTTTCATACATTTTTAAGTATTTAAGAATTCATAGAAATGTAGCTCAGTGACAGTAAAAGAAAAATGCACTTGTATTATATAAAATATTTTATAGAGGTTAAACTAAAAAAAATGCTTGGATATTAGCTACTGAATGCATACCTTCTATATGTTGTGAATTAACTGTTATTATTATGGATTTATATAACTATCTTTGATAAATACAACCTGAAAGTTAAATCGGTAAAGACAAAAAGAAATAGTTTTCTTTGGTAAACATGTTTGTCTAAGAGCAGAACTGTCAGAATTTATAATATAGCTATATTTATAGTTCTGCTGTTTCGTCAGAGAAAATATTTACAACTATAAATTTACTTAACAGTCTTAAACTAATTTATGCTCATGTTTTACGCCATAATGATCCAGCAGTAGCAATCTTGAAGGCAGGAAGCGTGGGTATCAGTTAAGGGCCCTACCACTTCTAATATTCATCGGGATTATCATATTTTTTAATTATTTACTGTTACTCAGTACTCATTTCATCGTCGGTACTCATCACGTGTAAGATCCACTAGTGATCTATGATTCTCAAAGTCATGGATTTTTCTCATTTTCGTTTCTTTACTACTTGTCCTGTCTTACTTCATCACATACATTGTTAACCACATTTTATTCCTCATTGTATAAACTTTATAATAAATCCTCTAGTGAAATTATGGCTCTAAGTATTTTAAAATTTATCTGTAATTCAATTTTTGTTTTTAACACATCTTTCGACAGCATAGTCCCAAAAAATAAATAATATGAAAAAAAAAATTAATGTTTTCCTCGCAAACACAGATGTTAATTATGAAAAATGATAATAAGAGTTAAATCTAAGGATTCCGATTAATGATAGTCTTAAAGTATTGCCCTGCATGTCTCTAGGCTCTAGGGATAACAAAGTAAAGAGGTTTCATTACAAAAATACTGTTTTTTAGACAACTGTCTCGACCAGGAATTTTGGTGTATATCTTTCAGGGGCTGTCGGGGGCGCCACTAGGGGAGTGCCTAATCACTCTAGCCCTGGTGACAAGTGCGGATTGTTGTAGTTTAAAACATGGACCCTGTTCCATGTCGGCGTTAATATCTGACTCCATTTTATTAATAGGGATGTGTCTCGACAATACACTGTGTTCAAGAGAAGAGGTTCAGTGCTTCATAAAGAATAAGACCAGTTTTCAGAGTTCGGGCGGGAGATCGGCAGCGTAACAGGTCAAGGCGCCAGAGGGTCTGCAAGGTGGCTGAGAAATAGGGAGACGGGCTCAGCGGCGCTGAAGAGAGAGTAGGCTGACGTGGAGTCTAAGTGTCTGCCTTCCAGGGCCAAGCGGCTCTGGCGTAAAGCGACCGAGTAGTGTGGCTGAGGAGATGAAGAGACTGGGAAAGAGTGTCTCTACAGGGTGAAACTTCCTGATTTAAATATAATTTCCCCTTCCTAGTGGAAGGCGGAGTCGGCTGCAGGGGGTATGTTTTATGATGCCCAGGTGGCCAATCCTCCTTAAGTTTATGACTGTTGGTCTAAAAGGGTGTGTTTTATAGCTGCTAGGGACTCACCTACTTAGATTTTATGACCGCCGGAAGGCGACTAAAGGTCTACCGGTTCCGTTTTATGCGTAGGCAAGTGGCTTACCCTCCCAGGTATTATTGCTGGACCTTCGACCCTCTGTTGCTTGTTATACGACTTCCGACCTCTCCATGATTTATTACCAGAAAAGCATGTTTTACATCTAATTACAATACATTAGTTGCACCAGAGTATAGGGTAATTTACATATATGGTTGGCGCTCGCTACAGGGGCATTCAATGCCAAATGCATGCCTATATTATGTTTTATTAATTTAATTACATTCCGTTTTGGGTGAAGGAAAAACTTTTTCCTAACCCAGTTCTTGGTTAATTGGTTATTTCTTGGTACGTGTTATTTTCCAAATCATTTTGTTTATTCATTGATCAACAAACTATAGCTTTAAATGTACGTAATTACAGCAGGTATTTTTTATAAGAGCGTCGTTGTATTCTTTCTAAAGGCTGGTCGGTTTTTGAAGCTACATTTTGTTCTATCGTTATAATCTCCTAATTTAAAATTTTTAATTTTATTCACAATGTTTTTATCTAGTTCTTTGTCACTTATAGACTCGGTTTAACTAATTTTATGTACTGTTTTCACTTGTAACCCTGCCCAACTTTTAATGGCCGTTTTAATTGTTCCATTTGTTTACTCAACGTTGCTGTTTTGTTGCTTATATAATCAGTATTTTTTCCAAACATTTTTTGGGTTTACAAGACGAATTTGGGATGTTACTTAGAATCTCGGAATTGTGCTCACTATTGTCACTAAATGAAAGCGCGTGGACAATACTACTTGACCCATCCCAATCTGTTATTGCCCTTTACTACTATTCTGTTATTTTTGAATGTAAGCTTTTTTTTACAATAGCTTTCTTGTAATACTTGTTGAAGTGTGTTTTATCCCACTCCCTCCAAGCCTTTACATACAAAAGTAAAATTAATCTCATTCGCCTCAAAAATTATGAAACATTTGAATAACTCTTATGAAGTTCCGATACCCTATTGAACCTTACTTATGAACAAAAAATTATAAGTCCAAGGGTGACAAATATAATAATGATTCGCCTTTGTGATTTTTTGGGTTGATTTGGAACGTAATGTTGCAATGTTATTTTCAAATTCTGTTTGAGTTGCATGCATGAATTTCGGTCGGATGTACCATTTGATGCCGTGATGACACAAAGCATAACAACAACCCCCCTTGAAAAAAGAATTGAGGGTCATTTGTCATTTAGTTATATAATTGGAAAATATAGAACATGGTGGAAATAATGTGGTCACCAGGGGAACCTTTGATAGTGTTATACACCCCACACATGACTTTTCTTTTTATACTTGTTCTATTGATGAAAGATTAATGTCTGCGGCGACATTTAGGTCAGTTCTGTGATAGAAGTTCTCTACGACAATCGAGTCTCATTATGGCCGCCCTATTTCCTTTCATAATGTGCTGCTGATTAATTATGAAAAATAGTAGAGGTAGTTCTCTAAAGAGCCGACAAAGGAATTACTAGATTGTTACAAAATGTCTTACATAAAACTAGCTTATTAAAGAAATTAAGATTCTTGGCATTTGAAGCTCCTATTGAATACGCTAATTCTCGCATCATCTCATACCACCTAACTCCTAGCTCACACTCTCGATTAATTCCGTCATCTTCCGAAGAAAGGAAGGTCTGATCGAGACGCTTCTTAAAGACTGGTATTCCCAGCGGTAAAGCGTTTAAACCAAAGCGCTCCCGTATTTCATTACAGCACCCATTCACCGTCTACCTAACAGATTCTTTCACTTCATACTTTTTTTCCAGTTGTATCTTAAAATATCGCAAATGGGAATTTTTCTAGCCGACATTCTCGTTGCAATATACATTAGTAAATGAAACGTAAAGATGGTTGTGATAATTAAATAAGGAATTAATCAATGTAAGCAACGATATAAATTATATAATCAAATGAGTCAAGTAAGAATTTAACATGTAATTTTGAAGTCAACAATGTTTTAATGCACAAGTTGTGGTTCCTTATTTTTTAGTGGGAAAGGTTTCCTGAGATGCCCTAGGGAAATTTCGATAAAATTATTATTAATATTTTATATAGATAGACTGCATAGTGAAACCTCACTATCTATTGCATATGCTAACGAATTAATATCTATTTTTTTCATATGTTGATTGACACTTGACTAGGTTTTATAGAAAAAAAAAATTACATTGACAAGATTGACAAATTTTATGGATTATTTTTTTTGTCAAAGCTGTTTGTAACTTCGAGCTGAAATGTCATCTTGGGAATGCGCTTTCAGTCCATTCCTAGCTCCTTGACTCACACACTTTTATTTTTTTATAAAACTAAAAAATCCAAATCCAATGCCCTTATCAAGCAAGACGCTCATCAGGAGTCGAATTACATCATAAAAATTTGAATTTTCCTGGTAAAAATGATTATTGGTCGTCACATGTGGTGTCACCTTTCGAGGACATCTACACCCATATGCATAGAGGTGGCTATGAGTGCCGGGGTGGGGGACCTCCTTGCTACTACTGTTGCTCAGTCAGCCCGCTGTTGTTGCGAGGAGTGTATCTTGTGTCTGTCAGTCTGCGTTTTCGTGTTGTTGACCAGTGCTCGCGCATCAAGCAGCGGCGTACCTGGGCCGCCCAACCTGCTTACAGCTACGAGGTAACGCGTATATCGGCCTGTCTCCGTCTCGTCGTGTATACTTACGTAAATCAGTCTAGAATAGATCACATATTTTTTATCAGTATTTTAGTTGTTTAATGTTTACAAGAATTAGTTACATTGGATCACCTTCTCAAGTCCTTATGTTTTTTTTCGAAGGGCGTTGATCCTCTGTTTGTTTGCTTTTGTAAAAATAATTAAGGCTAAAAATACTTCTGAATAAATATTCGTTGCCTGAGAAGCTGCTGTAACTAGGGAGCTAATATGTTTACTTGGCCATCTTTAATCTTGGCCTCCGATGTTCCTGTGTTTATCGCCAACAACTCCCAAAATATCCACTCTTGAATTGCTTATCTAATTATTTTGTAAATATTATATCTGTTCAGTTTAGTCAGTGCAGCACTATCAGGTTCAGTACTAGACAAGGCTGTTTGTGTTGAGTTTTGGATCAACGGATCGAGGTTTGTTCAGTATTACGCTCCGACTATTAAGCGCATCGAATAAGATCATGACCCAGCTATTCATTAATCATAACTGATTGCTGAGCCTCATTCTTAAGGCTTTACTTTCAAACGGGTATATCTCGTTATGTATACTGATTATTTATTGGTCAAAATACAATAACACAATTCAACGTGTTGGCCTCATCTCAGAGTTTATTTGAGGCTTGACATTTTGATTTTTTTCCCATTGTTAAAGCTGCATAGACCTAGAGACGAATGCTGACTTCTAACTGCCAGTGTTCGATCCAAGGGTTGACCCTGGTTAGATTCAGGGTTGTCAGCCTCGTGAGGCTAAATGAGTAGCTACTTTGAATAAAGAAGTAGCGTTTCCGGTTAAGAGATCCGAATTAAAGGTTGGGATGTTATGACCGAATACTAACCCTACTAGTACCTCAGCGCCACCAAAATACCAACTATGGAAACAAACCTCTGTCGACCTATCCGATCCTATCTTCATGAGGAGATGTGACGTGAGTTTATTTATTTTCATGTACGGACACGTAGAGAAAAGAATTTCTTATTTGTTAACATTTAATATTTTTGGTCAATCCAGGGGACCTATTTCTTTTTTCATTTCTGATTCTGTGAATGCGTAGATACATTTCGTTGCATTGGCTACAAGAAAACCGTGAAACCCTAAAAATGATATTTTTTTTCTTTAATTTCCCCGCGAAAAAATAAGGGGAATTTTGATAATCCGACAGATTGTTATTTTTAAAAAATCCACTTGGATTTTTTGCACGAAACGTTTTAACGAAATATTGTTAAAAATCAAAGTACTTTCAAGTCAGTGAATTTATAACCATAAAAAACGTGCATATATTTAGAGGAGATGTATTTTTAATAAATACACATACTAAATTGGTTACCTAACATTATTAACAAATATCAAAGCCACTGACTCTCAGATGAGATAGACCAGCAGAGACCACGTAGTTATCTGAGTAAATAGATGAACACGATACACTCACTGACAATCGCAGGCGAGCCTGCCCACAAACTGGATGGGTTCCGACCACAGCCCACAACCGACACAGACTTACCCACTTCTGCTCTCAGTCCAATGCTATCTAGACTACTGCAGGGGCATGATCTGGGTTGGACCACCTAGGACTGGAATGGATGGTTGTCAAGTACTTGTTGATCAATCAATGGTTAGATTTTTTCAAAACCAGAAACCAATATGTTTTCACTCCATGCGTAGATTCGTTGCTATCCTATTATTTGTGAGTCCACTGTGAAAGTTACAGACATAAAAAATACATCTATAGTCATAAATGAGAAATGACGTCGGGTATTTAAACAGATATTAAAATTCCATGTCAAACAGGCGACTCACAATCACCAGAGCAGACAAACATGCCTTAACACCTTACCAATAAGGAAATATACTTAGTGACCTTCCCTATGTGAATTCTCTTAGTGTGGGGGAGAGTGGGACAGGGAGTGGAGTGTGGTCCCTATGCTAATGTTTCCCCTAATGGCAATGAATTATATTAAAATATTAGAAATATTAACATTGGCAAGCTAACTTTCGGAGAAATAAAGTTACGGGGCATAAGGAACCTCCGCTGGATGCCTCCATCCGTGCTTAGGGTACAGTGTTGGCGATCGTATGGCAAAGGAGAATTCACATTGGGAAGGTAGAAGACAATCTTCGATGGATAGCTCCAAATGAAAGAGCCTCTGACGGATCCTTCATTAATTTTTGTTAGTTGTAATTTTTCGTTTGGTTGATCATTGCTATTACCTTAGTTATTTTAATATATATTTAGTATGAAGTTTACTGCTTTCCTAATTAAACAGGCTTCACTAAAATGACTTCATTTATTACTTCGTGTCTATTTATTACTACGTACTTTGTATGATACTAGATATGTGACCTTATAACTATTCTAGACTCGTTGCCATACCGAATAACAAAGACGCCAGAACAGGGCTTATTTCTTATTAACAAAAAAACAGATGACACGTTGTTTCCGTCATTTGGTCAACACTTTCAGATTAGATTGTGACACGTCAGTTCGATAGGAAACAGCTCAATTGTAAAGTGCACCTGGCCCAAGATCTGACTCCTTTAACTTTAGTCCAGTCATGTATAATGTATATCATTATACTTGTTTATTCATTCTGTATATAATGTAGTGACGCTACAGGAAATACAAAAATAATTTGTAAATAGATTCGCCTGAGGATCTATAATTGTTTATAATTATCTGTAAATTTAAAGGGGCTAGGAAGGGGAAAAAAATTATATAAACTACTTAGATCTGACTCTATCGAATTCTGAGCGTATTACATTAGCGTATACTAAAATATGATTGCTCAATAAGATTTGAATTTAATACTGCCCCAATTGCTCTAAACCAAAGTAATTTATCTTAATAAATTGATGTGGTGATCAATGGAGGGATCCATTTTCTTTAATAAAAAATGAATATACAGTACAAGAAATATTTATGGTAAAATGATGTATAATATTTGTGCTAACTATCAACAATTATGTTTACAAAGATAACAGCCAGATCTTCCTAGATGATCGGAGCAATCTTGAGGCCAATTTCCTCAACCATTGTTGAGAAGCTGGAGATAAAAAGTGAGAAGGAGCTGCCTTTTTTTTTTTTCATAGCCCCTTAAAAAATTACAATAATTATTTACCATTATAGATTCTCATTCGAATCATGATCATTCTTATAATCTTTAAATAATACCAATAGCCAATGTCAGAGTACACCTTTTTAGACTCTTTGATTGCGTTTTCCAGGCGTATTCATCTTTCAAGTCTTGATCAACACTTTGCATTTATATTGAAGAGGTAACGTTTTTTTTTAATGTCACAATCATTGATAATGAAGTTGAAAAATGGCGAAATGAATACATAAATGTAACGTCAGATTAATTATCGAAACACTTTACACTGAAATAATAAAACGAAGGAATGCACATTACGGAACCGTTACAAAAAGGGATAGGCATCTCCATTTCTCTACCCATTTTAGGAACGAAATAAAAAAAGTACACGCCTTCTAAACTTCACCCAACTTGTTGCCATGGGGTCTCATATTAATGATTAGCTGTGCCCCTCACTTGACTGACAATACAGCTGAAAGTCTCCAGCAATTTCAGAATGGGATCATAAGAAAAGTGGTCAGATACACCTCGATAAGGTTAATAAAGAACGCCGACCTGCGCCCGTTCTAAAATCACATGAAACTCCACTGATGCCAAATTCTGAGCGATAAAAAGTCTATTATAATCGACTGTCACCTTGATTTGTTTGGTCATTAATCTATTAATGCCCTTTCATCATCGCCCATAGTGCATCATTAAGGCGTAAAATGGGATCACTATACAAAATTTGCGTCCAAAAAAAACATAGATTAAGTTTAAGTGTCAGAGCGCCATGTTAATGACAGTTTTGACGGATTGTTGTAGTTATAGTTTGAAAAAGCATGGTATAAATTACATACTGGTTAATTTTCTATCCTACTCAATGTGACATAAAAATATTTAATTCTTTATAGCAACTAATTAATTAATAAGACTCATGTTTTATGGAGATATTTTTCATTTATATCAAATGAGACATACTTGAAAACTTTCATGTCTATAGTTGAAACAGACTCATAATGACTAGAGTAGATAGACAAGCCCGTGGGAAAAACATAAGGGTCTTTGGTTTTGAAAAAAACAAATAAAAAAAAAAACGAAACCGAATAAGAAGATAAAATCGTTTTACAGATGACTGTATGAAAGTAGAGGCTATACTTGCTGGCTCGGCAATCATATCTTCCATCGAGGTATTTCATTTATGTTTCTGACATCTTCACTATAAGGAAGGATATTATTCTCTATTCGTTCCGTGACGTCACCTGCAAGGAAAGCATATCTCAGAAAAACTACGAGGATTCTATCAAGCAATCCTTTACGATCACAGCCAGGCCGTAGTCAGAAAATATATAAAACTATTCCGTGACAAATCTAATAAATGAGTACCTGCCTCTTATGAAAATCCTTGTTCATTGACCCTATAAATGTCGCAAACATCTCTTAAACAGTTTTATTGACTTATTTGAGTGCATGCACAATGATTAGATAAAATGTTTGTTTTTTGATATTTTTCCTTTTGGTCATTATATGATTCAGAATTTAATTTCCTGTTTGTTTTCTTTGTACTGTGGCTGAAATCTTCAGAGTATTTTTTGTTTTTTTGGGAACACCTGTGAATTATCGTCTGTAAAATAGCATATTTTTAGTCTTGTCATGGAAGATATGTTTGCTTACATGCATACATAGTATATATACACATTGTGTGTCGTGCTGACATGTGCCAACATTTCAAGGAAATCCAGCTCTGAAATGAATATTTTTTATCATAGTTTGAACATAAATAGAAATTACTTCGCAATAATGAAACATTTATATAAACTTGTTTATGCATAATTCTACAATCTATAGACTACCTTTTGAGTAAAATAGTAAAATAAAACAAAGAAAAAAAATAAATAAGGAAAACCTATATGCATTGACATAAACTCGAAGGACAACCGCCTGCAACAAAGAATGCGATTGATGGGATTTATGCATTTGGCAAGACCAATCCTTGAAACGCTCGTGATTCTTATAAAAATATCTTCTCTTTTTCAAGGATCACATAGAAAATTTTCCTATTGTGACTAATGCAAATGTTTATTGAAACAGTTAAGGCCGGGTTTTCATTTTCATTTTCAACATTTTTCTTCTCGACAAATGGAGTCGAAAACCTGTTTACTGTCTATTTGTAGTTCTTATGGCTTATCTAAGATGTCTCCACCGTAATAAATGTTTTATCTTATTTGTTTTGATATACTCGCATAATTCTATAATAGAGCGTTTCAAACACAAATATTTTTTGTTTATTTCCCTTAAAAATAAAAAGATTAATTACAGTTGAAAAAAAAAAATGATGAAGAAAAGTCATTGGCTAGACATCTCCAAAATGGACTGGATAGTTACCGGCCACGTTAAGGAGTAAATGAGTTGCGTACTGCAGGTTGCTCCTTTTTTTCCGTTATTCAAATCAAAAGCTTTACACTCGAATACGCAGGAGACAATCATATTTCTTCTTATTCAGGAGACAAGCATATTAGCTAAAAAAGATGTCAAAACATGTCGATGTGGATATAATGCGACTTGCCTATATGGGATTATTTCAAGGTACCATGTCCTATGGTCTGATACTTTGGGGTAATTCCACCAATGCCAAAAAAATATTTATCTTGCAAAAAATGGCCCTAAGAACAATTCTGGGGGTTCCGAAAACTGAGTCTTGTCGACCAATATTCAAGCAATTGAAGGTTTTAACTTTGACAGGCCTGTTTATTCATCAATGTCTTCTGTACATTAAAGAAAATGAAAATATGTACTCCTGTCAATATAATTTACATGAATATTCAACTAGGAACAATTGTGATATAATAGTACCAACTTTCAGATTGACTGCAACCCATAATAGTTATATATATTTGGGTATTTCTCTATTTAATAAGTTGCCATTAGATGTAAAAAAACTTGAGCTTTGAACAATTTAAAATGAGAACAAAAAAATTATTAATTGAATTATGTCCTTACTCTGTTCAGGAATACTTCATGTTTTATAAATAGTAAGGAAGAAATTGTTGTAATGTAGCTTGGGTATATTCTGTTAAACAACTGTAATTGTTATTTTAAAAAAAAAAAAAAAAATTGTGAAATTTAGTATAAATTATAATATTAATCTCAACTCTGACGATGCAAAAACTTCTGTTATGTGTGCAAATAAATGTTTCTATTCTATTCTATTCTGCCTGACGGTCTATTTTAGAATAAAATAAATAAATCCAGAGGTTAACACCCCACAGAGGTAGGGACGGCCGAAGTTGGTAGGTGGCGCTGAGGCTAGAGTGGTTGGGGTGCCAACCACCTCTCACCTTTCAATTCGGTTTTCTTGACCGGATCGCTGCGTTTTTATTCTAGTACCTACCCACCTATCTTCAGAGCTGCCGAGAATTAACCAAATCATATAAATCCATCTAAATTGTTTATCGATTCCCAGCTGCCCTGAAAAGATTTTGTTAGTCGGATTTACTTAAGTTAATTAGTAAATGGTTTAGATGTTAACGAAGAAAATAATTAAACATAAAGTTTCGAGAGCCACTAATCAAAATCACGATTGCGTAGGTTGTTTTTTTCAAGGCGATTAAGAAATATTTAATGAAATGGCGCGATGCGATAAAGCAGTGGAGTACTAGTCCGTAGAGAGGTGAGAGCAACAGTCGTGTCGAGTGTCAACGCCTCTTTGAGTGCCGCTAACTCCGACCTAGCCCATCTCTGTAGGTGCGTGGCGCTCCTGAGAAGATCATGTTCACTTTAGCGATGACAATTATCAGAAGATGAATTATAGAAAATATCCTCTAGTTCTCGAGCCCGAATGAATGTGTTTAACTTTAAGAAACGAAGCGACCGCCTTTCTGTGGGCCTGGGGGACTTTTTAGCTAGAATTTTCTTCGGCTCATTCAATTTGGTCTGCATAAATAAAAAAAATAAGAATGAAGGGGATTTTGCACTATTTATTTTGGATACATTGCAAAATACCAAACTACAGGGGTCTTCAACTTGGCCATGTTATTTACCCATGACTGGTGGTATGTTTCACGAAACAAGTTGTAAAAATGTTCCGTTCAATCTAAAATTTTAAAATAATAACTCACAGCTCCCAGAATGCTGATTAGTTATTAGTTAAAATACAATAACGAAAAGTGTTAGGAAAAATAATCCTCAAAAAAGTCTTAACTTTCTAAAATCTATCTTTTTTTTTTAAAAAGGTGTCTCATGTGCTAGCTCAGAAGCTATAAGGACATATTATAGACGGTTACATAAAAATAATTTCAATGGTATTATTTATATAACAAATGAAATTTTGGAAGCCAAAAATAATAACTCCGTGTTTAATAAGATCCGACCTATTTCGATATTTTTTTTTTGTCAATCTTTGTTTAATAATAAAAAAAAAAAAACTAAGGAAACACACCGAGTAGTTTTTGAGAACCTGAAGCGGAGTTACGATCCGTTTTATTTCTACATCATTTATTTAAATCATAAATATTTCACAAAATACAATTCAGTTCAAAAATCAATTGAACACCCCATGCCATGGATTTAATTTTTTAATAAAGGCAAGAAAATTCTTTCAAACGGTGCAAAAGCCTTATTATCCTCGGCTCTAACAAATTATTACAGTTAGTATAGATTTTATTATGTGTTGTCAGTGTTTTTTTTATAATAATTAACGCTTTTATATCTCAACCAACACCCGATTGACGTTATCCGGGCTAGTGCGGAACAGTACGATAATAATTTCAGATCAGGTGTATCATTTATTCGTCGTATATTTACTGTCGTCCTGACAGACAGTCACGCTTACGGACTCGGAAGCACGTGCCTAACTGATAGAGAAACAGAACTGCAGAGATCCCTGTTTATTTGCGGCAGGTCTGTTCTATAAATAGAGGGGAAACAAAAGCTTGGTTCGATACGATCAGTGAGCTCATTATGGCTATCGCCTTGGAGAATCGATCTTTGACTCGGTCGACTGTTCAGTCAAATAAATCCAAGCATCAGTTACCCGGCCTATATGTATTTTTTTTCATCATATAAAGATTATATTTTCAACTACTAAAATTTCATTTTCTCAATTATGTACTTAATTTTATTTTCCAAATAAATGTATACCTGAGGGTAAGTAGACAAACAAATTAAAGTTTTCAAAACATTATTTAGACCAGATGAAATATTGAGAAAATGCCGCGGGGACAATGATTCATCTTCTTGGGCCTCAACTTTTATCTTAAATTGACAATTTAGCTACATCAATTATAAACTAATTATTTTTATTTTATTATGGTCATAACCTTTGATACAAAGTGACACAATTAAATACTTATAGGACTTATAAACACCACACGAAAATTAAACATCAGTAACCGGCTCAAATTATTAAAGCATTTACTGGACGTTCAAAAAATATAGACATACTAACCTCTGATAAAACCAACCTGGAAGACTACGCAGATCTTTCAATCAAATGCCCTGAGACTTATCACAGGCACATCGTGCTGTGTTACTTGCGAAATGCCTTCACACCGACCTAAACATTCCTTGCGTTCAATGTCCTCTGCCATCATTTCCGGCATGTCACTTTGTTATATTTACTGTCCATTCGTTGTGATGGTAAGAAAGTTGTGGATCAATAAATAACTTTAAAAATATATATACATATATGTATAAACGAAATTAAAAAGATAAAATTGGAGTAGTGAGGGGTTTCTCGAATTCTTATTTGTTTAATAATATTGGTGTTTGATCCTTTTTTAAATAAAAAAACTGTAGGGTAAAATCTTCTTGAACGATATTAATTCCTATATTTAGTTCCCAAAACTACATTTTAGGGATTTCTTTATTTTTATCACACAGTTCCTGTCTGTAATTTCTCCTAAAACATGAGAGAAATCAGAACTTTTTACCTTAAACATCATATAAAAATGAGAAAACTTATAATCGTAAAAACTTAACGGTCTCTTTTACAGGTATATTAAGATAAAAACTAGGCCCTATTGCAGATCGTAAAGTTTATCTAAAAAATATATATAAAAGGATATTTCATGATGATGATCAAGACTAGACTAATTTAACAGACGCTGAAATAAAAGACTTCTTATACCTGCTATTATTCACTCTCTCTTAGTTGATTTAACAAATTAACCTAATCTCTGCTTTCTTTAACTAATGTAGGAGCAATTAACCATTTAACCAAATTTGTTTTATCAAACAATTTTTATTAAGTTAAAATTACAACCTGCCTTTTTATTAGGCAATAAGTAATTGAGATAAATGTTATCATTCACACCATATTTACAATTCATCATTCACTCGCTCATTCGTACAGTATTTACAAACACCCCATAGGCCCCCAAGTCCACAAGGTTGTCACCTCCCTCGCATGCGAAGGAGGAAGCGGAGTCTTGAGGAGTCCCCCACGCTCCTTCGTCAGCCGCATCACTGGATAAGAGCCAGCGAAGGCTGACCAAGAGCGCGAGAGCCACAGACGCTCAGGACATGATTAGAGAATCTGGCCATTGCCAGGACTCCCACTATCACTTAGTTATAGCAGGTCACGAGGCCACTGCCGTTTTAATCTCCGAGGAGGATTATAGGGGTGAGTGGTGCAGTGCAATGACTGTGCTAGGGAATTAGGGTGGTTGGATAGGTTACTATGGAATTTTATGAACTTGGAAGAGATGAGTTCAAGAATATAGGGTATATTCAGATCATTGTGAAGTTAACCAAATTTAGAATCGAAACAATTAAATGTATATTTTTATTGTTTTTTAGTTTTAAATTAATTTATGCTACTGGTTTTGGGATACCATACTGGAGAACGATATTCTATGTTTGGTTTTACTATCCAATTACTCTATACTTACTTCTACAATTACAATTATACTTAATTATTCTACAATTACTGCTATACTTAAACAAATTAGGTAAATAGGAGTCTAAGTGTCATCACGATCTAGCCATTAAATTATACTGATTGTTATAAATATAATTAACGTTGGACGTTTTGAATATATTATTTCAATATGAGGTGATAAAGTTAATTTTCTGAAATTACAAGTAAAACTTAGGTTTTATCCACTCCAATTCGTGTTTCATACACTATTGATAGCTGGATCATTTTTATGGTTTCTTCGATATTTTACTAGTCTTTGTTTACCCTTTTCCAGCTGGAGACATGAAAGATTCTACGAATGTCCCATTTGATATTGTAAAAATATCAAAAATATATATTGAAGCATTTACTGGACGTTCAAAAATTACCTTATCTCAGAAAATATTGACATACTCACTTGGATATATAGAGTATGAATTCACAGAAACGCTAAGAAGACTACACAGATCTTTCAATCAAATGGTCTTACGATTATCACAGTCGCATCGTATTACGTGCGAACTCGTAGCCTTCACAGAAATACCTAAACATTCCTTCCTTCCACGATTTCTCTAGAACATAATGCAGATCTTGACTTTCTGATTGTTTTGTTTCCGTTACTTGTACTATAATTACAAGAAATCATTAAAACTATCATTGACATCGTGTTCGCAACTTTAACTCAGTCATTTTTTAGGGGAATGACTGTTTGCATGATCTCATTTAATGACCAGTTTATGATAAAAAAAAAACTAATGACAGTCCCAAGAAAAATAATGAAAAGATTTTGATTAATCAGTAATTAATTTATATTAATAATAAAAACATCGAGCCGGGTTTCAAATTGAAAATTATGATGTCCTTATTAATACCCCAACTTGTGTGATGCATCACACTTGAATGTGGGCTAAAACATAGTCAGCACGACATAATATATAATTAAAAGTTCGGTTGTATTAATGTTTTGGTTGTTTGCTTAGCGCTTAGATACCAACATCCGAAAAAATATTTCACGGCCTATACAAGTAAGAAGTGTGTGGCGGTCTAGGTATCATTCATCCATAGGACTTAACTTTTTTTCTTTTTTTTTTTTGAAGATATGTTATTAAAAAATAATAAAATATTCTAGCTGACAGCTGACCGCCTTGTATTTGAACAGCTGTCATTATCGATTTATATTACGTAAACCTTTGAGGTAATAATCTAATAAATAATCTTTTCCCTTTTATTTGTAGCCGATTGAATAATCCAAATTGTTTTGTTGGAATTTGCCCATTGTTTATCTTGACTTCAAGATAGTTTCATTTATTAGGTAAATGATTTAAATATTTAGCTCAGTTTTTTAAAAAGGCCAGCTCGTTAATGTTGAAATGATTAGTCATAACTTACAAAGTTTTATTTTTGATATAGTTTAATTCTCGATAAACTGAGTATTTACCTGCCCCTCTAGACTGCATGGAAAATATTTAGTTCTTAGCTATCTTGTTCCCGCTGCGCAAGCCCACAAAGAGAGGCGACCACCCAGCACACTATCGCCCGATCAGTCTCCTCCCTCACATGGGGAAGATTGTCGAAAAGATAATACTGAACTACCTGAAGGAGTTCTGTTCGGAAAATGCTATCATTCCGTACGAGCAGACAGGTTTCAGGCTCATCTGAGTACAGAACATCTCGACTGGGAATGCCCAGAGCAGCTATAAACCATGTTGGTTTCGTTCGTGAAGAACAGATCGGTGAGGGTACGGGTGGGTGATTGCCTCTCTAACCCATTCCCTCTGACTTGTCAGAAGTTCCTCAAGGTGCGGTTCTGTCTCCGGTTCTTTTCAGCATGTACACATCTGAAAAATTGTTGGGACAAACTATAAGAAAGCTACTGTAATCGCTTTCGCCGACGACATTGCGGTTTACAGCAGCTGCATGAGTGCACAAAGAGCTCTCACACAGGCCGAGTCAGTTTGTAACGTTATCAGTGACAGACTGGGCATGTTAAACATCAGTGTAAACGCCGGGAAGACCTACTGCCTAATCTTCTCCCTCCAAAAGGGTAAAAAATCCTTGCCAAAATCGTATAGCATAGGAGGGCAAGAAAACTCACCAGCTTTCTCAATGCACTATTTGGGTATAAAAATGGATAGGCATCTCCATTTCTCTACTCATTTTTAGTGATAAAATAGAAAAAGTACGACAAAGGTCTTACCGGCTTTCGCACTTCACCCAACCTGTCGCTTCGATGATATATAAATGTGTCCTCCAGCCAGTTCTGCTGTACGGTGCCCCGCTATTTACCCACTTGACTGACAATACAGCCTAATGTTTCCAACATTTCCAGAATGGGATCATGCGAAAAGTGGTCCGACATACCTCTCGAGAGAGGTTAAAGAACGCTGACCTGCACCCGTTGCTTGGTGTGCCGTCCGTCGGTAGGTTAGTTCATCCGCCGGAGACACATCAAGTTTTTTGACTGGTTGCAGCACCTGACAAACCCAGTGTTTAACACTATGACCCCACCACCCCTCCCGCATCGACGGCAACAGACTGTCGGGGAAAAATTAGGTTAAGAATTAGTATGTAAGATAATTTTAAGGTTGATCAAAAAGGTGAGCCACATCGCCTTTATTAGTCAGTTTAGTCCAGTCATGTATAATGTATATCATTATACTTGTTTATTCATTATATAATTTTTTTAAAACAACAAAACATGTATATAATGTAGCGATGCTACAGTAAATACAGAAATTATTTGTAAATAAATTCGCCTGAGGATCTATAATTATATATGTAATTATCTGTAAATTTAAAGGGGCTTGGGGGGGGATTAGTTCTTAGCCATAATACTGAAGGGACCACATATCCTTTATTACAGTTTGTTCAGAAGCATCAAATCAGTATTAAATAAACTGAACTTATTACCTTCAATGCTAAGCTATGATAGTTTATCACTGATTTTTATTTTTTAATAAATGTCATATTATGATATTTACGGGGAGAGGACTAGTTTATTAATCAAATATTTTAAATGAAATCAATTAATATAGTTCTAGCAAAATTTTACTTATATCATTAATTAATACTGTAAATCTTTCTTTATTATTATTTAAATATAATGAGTCCAAGTGAATGACTTTTCACGAATTTTGTAATTTGTCTTAGCACTAAATTACATTTAAGTTCTATTTGATCATTCTCAATATTTATTCAGTTCTTAGGATATAACTATGTTAGTATATATATATATACTAATCAGGAATATAACTACCTAGGTCAAATAAACTTTTTTTTCTGTGATTCAGACAATAATATGCAGCTCCTCAAACACAGCCATTTACTTGGTTTCCACGCTGAATAGAATATTTTTAGAATTATCTTCAATTAGGTTAAGTCAAAATTTGCACTTTTTTCTTAATTTTACAAAAAACAAAATATTTTAAATTTCATTACTACGTTTTCTTTTAGAATGATAGGCTTCTGTTTTAAAAAAATAAAAAAATAAAGATATAATGTTATCATTGTCACGTTTGGCACGTCTTGAAACTGCGCTTAGAGTATTAAGAAAAGAAACTCCATTACTCTTAAAAACAACCAACCTTCAAACGAAATGGGAAATTTTATTCTTGTACTTTTGTCTTACAGTCAACTATGCTTTGTGTGCTCCTAAAGAGCCGATTGTTTTATTGTAGTCATTATAAAATTAAAAATCTCATTTACATACAATTGTAATATTATGCCTTTACTTCTTGTCTTTCCTCGTGGTTACGTGTATTTTATTGATAGAATATACTTTGTATATGTTTATGATTGTTTGTGTGCTTTAGCTGCTTATGCTTCTCTAACCTGCTAAGTAGCATCAAATAAATTTGAATTGAGTGGCTACATCCGCAGGAGAATTGAGAATGTTAGCGCTCTGAAGGAGAGTACCCTTAAGAAGAACTTCCAAGCTATCATTAGAGTCCTGGAGCTCCCAGGTACAGAAACACTAAAAAAATGAAAATTACTACTAAAATTACTAAAAAATGAGAATTACTGGAATTTTATCCTCTATGTCCAGTAGTAAACAGGTCTTCAAACGCAGCGCACGTGAACATCTCATACGAAAGTTGACTGGGCCGGCTAACATAAAATAACATATGTTCTTTCTTGTCCAATATTTATTCCAATTCTTCGATCTGAAATAGAATACCAACTGTGAAGAAAAAGAATAGCTTTAAATCGGACAACATAAGATAGCAGATTTGATTACGAGATGGTCCCTAGCAGAGGAACTTAGCATCAGATATACAATGGATGCAACCCTTCAATGTAGTGACAGTTATCATTGATTACCAAAATATATCCTGAAAAATGTATGTATGTGAGGATGCCCGGGTTGGAATGTAACCTTAGCAGTCACTGTTGCTTTGTCACTGTCCAAGGTTATGTCCCCTGATCGGTAGTGCGCATTTTCTTCTCCAGGAAGTATGGGCCACTGTTGACTGGATATTGTGTAATCCGGAAATAATAAATGGACTTTCAAGACAACAAATTCTGCTATATATCGTTTTTATTTATATTCTTTTTAAGCCTCACTATTTAAATATATTCTATTCAATACTACAAGTAATTTTTATTCTTGGATATCTATGATCTGTAAGAAAAAAAAAATCAGTTTTCGTCTTTTGAATTTTCCTTTCTTTATATTATACTACTTTCGGGTCCCGATAATTATTTTTGTATTTTTTTTATCGAAAAAGGTTTTTTTTTATTATTACTATTATTTATTTATTTTTTTTTTTTTTTCCTCACTCACGTAATTATAACAATTAATTTTATTTTATTTGTTAAAAGAAAAACCAAGATTGTAATATTCTGTTTGTATTGAGATGTATTTAATATTGGGAGTTGATGTCGTTTACGTCTAAGCAAGTGAGAAGGTGAACTCTGATGCGATCAGCATCGAATTTGTTTTTGAATTGCGGATCAACTCCGATCTTATCACGAGTCTCGTCAACGAATTACCGGGTCAGTCCCATGAGATTTGTTGAGAGATGACCCCACACTACTTCTTCATAGCTGACTTCACACCGGATATCCACCACCCCACCCACGTTACCAATTGTTGCTTAGGGAACATCGAGAAGAATTTTTTCTTCTCCACTTTAAGATTGCCGGTAAGAAGTTATTTCGTTATCACACACCCACTAACTATCTCTGGATTCAACTCACACCATCCTACTTTCAAGAATTCTATTCTAGCCTTCTAGGCTATTTTCATTACATATGTATTGCCATTTGATAATTTTATTTTTTTTTTTTTTATAATATTGCCTCGATTTTATTTTGTGTACACAATCTTGTTGGTTTTTTTTCTCTCTCTCTAGCTAACCAATAGTTTTTTTTGTTGTTTTTCTGACCCATTGTCGAGCTTTTTTGTTGAATTTCACAGCCGGTAATTTGGAAGGGATAGAAGTTTGGCGAATTAATTTTACTAGCCCCTTCTTCCACAACTACTATATCGCACCGTCACGTTTTATGTCAATATTTATTAAAGGCTATTAAGTATAAAAGACTAACTTATCCGGCTGTTAAAACCTAGTTTATGGTCTTATTTTATGAGGGGATTTCTCAGTTTTTCCTTTGAAGAAGCAGTCGAAAAAACCATTGTCGACATTGTGCACACGTAGAGGTATCAATCAAGTGACGGCCGAAAGCGGGAATATTACTCCCAGCTACAGGATACCAACCAACTAAAGTCGGCTTGGACTACTGAGCGGGTAAAATTAGAAACTAACATTGGACAATTAGTGCCCTGCCAGCAATAGTGTGTACCTTGAGGTAACCGTATATGACACATCTTGACTGTTCGAAGAGATGGTATAAAGGCCGACCCGAACTATCATCTCACACCTGAGGTCCTTATGGCTCATTTTCACCTACAGTCCTGTCAGTAGTGCACCTGCCACTGTCCGTTATCTTCCGCAGTCACCTCTCCTGTATTAATAGGCTTTAATGCAAATTAATTAAGTATTTACTGCGTGAGATCGTTAATTAATGTTACACGTTGCTCGTGTAAGCCGTGTACATTCGCTCTGAACATCGCGTTGTAAAGTAGATGCGACTTGTTTGTTCACATTATGATGATGGTGAAACTGCAACCTTCCTAAATGGTTGTTCCTGTTGACTGTTGCTGATCCATGTATCTCACAAGATCAGAGAGATTCGACTTCATTCGCCCTGAATGGTATATTTATTCTAGTTCGCTATCCTGATCTGACTAGAAACGTTCCTTGCGAGGAAGAACTAGACAGTCCCTGCCTTGAGATAACTGAGATAGTTTATTTTTATAAATATTTGTGATGTCTTCCTCGGCATATTGCTTTTGACTCATTCCTCTAAGTCTTACCTATTTAAGACAGTTATCGGTTTGAAAACGTAAGTGGCGAAATAAAAGTAAAGTTGCACTCATCACATCTATTTATTTATGATGTTGTACATACACCTCAAAGAAGGTTCGTAAAAAGATTCTTCAAATATAAAACTCGTAATAAAACTAAACGTTCCACGCCCCCCCTCCCCCCAGTCCCTAAGCATTCAAAATTATATCAGGCTTTTTGCGGAGGAAATATGTCGCGACGCCGACGTATTTCGTAACTATTTTACGTACCATAGTAAGTGGTGAGTCATGTTCCTTGGTGGAAATGGTTTTTCGACTTCTTGTATGTCGAAATCTGAAATTCTATGATGGTATACTCCACAATACTTCAGTATACATTGGACCAGACATATCAGTCCACTAATACTAACTTATAAGATTTCTCAAGTCACTGCTTTGAAGCTATTAAAGATCAAAAGCCCTGATGCTTTTCCCTTAAAGGAGACATTAAATACAACAGTGGGTTTAACATCGATCAGTCGATCACAATAGGTTTTTTTTTCAATATTTTTGTAATTTATAATGTGTTGAAAAGGCGATTTTTCGTGACCGAGATGGTTTGAAAACTAGAATGGAACATTTTTGATAGAAAATTCTTGTGTATTTTTTACACGTTTTTTTAAGTATTGTAGAACCTAGCGGGGGCTCCTGTCTCTCAAAATATTTTTTTCATTTTCTCCTTCATTTATTTTGGTTATGACGTGCATGTATCTGTTCTCAAAAATCATTCTGCACAACAAAATAATTTAAAAAAATGATTAAAAATCTAATTATACTACCCCTTGGCTGAAGTGGTATGCCGTAGTCATTGCAACTATTGGGTAAAGCCACCCTGGCACAAGGTCACAAGCTATCCGTGCAGATATGCGCAGTTCATACATGCACGTTACTCAGTGCACTGCACGTAAAACCAGTCGTAGCCGGTTCATTATCAGCCATGGTGGCTGTTCGCCGATAACGGCTATCATCTCATCTGTTCGTGACCATTTGTGCCCGCTCTGGCAGCAGTATCGGGTTTTACTAAAGTAATAGTCACTTGCCAATTAAAGTATAATGATTACTTGCCTTGCCATATTTTTATTTTGATAAATCAATCATGAATTATATTAAATAAATGTAATAAATTACATATTTTAAGAGGTGAAGAGACGACGTGATGGGTACTGTCTGGGAGTAGCAACGCGTTTCTTGATTACTAAATTACCATGAAGAACAACTCGTCACTGAAAACGGCATTTTCAACTGATTAAAAGAATCATAAAATAAATTATCAGAATACTACTTAAGCCACGACAATCGTGCTTTCTGAACTATCGTAAATTATACAATCAATTGGCAAAATTTTAGCTTTGAAAGACAATTTTCTCCTCCATTCATTTGATAATTAACAAGGAATACAACTTTATCGTGTTCAAATATATCCGTCACTAGCAAAACTCGAGAGGTCACTATTGCAATTACTGTAATATTCCTAGACGAAAAAGAACTTCTTCAAATGACACGATTCTTTGTCGTGTTTATTTCTGTTGTCTATTGGAGTTGTCTCCAAAGCTGCAAGAACAATTCATACTGCTAAAAGCATTGCTGTTAATAGCAATCACGATCCAATTACATCTTAACTACGATTCCCATTGGAGAGTCTCGCTCCTACCTATTAAATCTGTATTGCGTCATTTAAACAGAAGTAAATGAAGATGAAAAAAAAAAATCACATGTTTCATTATCAGGATTTGTATTTTTAATGTTTTGGTACGTTCGGCGAATGAGGGTTTCTTAAATTCGGGATATTTACATAAAAAAAACAATATATTAGTGCAAATAAATACATAAAGTGTAGGAAAATATATACAGAACATTTCCAGAATGAGATCATGCGAAAAGTGGTCCGACATACCTCTCTCGAGAGGTTAAAGAACGCTGACCTGCACCCGTTGCTTGGTGTGGCTTCGGTAGGTGAGTTCATCCGCCGGAGACACATCAAGTTTTTTGACTGGTTGCAGCCAACCAGTGTTTAACACTATGACCCCACTACCCCTCCCGCATCGATGGCAACAGACTGTCGGGGAAAAATTAGGTTAAGAATTATGTAAGTTAGTTTTAAGGTTGATCAAAAAGGTGAGCCCCATCACCTTTATTAGTCAGTTTAGTCCAGTCACGTATAATGTGTATCATTATACTTGTTTATTCATTATACATTTTTTATAAAATAACAAAACCTGTATATAATGTAGCGACGCTACAGGAAATACAAAAATAATTTGTAAATAGATTCGCCTGAGGATCTATAATTGTTTATAATTATCTGTAAATTTAAAGGGGTTATGAAGGGAAAAAAATTATATAAACTACTTAGATCTGACTCTATCAAATTCAGAGCGTATTACATTAGCGTATACTAAAATATGATTGCTCAATAAGATTTGAATTTAATACTGACCCAATTGCTCTAACCCAAAGTACATTTATCTTAATAAATTGATGTGGTGATCAATGGAGGGAATTTCTTTAATAAAAATAGAATATACAGTACAAGAAGTATTTATGGTAAAATGATGTATAATATTTGTGCTAACTATCAACAATTATGTTTACAAAGATAACAGCCAGATCTTCCTAGATGATCGGAGCAATCTTGAGGCCAATTTCCTCAACCATTGTTGAGAAGCTGGAGATAAAAAGTGAAAAGGAGCTGCCTTTTTTTTCATAGCCCCTTAAAAAATTACAATAATTATTTACCATTATAGATTCTCATTCGAATCTATTTACATGTGACTTTTATATTTGCTGTAGCGTCGCTACATTGTATACATGGTTTAATTTGCGGAAGCTTTTTTTTTTTTTCCAAAACTTGTTTATTCAAAAACAATTACAATTAGATGAACAATAACATGAACAAATTTACAGATTCATGGCTCCTTTTCCTGCATAGCATAGCACGCATATCAAGGAGGGTAGAACTACAAACTTTTTTCGTTTTATAGTTAAAATTACAAAAACAATAGGTGATGGGGCTCACCTTCGGGTTACAATAAGGGAAAAACTAAACTTACAAACTATAACGTTCCTGCCTCGACTGCTTGCTGCCATCGACGGGGAACGGGGCGGGAGTAATCGTGATGAACACGGGGTTTGTCATGTGTTGTAGGGAGTCAAAGAATTTGATATGTCTACGGCGAATGAATTCATCCACCGTGGGCAGCTCAAAGTTCTCGTGTAATTCACTGTTTCTTCTCTGCTCGAAAGTGTCTGACCACTTTCATGAGGATTCCGTTCTGAAATTGTTGGAGTCGTCTCGCTGTCGCTTCAGTCAAATGACGAAAAAGCGCTATATTACTAGCTTAAGGCGTAATAAAGATTATCGCCCTAATATATGCGAGAGCCGGTAAGACTTCGTGCGTGTTTGCTTTAGTTTCCTGGCTAAATGCCCCTAAAACGGAGGTGACGGTCCATTTTAACGCCCAGATATGCGAGGATGTTTACTGGGGAGTTTTTTTACGTTCCTACAGTGTATGTAGTAGGCAGTGCACGTTTTCCCTTTTGGAATGAGAAAACCGCGCAGTCAGTCTTACCCGCGTTTACAGAGATATTGAGTTTCTCCAATTTCTCACTTATCTGGTTACACCCTATTTCGGCCTGTTTAAGACTTGACTTGGCGCTCATGCTGCTACTTGAGTCCACGATATCGTCAGCGAAAGCAGCGACCGTCGTGTTTTTGTACCGGGCTCCGACAATTTCAGACGTATACACGTTGAAAAGTACTGGGGATAACACGGCTCCTTGTGAGACTCCACAGGTCAGTGGCACAGGTTTCGAGAAGCTATCACCCACCCTCACCCGCAGCGATCGAGTTTTCAGGAATTTAGTCAGAATCAAATAGAGCTCCTCCGGGCACTCCCGACTACAGAGTCCCGTAGGACACCGAGTCGAACGCCTGCATGCAGTCTAGCGAAATCATAGCCGTCGCTACGTCTCGGTTTAAATTTTTAGTAGCTTCTGTCTGTAATTTCATAAGAGGATCTTCTGTACTCAGACTAGATTGAAATCCAGTCTGTTCTGGTGGAATGATGTCATTTTCCGCGCAGTAATCTTTAAGATAATTCAATAGAATTTTCTCCACAATTTCCCCATTTGAGGTAATAAACTGATCGGGTGGTAGTGGGCTGGGTGGTCTCCGCTCTTGGCGGGTTTCAGTAATGGAAATAAGATGGCTTGTTTTCATTTGTCGGGAAAGTACCGCAATCTTATGCACGAATTGTACTAGTTTGTCAGTTGAACTATTCCTCTCCTCAGCATTTGTTTCAACAAAACCGTCTGTATCCCGTCGTGCCCTGGTGGTCGGTTTTGCTCTGTTTCTCGCGGAGTAGGTGGTTGGTATTCGCCAGTCCTAGCCGTGATATCCCTATCGTAATGTTCGGCCAGTTTGTTTGCTTGTTGCTTCGCGGTCAAAAGAGTGTTGCCTTCGTGAAGGCGGACGGCAGATGTTTTGTCTTTGGTAGTCTTCAACAGCTTCCACAATTTTTTGTAATCGCCGTGAGTGCTATGGAGTCACTAATGTCACTGTACTGTCTTCCAGGGTTTCATTAAGCTTCGCATTTGCGTTGTGAGAGAATTCACAACTACCTTCGCTTGACGATCTCTGGTCCTGTACTATTTCTTCTTCCAATTATTGCGCAAGGCAATAAGATTCAGAGTATGTCTGGAGGTGGTCGCAGGGTCGGTGGCATGGGGCTGACTTTGGAATAGCAGTCTCCGCTGCGTCGACGATCACTTCAGTAATGAAAGACAGTTGGCGATCTACTTCCTCTTTTGTGCGGAGAACTGGCAGTGACCGTAGTCGTATCTCGTGGGGCGAGGGGTGACAACTTTACCATCCACTGCGTACAGTCCCGGCCTGTGGTCAGAAATAATAAAGTCGAGGGTGGAGCTACTAGCGATACGGTGCGACTGTCTGGTCGCTAGTAAGTCTATAATAGTCGAGGTGGCTTAAAGGTTGCCTGTATGACGAAAGGTAAAAGTCTGGGGGTGTACGACAGTAAGCGGCGTTTTCACCAGGAGTCTCCCAGCCTTATTAGTTGTGGTGTTATACCATATCGTATGCCTAGCATTTAGGTCACCTACAACCCAGTGGTTAGACCTTTGTGTGCACATGCACGTAGCAGGGCTATGTATTCATGGAGAAAAGCGTACGGTCGCCTATACAAGGTGGTAATGTAAATGGGTTTACCTTTAACGTCAGGTGGTGGAGCCTGGGGTCACTTGTAGTTAGTGGTACAGCCACGAGAACGCCACCGTAACCGATGTATCTCTCTATGGATGAAGCGTATCCCTTAAAATGGTGGGTGGGGTGCAGGTCTTGGCAGTCCTTGCTTTCTCCTCGTTGGTTGTTGTTGCTACTGCTGCCGAGATGCTCGGCATAGTGTGGGCCAGTAGCTCCTTTCTTTTTTGGCAGCCTCGGTATGAGGCTGGGTGCGGCTCTCCGCTATTGCAGCAATTGAGGGGCTGGCCTGCTTCGTGAGGTCCTCCGCACCTCACACAGCGTGGTCTTCTTCCGCAGTGATTTCGGGTATGCCCGAACTCCTGACATTTGTAACACTGCGGGATTCCCCACTGCTCTTTGTATGTGACTATTTTGATAATCACATGATTTTTCAACTTTTTCAATGCGTTGAGGGTCACGGAGGGTTTCGCTGTCACTAGGACACGAGATATATTTATTTTCGCTTATAGATATATTTATAGACGCTCAGGACATGATTAGAGAAACTGGCCATTGCCAGGACTCCCACTATCACGTATTTATAGCAGGTCACGAGGCCACTACCGTTTTAGTCTCCGAAGAGGATTATAGGGATGAGTGGTGCAGTGCAATGACTGTGCTAGGGGATTAGGGTGGTTGGATAGGTTGCTATAGAATTTTATGAACTTGGAAGGGTATAAGATCATTATGAAGGGTTTTGTTGCTGACGTAATAAGGGGCATTTACTATTGTTCTCAGGACTTTTGATTGAAAGGATTGGATGCGCTTGATGTTTGACTTTTTTGCTGTCCCCCATAGCTCTATTCCGTATGTCCAGATTGGCTTAGTTATAAATTTGTAGATTAGTAGTTTACCTTCTATTGAGAGATTGGATGTAACTATAGATATATACTAATATTTGTCACAACCATCGCTCACTACATGACCTCATTGACATTAAACCAATTAATCACCCACATTCTATTAAAAATAGCATGTGTGTAAGGTGTCACCGAGACCAACCTCCGTATTTCATGCAACTAACGCACTCAAACCTCTGATGAGGTCGCTTTTTGTGACAGAAGTTTTTTTGGACCACTAAATGACCCCAGTCGGCGTATTTATTGTTTTAAATTGTTCGTGTCCTTGAGACTAGTCAATATGCAAAAGCAGCGCAAAATGTACGGTTATAAAAATATAATTTGTCGTGTTCAATGCAACCCCTGGGGTCCCAATTCGACGTGGCGTGTCATTCCGCGTTATTAGTTTATAAACCTTAAATATACCAAATTATGGACCAATTTTACTAAGAATCAAGTATTTTCTGTGCAATATTTCTGGAAAGAATGGTTGTGATCATTCTCGAAGTTCATACTTATTCTAATTGACCCTATACAACCCACACTGCAGTGAACTCATCAAATTGGCTCACCTTTAAAGTGAACTGGTGTAAACTACAAAGTCTCTTAGAGGAGATATTCTTGGCGATGGTCCCGAATTGAGTGTGTGGGCCAATTGCGTTGAAGAAAGAAACACACAAGAGCACCAATTAATTACCTCTGTCTTAAAAAAGTAGACTTGACTTGAGGTGGTGTTAGGTCAGACCAGGGAACTGATCAGTACAAGAAAGAGACAGGTCTCAAAATACTTTTGACTTAGGCAAATTTTTTCTTTGTGCTGACCTCATATATTTCACCTTTCTTTATCCCCACTAATTCTTCTTTCTCCTTACAAATCGTATTACTTGGCTTATTCAAAAAAACACCACTGCTTTCCTTCCCTCTCTCCAGATGAATGTGACTCGCGTTCTAAAGTAATAATAATAAGGCATTTGCGTTAACGAATATTATGTGAATCATAAATGTATAAGTTTCTATTAGTGTGGCGTAAGTATAGTCCATGCAGTTCTGAAATTGGAACAATTTTTTTTTGTGCTGGTTTACTTGAAACCGGTTGAGTAGATTCTGTATGATTGGCGTTTGTACAGACCATCCCTTGAGTTGTATATAATATAGATAAAGTTTAAACAACTCTTCCCCCAATCTATCACTGCGTCTCAAGCTATTGATATACAAGAGCATACTAAGGCCTACTCTGCTGTATGCTGCACCGCTATTTCGTTATCTGACCTATACGACAGCTAAGAAACTCCAACAATTCCAAAACAGTATACTGATGAAAGTGGTCCGAGGTACTTCATTCGAGCACCGAAGAAAGAGCTGCCTACGGTGGATGAATTCATCCAATGTAGACATATCAAATTTCTCGACTCCTTACAATATTTAACAAACCCGGTGTTTAACACTATAACCCCCGCTCCATTCCTCCATCGATGGCAGGTTGCTGTCGCGGCCGGAACACTTTAGTCTTAGGTTCTAGGTATAGGTTTTAGTTTGTTTTGTTTTGTTTTTTGTGTTTAGTGTCGGTAACAAGCTGAAGGTGAGCCTCGTCACCTAGTGTTGTATATGAACTATGAACTTTTTACCACAAAGACAAAATGAATTATATTTATGCACTCCTTCGAATGCATCAGTGCATCGCAGTACGAGGAGAAATCTGTTTTTCAATTATTTTATTATATTATTTGTTCATTGTATTACTTTTTAAAGGTTTTGAAATTAAAAAAAAAAAAACAATTCAATAGCTCGTTAACAAATGACTTGTAGAAATAGAAAAGTGACATTACATGTCCTCTACCGCTCTACTGCATATCTGATGAATTATTCCAAAGTAAGTTAATACTTCATTGGGTATAGATCGTTACATATTATATAACCATCTATATAGCCTAGCTATCGAACAGCCTGTTTTTTATCGATTTAATTTTATTATCGGACAGATCCGGGTGATGCTAATAATTAACCTTTATTTATAATTTACAGGCTCTGATTTCAAACAGCCTGGATGAACTGGCTCAAAAAGCAGCCAATATTTACTGGAACTTTTACAGAAAAACATATTTTTCTATACATTTTCCTTAGGTCAGAAACGTTAATCCGATTGACTCGAAATTTATTAAGCCCTACTTAGACAGGATGGTGAGTGATTAATATAAATTTTAAGTTACGAAGTAAACGCCTTTTGTTTATCTGTAATGTTCTACGTTTGTCTTCGTAATAATGATTTGAAATATTAGGACTTTAAAAATATAATTGAAATCCACTAGAAATAGGCTAACATTTCTCAAGTTCTGATAAAAACTTTCTTTGTTCTGATAAAGGCAATGCGAAAAGAAATTCTATAGAAATCGCGCGTTTAACATTAATAAACTCAATAATGTAACGTGAGTATTTAAAAAAAAAAAAAACCTGTATTGAATAAGTATATTTGGTTCCTTTCTTATTTGATCAAATTCTTACCCTTTTGCACTGGTTATCTCTGGGAGATGTTGGTGTGGGACTAAAACTAAAGTTACGTTTTTGTGACAAGTTGATAAAGATGCATTCAAGTCATGAAATGTGAATTGAGAAAACTATTAATATTTTAAATCTTAACCAACACATATATTTATAATTGTCTAGCCCATGGTGTGTTATTTAAGTTTTAGATCTATTGCAACTTTCATATCCATGTATGTTCTTCGACGATTGCCCTGTTTAAAAGTAAATACCGTTTGCACTAGTCCTATATAAAATAAATGACGCTAGACATTTAAGGTGCGTCTTGGCTTGGCTGCCGTAAATTATCTTATCTCTAAGTCCAGGTGAGATTTAGTCGGCCATCGACGGTGCACAGTTAACAGAAGGGGCTATAATGAGGCAAATATTTGTTTCACGGAGGCACTCAGGTGCTGTCAGTGAATGGAGCCACGTCGAAGGCCAGTGTTAATATTAGTGGATTCAATTATCTGAAGCCTCTTCGTTAACGAGTCATTATCATTTATCAAGAAAACAAAATATTCCCGGCCCAAAAAGTTCACACGGACTTGTGATGGTTGTTGGCTCTCAAACGTTGTTTTTTTTTAAATACGATTAAATTAATTTTACTTATTTTGTGGGGAAAAAAGAAGAAATTTTATTGTCCAGCCCCTTTGGAGAAGCTTTATGTTCAAACTGGTATCGTTGAATTGTCTTTTGTGTACCTTGTCTACACACAAGTCGTGGCTATTGACTAATTGATATATTCTACAATACTTCGGATTGTGCTGATTAGCCAAGACAAGAGTCGCAACTCTTGATTAACATTTCAAGTTCTGAGTTCCACCCATGGCTAAGAACGTCTTGAAAGATGATAACGCAAAAATAAATACTGACATTTAAAAAAAAAAGAAAAGTTCTCTCATTATTTTAGCAACTTTCAATTTCATTAAATTATGAGCTTATCAATTTAATAAAACATAACAATAACAGGAAGCATAAAATAATTGTGTCAGATTGGATAAAAAATTTCTACACTATTATAGAGAACATACAGACACACACACACACACACAAAAAAAAAACGGCTGCCAAGGGCTTATACATGTTTGAAAGTAGAGCTCTTCCATTCGGGCTCGGCAGTTAAATGTTGATAAAAGACCCATGGTCATCGTCGCGTTATATATAACATCTGAAGCCCTACTCTTGTAAATTGCTTCTGTGCAACTAGACACAGTGACCTAGTTCACAGAGCTGGTAGAAAGGTTTCTGCTTTAACGTAAAAGTTTAACTAAAGTGTCAATCGCAATATAGCACAGCTAGCCGAAGAAGCGTTGAACAGTTCCAAAGCTCCAACGGAGAGGGGCTATACTTTCGAGCAGGTCAGTAAATATTTCTTTAACAGGAAATACTTCCAAAACGAAACTTGAACTAAGCTAGAAGAATAGGATTTAGATGAATCGGTGCCTTGTTAAATTGTTACTGTACATAATATAGTGTGTGCCTGAGTGTTAGTATATATATATATATATATACCCCCCAGCTCCATAACTCTCTGACGTGACCGTCCACGACCCCCCCCCCTTCCCAAGTTTTCCGACAAAACTTTTATAATAATGGCGTGGCCTTTAATCTTGTAGATGTTGCATGTCCCTCTCATCTCTGGTCGGCTGGATATATTCTTTTATGTTTTGTTTTAATATAACCAAAGCACAAGATGGGGACAAAGATATCTCCTGCAGCTCTGTCGACCCTTTTACATAACACTGTGTTATATGAAACCCAAGCAGTTTCATCACATTTCACCGGAACCTCTGAAACCGACTTTAGGGTCAGTCTAGCAAAACGTCTATTTACAAGGTTTACTAGCGACGATTTATAACGATATGTAAAAAAATTCAAAAGGATTTTCCACCGTTGTAAATTATTGACAGTCGCCGTACTACAAAAATAGCTCCCTTTCAACACTAGAGAGAGAAATACTTTATTAGCAATGCTGTCTAACTTTGTTTGATTGATGTGACTCAGTGTACACATCAATACAGAGTACATCATTTGTTCTCTTATTTTTTCCTTCAACGTAACGAGGTAATAGATAATAGACTTTGATATCATTGATTAATAATATTAATGATACTTAGCTTTGGTGTGTTTTTTGGGTATATAATCAATTTTCGTTTCATTAGCGGTGGATATGATTATTAATAATGCCTAAGGAATCAATTATTATAGGCTCGCCCAACATTGGGAAGATTTTCTCTTGTTGATCCCCAGTTCCATAAATAACTATGTAGCTGATTTGCTTTGGTAGCATACCTCTAAAACCAAACCATAATCATAACCATAGCTTGATAATGTCTCACGACAGGAAATTATTTACGCTCTTTTTCTTTTTTAAAAGAATTTTGTTGTCTCGACAGATTATGAGATCCTCTAAATGGCATATTATCACATACTTTGTTCATACTCCAAACTTGCAAAGTAACTATGGTAACTGTGCCCTAAATAATACACAAAATAAAATAAATAACCCTTTCACATCTTTACAAAAAATGAATAAAACCGAAATCGCTTAGCGTGCCAAACCAATAACTACGGAGTTTCTGATTAGGGGTTCGCTGAACCTCTTGAGAGAAAATGAGCAGTAACACGCATCAAGAAGTAGTGATTATGTTTTTTAAAACCAAAGTAAAGGTTTCTTTTAATTGTTTCAATCAGGTATGCACGAAGTCATAAAACACCACCATTATATACTATACAAACATAAACGTTTTACAAACTGCAAACAAACAGGTCTGATATTCTGTGATCCGCTATAAACACTCACTGTTTTGTCAGAGACAAAGAGGACCGAGGGTATAAGATTAAAATAAGTTTAAAGAGAAAGGACGAGGACATAAGCGATGACGTCACGAGACGCCTCAGGTGCCACACAGACACTTGCTACCTCTTTGTTCTTCCTCGAGGACTATCTCCTTGGAGCCTGTCATTAGGGCCGACTCTTTTGTCTCTCTCTCTCTCTCTCTCTTTCTCTTTCTCTCTCTCTCTCTCTCTCTCTCTCTCTCTCTCTCTCTCTCTCTCTCTCTCTCTCTCTCTCTCTCTCTCTCTCTCTCTCTCTCTCTCTCTCTCTCTCTCTCTCTCTCTCTCTCTCTCTCTCTCTCTCTCTCTCTCTCTCTCTCTCTCTCTCTCTTTCTCTCTCTCTCTCTCTCTCTCTCTCTCTCTCTCTCACTCACAGTTGTATCTTTTTCTCGCTCAGTGCTCCGTTTTTGTCAATGGGACTCTCATGAAGAGTGTAGAAGGCTCTGTAATAGGCGAACTTTAGGTATTCAAAGCGATATAATTGCTTGTATTTGTGACTTCCAATTCGTGAGCTACGAGTGAAATAACACAATTAAGGCTCGGTGCCATTGGCTTGTTTGTTTTTATATTACGATATCAAACATTATTATTTTCGAAGCATTTATCCTTTGAAGATTGGCCCTACTTGGGTTTTACTCAGCTCAGAAGAAAAATGAGTAGACTAAAACTACGGCTTTCATCTTTTGCATAAAAAATATTTAGTTTTATTTGATTAACCGCCAATTCATTCAATGAAAATCTAAAAACCTAAAACTTCACTTTATGCAATATTTCTGTGCTCAGAGTGCAAAATGTTATAAAGTTACTTTTTCCAACAAAGATATTTTTTCACATTCCAGAGTCTATAGTCTTATCAAAAATCACAAAGTTGTTTTACACGAGTGAACATATTACCAATGATAGCTGGATGATACTTGTAGTCTCATTGTATAGTTCTTATAGACTCTGGAATGTGAAAACATCTCCTTGTTAGGAAAAGGAGCTTATAACATTTTCCCATCTCAGCACATATTTGTTCTTGTTATCATGCATTTCACGTGGGCCTTTAATGATTTCAGGGGGGAAAATCACAACTTGTAGTCTTAAATATCTTCTAATCTTTACTTTGGAGAAAAAGGAGCTTTACTTTTTTTTTTTTACGTTTAATGCTTAAGCACATACACCATAATTTACTAGACAAACAGACCTAAAAACAGAGTGCTTTTTCGTCACATTTTTCAAGGTTTTCAACTCCGAATTGAATGAAATTGTATAGGCATTTGGAATTCAACATGGGAGCAGTTTAACATTATATTCTTTGGGGGATAACTTCATCGGGGAATATTTATCATACTAAGTAAAACTATATTTAATTTTTTTCATTTTAATTATCAAGAAATATATATTTATTTCATTGTTAAAAATATCTCGTTTTATTTCATAGACCATCTCGCGTTGACTGAAAATAGTCGAGGAATTGGTGTTGCAGAATTACGAAAATTACCTTGTTTAAAAGTAGAGGTATGCACGTTTACCCACCACCTTTGTATCACGCCTATTTTATGTTGGCCGAGATACCGATAAAAAGAAGTATGAGAAAAAAGTCAGGTTTCTTCTTCTGTATAATGATAATTTCTAAACTGATTGACCTAGAGCTGGCTAAGGTAAGAAATTCTACGTCTTTTAAAGGTTAAAGGGTAATTACAAAGTCCATTCAGTCGCAAATAGTCTTTAGTTTTTCTATCTACACCATGATGGAGTCTAATGCTCCTCAGTGGAACTGGGTCCCAAGATTCCCATGACGAACACAATTGAAAGGCACTTAAAAGAAAAGGAAAAAAAAAGTTTTGTCGATCTTGTAGATAGCAAGCTCCCTTCGACACCATTAAACAAAAAGGTGTTCTCATCCAGCCAATAAACAAATCAGAAGGGGTAATAAGCACAAGACGGACTGGGATCGCGTGGTAAGGGTTGATTCACCCCCGGCCTGATAATAGGGGTGAATGGGATTTTCATATCAGCTGTTTTATCTTTTATTCATCAGCTTTTGTGTGGGGGATATTTATTGCTATTTACTTTTATTCACTTCGCCCTGCCATATTCATTTTAGTTGTTCCAAGGATCAGTGGTCTCGCCCCTTTTTTGCGTTTTCTTAGTTATAATAGATTTTAATTTTAGCTTGAACTGGGGACTTATACCAAAACAGCCACAAACGTGAATAATAATTTTGGTTTCGTAGAGAACAGTGAAACAGTAAAAACTGTGAATTTTTAAAAGTTATCGGGGCCAACTTCTTTCAAGTTTAGTTGTTTTTTTTTATACCTCTCATTATTGAATTTATATTATCATTACTGTTGTTAAAACTAATATGTCCATGGGGAAAAATAATAATTTTTAGTATCCTAAGAGCTTTGACTCAAAAGACAATTTTGCAACCCCCCCCCCCAAGTAAACTGTTCCCATATGGTCTGGTGTAGTTGTTAGAATGCTATTAAGGTTCTCGGTTCGCTGGATGGACAATGTATTTATTCTCCATAAAGATAAGTGGGTGGCTCCCGATAGATAGATAGCCCCTTTCAGCCCTGAATGGAAACTCGTAAGGGAATGGGAAGTGGAATTATATAAACAACGCGAGAGGGAAGTGGAATGAAATAAACAATCATACAGAGTAATCTGGAGTGTTCTTGAATATATCGTTAAAATTTCAGATTCAATTTATGTTATAATTGCTGTTTTTTTATTCTAAACCCATTTATTCATTTATAGACACCCATTCAATCCAATTTTTCCGACCGGAGCACTACCTCTTGAGCATGAACCACTGACAAACCGTTGATAGAATAGTCTCATAGCTAACAAAAATAAACGAACCAATGCATTCTTTAATTCCTCTCACTTTATTTTTTATCGAACCCTGGTTATTAAATATGCCTAAAATAAATTGGAAACTAAAAAAATATTCAATAAAATGAACCAGATCAATAGTTTACTGAGAAAGAGTTCCTCGCGATAGTAACAAACCTACAAGCTGCACAATTTATACACACATATGGGTGGTAATCGGCTGCAGGGGGCGGTTCAGCTGCATGTCATAAAGATCAGCAGGATATGTATTCTCTACCGCAGTTAACACGCTGGAGTGGTTTGCCATAAACAAAGCCCTTAGTTTTCCAAGGACTAAGAAATTAAAATAATGAATTTTTGGGATTCAATCTAACATTCTGCTGGCTAACGGGACATTGTGAAATAGCAAAGAATGAAGAAGTTGACGATCTTGTCAAAAGGGTCGTTTCCGAAGGTGAACTTCTTGAGATGGCCCTTAGACGTAATGCTATCCATAATTTCAAATCGGCAATATGGAATTTCTGGCAAAACGAGTTGAACATAGTTACCAACAATAAGCTCAGAGAGATTAAGGGTTGGAGCCATGGATACATCCTACAGGTCCACAAGACAGGAAGTCGTGTTGGCTCGTCCAACGATTGGCCATACCTGACTCAAGGTCTTCTAGCCTGGCGAGACTGGGTTGCCGCCTAGGATTTTGTGCTCACTCGGATCCATATCATAAATAAACAGCATTAACACCCCAAAATGCCTGGATGGATCCTATTATGGACATCTTCCATAAAGTATATTAAGTTACTGTAAAGCTTCAAATTGACAGACTATACTGTGAGTTCATCATTGCCGTGAATATATGTATAAATAAGTTGACGGTTCTTTTTCGGAAGATATGGTCGAGTTGTTAAGGTTTCGCCAAGTTTAATGCCTCAAAGAGTTTACACCACCCTCCTCACACATACCTGATGCAAACATGCACAGAATGTGGAAACATTGGATGAACCGGATAAAAAGCTAACTTTTTTTTTCATCAACCCAAACCGATCTCCCCTCAAAACCTTAAATACTTTAGTGTTATGTCTAAGATAATCTCTTTCTAAGGGCAGCGAATTGGTCCACTTGCAACGCCGGAGATAACAATCATGTTTGTTTGGCTGTTCACTAAAGGTGGGGCTAATTCGTTCTGTGAACCAGGTAATATTGCCTCTTTAGCGAATGGCATCTGCCAGTTGTTTTGCCGAACTGCTCTGGTCTAGTGAGTACTAATTTACTGTCAACCGTAAGGATGACATGATGATGTAAAAGAACAAGTCGGTTTGACCATGCAACATATGTTTGGTGTGAATTTAGCGGCAAGGACAGGGAGAATTTTCCTCGCTTTCGGCGAACTGTGAATGAGTGAGTGTCCGCCTTTAGAAGTTCCCTCTGTGCTAGATATCCCACTGTACATATAAACGTTAACCGCAGTAGTAGATAAACAAATACATAGGAGTACATAGGTGGTAGATTGCTAGTGACTAATGTTGGGAGGTGAACGACCACTTTCGTACTTGAAATCAGTCGACGTCACTGTGAGTCAGAGCAGCTGCTCTGTTGTTCCTCGTTGTCGTTTCTACTGCGCAGCGGCTTTATCTATCGATATTTATATTTCATTATGTTTATAAGCAGTAGAATAGCAGGGGGGGGGGGTTAAAAAAAATATATATATCAATATATACTAGCAGGCCTCTGCGTGTTTCTTAAATTATTCTTAAAAATGGCTTTATTTTACTTGTCACACCCCTGAAAACATCATTAAAAAATAAATAAAGTAGATGAAACATTCCATGACATCTAGGCCATTTTAAATATTGACTCCCAAAATAAATTCGTTATAACTTTGGCATTACCATTTTTAACCAAACGGAAACTCGCCTCACGTATAACTTTGTTTTCCATACTTCACGTATTTTAACTAAAATCTAATCAGCATATTTTGCGATGTTGCGGAATATGCTGTTAATATCTCAAATTGGTGTAATTATTTTTATGATAAGATTAAAAAACAAATATTTACATTTTTTGAGCTGGGGAAGGAGGCCAATTCCATTCTTGTCTTAAAAGTTTTTGTTTATGGTTCAAGCTAAGATGGAATTTTTGATAGGTGTGTTTGTACCAATAATACACCTTTAGTGTTTACTGTACTTTTCCAAAATATTGTAGAGAGTGTTCTCTAGTTAAATTTATTATAGGACTATTTTTATAGTAAATTCCACCATAAATAAGATATTTTCTAAATAAAATGTTCTTGTTTTTTCTTTCTAGGGTGCATCCAGAAAAATATAGTTTAATAATAAATCTTTTTCAAGGTGGTATCGTTTCAAATTTCTACCATTTTCCTGATGGTTGTCTTTTAGAAACTACTATATTTTAAAGACTACTTCGTAATGAAAGACTTGTGTTGTTTAAAACTTTAATTTGATAAGAATAATCATATGCAGGCGTAAACATTTTGAGATCTTCATTTCTGGGGCAGTAAGAACGTTTCCCGTCAAAGCGTTGACGCCCTGACCCGACCCGTCGCAACACACCGTACCCAGGGCAGTCGGTGTTCTTCAGAATTCTTGGCGAAGTTCCTAGCCGATCCGGTTCACACCGGTGCTAACCGGAGCACTGCCTCTATATTTACTAGCTCGTGGCAGGAAGGTCAATGTCGCTGCTTCCAAGTCCGAAGGTTATGCCGGTTCCGGGATGATCCAGTCCACACAGGGCTAGAAGAGTGGAGTGTCGAGCAACCATCTTCTTGCCGGATTGATAGGCTAGGCTGAACATCAAGCGTGTTCTATAATGAACAAATTTCACAACAGGAAAGACATAAAACACATTATTAAGCAAACAACTCACAATGATGCATGATTTGTAGTAAAGACTATTAAAACAGGATAAGTAACTGGGTAAGGTGGATAAGGATACGAGACACAAGTATGGACTAAAGCTGATGGGTTTTGAAATGAGCTCCAGATTCTACAGATTTTATACAGGACTGCTTGATTTTTACCTCCACACAGAGGGTAGGGTTCAATGTGGATTATTGTTTCCTTAATTCGTTAGGCTTTGCATGTTACAGGCAAACATGTGACAGGCATGTTACAGAGGAAACCCAAGGAGCAACGTCTGAGATGCTCCTTTCCTCTTCGAGTAAGAGAGGGATGTTTCAGATATTCAGAGTTTTTACTTGAATCAAAATGTGAAGTTTTAAAATTTAACTTATGATAGTTACCCTAAGTTACCCTAGTGTGTGTCAATATCAATATTCCTAAATAAATAATATTGTTAATCTTGGATGAAATATCGACAATATTATTGCGAATCTATTAGTCCATTACATACGTTGCTCTGACTAGCAACTTAAGATGACAGTTGAGAGCTCTCCAAACTGTTTGTTATATAATATCAAATAGAATTCTGTGGAAAGACAACTATTATATTTATATTGAAATTATCCCGAAACAGTTTTTGTTATTCCAAACTTCATTAATGTACAGCTTGCTCTGAAGTGGTTTCTTTCTTACCTTGAAAACAGTTGGTTTTTATTGAATTTAAGTCGTTCATAAGATCAGAATAATATTTTTAACAACAGTTTATTAACAAATATATTTATTTTATTTTGATAACGTTACTTTGACTTTACGTTTTCGTCTTAATTAGTTTTTTCGTTTTTTATTTAAATATGTATATATCATTTTTCTGTCATTTTTTTTTTACCTTCTTTAAGTGATATAAACTATGCCAAAAAAAAAATCTTAAAATGCAACGATACTGTGATGACGTATCCGAGTTGATTGGCATTAAGAAGGGGGAGGAAAGATGGATTAGTTTTAAAGCACTTAACAGATATTATTTAATATCCCCATTTATTTAGTTACAAAAATAAACGAAGAAATAAAAACAAGATATATTAGGTTATAGAATATTTTAAATAAAAGTTATAAATTATAACATTATAATTTGTTATATACATTCGCCAGCACTGTGATTTTTCTGACATACAAACATGACTATAGATCCAAGGCTGCTCTTGAGTGTTCCAGATACTAGGACTCTGGAACTGTAGTTCCAGAAAAAAAATAAGCAAATAAAATTCAAATATTCATCAGACAGATTTCAGTGACTAGAATTTTCGAATGTTGAATGGTCTATCTGATTGTCATTTGGCCTTTAATGATTGCGTGAAATAATAGCTAGTTTTGCGTGTAACGTATTTTCTATCTGTGATCGAGCAGTCTTGGTTAGTAGTTTGTACGTAGTAGTAATAAGCTGTTACCCCTGTTGGATAACAGCTTATTGAAGTTAGTATGTTCTTCTTAAAGCCAGATTAGTTCAACCAACGGCGGATCAACGCTAATGAAGGAAAATGCGCCTACATTACATTTGAAGCGTTTAGTTTCAAGATCAGATCGGTTCATTTTCAGAAACAGGAGAGCAAAAAACATACTCTCAGCTGGGTTTGATACGAGGATGCTCTTTCGAAGTCGATATTAAACGTGGAGCTGGTTTATAGAAGGAGGAGGTTATAGAATAGGCCTAATATTTGAAAAAAACAGAAAAAAGTTTTGATACTTAACTCCTCATTTACCCTCCATCGCAAGTCTTGTCCGATGGTTATTTTTAATTCCATCCCTCTTACTGTATCCAATTCAGTGTAGTATCCAGGCTTCTATCTTGACAAAAGACTGGCGAAAAACCCCTATTGCTAAGTGGTTCCAGGTAGCAGTTATACAGATAAGGTAGTGGGTGGAAGAATAGAAAACAAAGAAAACTTTATTTACAACTCAACTTGTTTGTAAATTCTTATTAAATGTTCTGTTATTCTATTGGTTGAGGGATTCTGAAACTAATGTGGAATTGATATTTAGGTTACCAGAAGGTAAAAAGAAAAGATAAATTTTATCGAAAAATGATATAGCTTTTGTTTATACGATTTATTTATGTTATTTTAATAAAACAGTTAGTTAGGGAATTATTTTGATGATATTTTAGAATTGGATTTTGCCCGAAAAAAAGATTTGGGATGCAGTTCCAGCAGATGAATTAAGAGCAGATTGGAAAGATCCATTTTACTTTTCAAAGACGGCCGAAATCAAACGTAGACAGGGTCATCACAGAAGGAAGGCAGGCATGCAATTAGAAGATGAGAAGGGTTAGATATCTTTGTATTTAATTTATATTTATAAAGTTTATTTGACAGTTTTGTTTTTAAAAATAATGTTTAAAAGTGTACATGACAAATGGAGAGGTATTTTGTGTTAAAACATAACAGAATTATAATTCATTAGATTGTTTTACTTTATAGTGGTTCAAACCTAACTTCAAATTTCATCGAACATTTTAATACAGATCATGAAAGTACCTTGAGGGCATTTACTCGTTTATCCAACTGAAAAATAGAAGCTGTAAGCTGAAAATCCCACTTTAATATTTTTTAAAAATCAAAGTGTATTAAATTAAAAATTGCCATAGTAGGCGCTCGCGAACACAGTAACAAGACAAACAATGATAAGAACAAACATTATAATATCCTCTGTTATAATTTATAATATTGTTATTATAATATCGTAAAATATGCTATTACTTGTAACGACCAATCAAGTATCATCGAATTTGATTGTAAAAATTACGTCCATTCACGCTGGATATTCAAGGCCGTACATTTTTGTACGCTTTATTAGCAATCCCCTTGGTGTTTGATCCATAAGGTGAGCCATATCATCTTTTTGAATATATATATTATATAGACAATGTATAAATGTACATAGGATTTAACCAATCACAATGCTAGCCTATTAAAAATTGTTTAAAATGTAGCTAAACCTCAGGAAATATAATGACCCATTTTAAATAGATTTATTATCAGAATTTTATTACAAGGGGATATGGGGTATCCCGTTGGTACCGGGTTCGGTGCCTGCAGGAACTTCCTATACTCGTCTCTGAACATTCCTTCCACATGATCCTTTGGCGTCCTCTGGGTCTTGTATTCAGACCTAAATAATGCATTATTTGGTAACCTGTTCACTGACATGCTATGGACGTGACCGCACAATTTAAGTGCACTAGTATTCATTATGTCCTGGATAGGTTTCTGATTTAGCTCCTCCCGCACTCTAAAGTGTTCCTCGTTCTGTCCAATCTGGTTTTTCCGAGTACTCTTCGGAATCTCAGCTGCTTGCATTACATTCTTCCCTCTTTAATCCTAGTCAAGATTCTTCTCCTTAGGTTAAACCCGGTAAATAGATCTGTTTATAGATTTTCGTCTTTGTCTCTTCCTCCCTTTTCCCGATTATCAATCGAACAATTACTCTATTACGATATTCATTAGCAAATAATGTGCAGTACTAAATAATTTTATAACTGATATAATAAAATAACAATTTGTATTTAAACAAAGTTGACAATAGTTTCAATGCTCTGTTAATTAAAGCTATTACAATGATTTATTCCTAAAACAATTATTACTAATAGTGGAAAATCTTAGACTGCCTTCTTAGAGTGGGTGTACTGCCAACATTTGCCGATTCGATAGCACAAACCCAACAATAGACTAAATAAAATTAAACACTTCAACTAGATACTAAAGGAGAATGTTATTCACACAACGCCATAGGAGGAAAACCACCCATGAAATAGAGCGATACATTGAGGGGGAAATCTTCCGAGAAGGGTTCAGGTAGGATCGGTGGGATGCAGCCCAATCTGTTTTATTTCATTGACTGAGTATAGCAGGGGTGGCCAACCCGCGGGACGCCTTGAACATTTTTCCCGCGAGATTCATCACACTTTTACAAAATATATTTATTTTATGATGGCCAAAGTAGTGAAAACCAATGTATTAAAAAAATACATTATTTGTGCATCCATATATTCAAAAATTCACTGTCGAAATTATGAGAAAAATTAACTATGATTTAAAAATAATATTCTTGCGAATATATGACGCGTTTAGTATCATTATTATTATATTATCTATATAACGGAGTAATAACACATAAGATCAAAGAACTTTGGCTGAAATGTCGAATCGTGTCGATCATTCGCTGACGAGAAATTTTATTTTGTGATCGATACAAGCCAGTACTAGGTTTTAGATTCGGCAGACTTGTGTTGTCTTCAAGGTTTAGTTTGATTTAGTATGTACGCGGCCGAGAACATTCGGTCCCTTTTTTTCTACGCCTGATGTAGACATAAGATTTGGATGTAGGCAGTAATATTGTCAATTTATGGCCTAATAAGGGTATCTTTCACACATGACCTCGGCAGACAAAAGAAAGACTAGTTTGCTAAGAAGAAGCCCCCTCCCCTTTGGGATAAGAAGTTTTATCCTCAAATTTTTTTAACGATCTGTCTGTTTCTGGTGGTGAAGCTCTAAGTTGTTATCATTATGACATTGAACTTAATTATACATTCCAATGGTTGTGGTTTATCTTTCGATAGTTTTCGCCTTTTTTTTTGATTGAGTACAATTTCATGTCCTTAAAAACTCATTATAACAGCGGACGAGTGGTTGGATATAATCAGGTTCATTATATGATGGTTCAACCGTCATCTTATACAGCCATTAAACGACAGTATTGAGAGATAAAAAAACAAAACATTTTTGACTCTCAAGTTGTGGATCGACTCTAGAAATGGGGTATTCTTAACTCCTCAGCGAAGTTAACAACAGCTCATCTCAACTATGTGTTTGTCTCCTCAAGCTAAACTTTTATCTTCACCCTAAACACTTTTACTCAAAAATTCAAAAACGCGGCCTATTTAACCAATTTATAAACTTTTAGCCTTTGAACCTAGTTAAAATATATTTAAAAAAGCTGTTATTACTGTCTACCCTACCATGAAAGTCAAATTGTATAATTTGACATCCGGGCGTGCATAAGGTCTGGTAGTCCTGATTTTTTAATAAGTTATGAGAACCTAAATCAATAGTAAGAAACCAAATTTGCAACTTTGAAAAACTGTGTTACTGGCGTCTGTAGCCTAAAAATAAAAACACCAAGATTTCCGCACTTTTTCAATTGTTACTAAATAACTCCAAAGCCTGACAGAAAAACTTTGCTACAATTTGAGACCAAAAACCTGATCCTCCATTCATTTTTAAGGCATGGCTCTTTATAAATTTACTATTGTCTTCAAAAAGTGAAACATTTTCGTTAACGCCTCTTATTTTGTGAAGTATTGTCAAAAATAAGAGATGATTCATGTAGGAGGAATTTTGAAGTCAATTTAATTAGCTTTCATTTGAGCCCTTAAGAAAATGTTTAGCCTCAATGGTTCTCTTAAAATCCATTTGCCAGATAAAAAAAAACATTGACAAGTGCATTTTGAGAGAATTATGAAAAAAAACTGTTCAACCTGTAATTATTAAATTTTTATTAAATTCTAATAAAAATAATAAATATAAAGTGCACAGCGGGTGTGTCTACAGAACTCAGAGAAATTATTGCACTCAAAACTTTAAAAACTGTTCAAGTGGTAATTATTAAATTGTACATGGAATAAATAAAAGGTGTATAGAACCCTATGAAATGATTTATCTTACAATTTCATAAATTTTGATGCCTCTGGCTGGAAATGTTTCAAACGAAGAAGTTTCCACTTCAGTGTCAATGCTCCTAGAGTTGACTTAAGGGTGCAAGCTCAGAGGCGGGATAATTTTCTTTGTAGTCTGAATCCTCAAGTTCAAGTGCTGTAGCGTTCATGCACAATTTGCCACCACAAGCCTGGCAAAGAGTAGATCATTTGATTCAGTTTTATGACAGCTGCAACCCTTCTGACACTTGCAGGAGATTCAGCGCAGAAGCAGCTGGAAAGCAGGTTCCATGGTGGTGGTGATGGTGGGTAAGCCCTTTTAGTTCGACCTTCCACCCCCAATCTGTTGGATTCTTCTCTGCCTCCCAGGCAGAAGAGGTAATCCAAGGTTTCAGTTGCGCCCCTTAAATGTGGCGTCCGTACAGAGCCACAAAGCACTTGATGCCTCCTGCCTCCCAATGTATCGGCTTCTTCAGCGGAGTCTGGCCACTGGAAAACCTCAGCCAGATCGGCAAGTTCGGTACTTCTACTCAGCACATTAGCAAATTTGGCCAGACGGCCACTATGTTACATAAATGTTGGCATCTATTGATGTGTGGGTGGAGAGAGGAGTGTTAAGTAAAGTATAATGCGGATTTTGTTCCTTTCTGTATTCCCTGTTCATTAAACAAGGACTATGGGAGTGAGGCCAATTCATACTTTAAATGTTCTTTTTAACCCTTGCCTGCCTGCTTGGTTATACAAACATACTGAAACAATATAAGTGGATCAACAACTACTCTTTTGTTGGGCAGTTCAACAGAGCTGGTGATCAATGCCGAAGTGCTGTTTTCTGTTTGAAAGCTACTTTGTCAAACGTGTTCCAACGATTAGCCTAACTCCTTCTGTTCCAAGTTGTTGTGTCATGTGGATACTTATATCAGGTTCTCCCACTAAGCCACCACTGAGAGACATCCACTTGTCAGTAATGGGGAATAGAGGGTGACAAACAAACCAGTTTTTTAGTTTGTCCACATCGAATAATTCTAGAAAGCCTCATACCCACATGCTGTTCTCCACTAGGTCAAGATGTGTGACAGAAACTTTCCACTTCCTCGTGTCCACCTTGCCAGCACACTGATGAAGATTCCACATCCTTGGGTAACTTACCGTTGCTCTTCATAGAACCCATCGATGAAGGGAAAAGGGTGAGAGCAAGTAGGAATGGGACTTCTAGACCAATTAAGTGCTATAAAGGTTTTAACCCAGCATTAGTCACTATATGAAATTTTCTCACAAAAATTTTATTTTTTAAACAATTTATTTTCTTGCCTGTCAATCAATTCATCTTCACTGTTGACCCTATAGCTATTATCAATGTTTCCTTTAACCAAGACAAGTATTAAAGTCACCCTTTTCTTTAAGTTTCGGGTCTATATCCCTTCAAAGAGCACCGTTCCAGCTCTGGGAGAGATTCATCATGTGACTAACTTTGTTTCAAAAGTTAATATTTATTTTTGCTTCATCACTACCATAGGTAGTTTTGGTCTCAAATTATAGAAAATGATATCTGCTTTAAAAAAGAACAAGCAAGCTTTTCTGTCAAGTGCATACTTATGGAGTTATTTAGTAACAACTGAAAAAAAGTGGGAAATTTTGCTGTTTTTTAGGGTATTACACTAGTCGCTCAGGTCTTACAAAGCTGCTAATTTGTTTCTTACGATTTAGGTCCTCACAACATATTAAAAAATGATATGTAGTTATAATTTAGGAGGTCTTTTGCATGCACAACCCCTTTTTCATGTATAATTTGACTGGACTACTATGGAGAGCTGGTCGTTTGTGATCTAACCACACTTCTGTCAATAACAAACTCTATTGATATAGGTAATAACCTACAGCTGTGAGGGTTTGAACCTCTGAGTGCTGTTGTATTGTGCCAATGAAACTTCTGTTCTAATCTTTTAACTTGATTCTGCTACAAACATTTTTGGCTTCACTGAGTCCTCAGTTAAGGACCTTAAGTTACACGGTAACAACTTTTAAGTTTCACTTTAACAACTATGACAACATTGACTAGGGGAAATACCATTCTGTAACATCTGTATGGTTGTTTTTTAATAGGATGCAAACAATCCATTAAAAAAAAGCGATTGAATCATTTAAAAATATTAAATCTAGCCCAAATTAACTGTGGTGCCAGCCTCTGGTTTACCTCGAGGAAATTTACTGGGGTAAAGTATAATAATTACTCTTTCAGTCACCCACCCATATATTCCAATTTGTGTTAATTCGGAGAGTTAACAATTATATCATAATTGAAATTTCCCAACTCTCTTATATAATACAGTTCAATGATACACTTAACAAAGATACTTTCCCATTCTTACATGAGCGTGGTAAGCTCCGCAACACCTACACCATTAATCCTTAGCTTGTTTTTCTCTTTGACTTGCACATCACATCATTGCAAGCCCTTTATTTTAGAAATGCTGCTTCTGGCTTAGTAGGCATGAAAAAGTTAGCTTTGAGTTAAAAAGTTAGTTTTGACAGCTTCAACTACAAAAAGTATTGTTTTTTAAGATAAAAAATAAATTTTAAAAGAAAAATTCTATTTAATAGTTAAAATTATTGGAACATAATAAAAAAGTTTTAAGCAATTAAAGGATTCCTTTTTTTTATTTTTAATGTTCAAGCAAAAACATGTTTTAAAAGTTTTCTCAATATTTGCTTATCTTTATTTAAAATTAAAAAAACACAAAAAACGGAGTATTATAAGTTGTTTAAAAAAATTCTAGATAGGCTGAGGCTCACAGTACATTATGAGTTTATTAACAGCTAACTTATTGATTCCAAAAGTTTATTGTGGTAACTCTTCCTACTCTGTTTGATCACTTGGTGTGGTATTGATCCCATACTTTCAATACTTATTAGCTTAAAAAAAAAGCTATTGGCTATAGTTTAATAGTCCGCCTCCGCTCATCGCTGGTATGTTTTCAGTAAATAAGGTCCTCACCAGCAGGTTAACTTGGTTGGTACATCACCCGACTGGATATTGGGAAAACTCAGAAACATAAAATGTTAATGTTTGAGCCGTGACCCTGCCAGTATATTATTTCTTTGGCTAATACTTATTAATGAAAACTCGTTTTAACAATTACACTTTGACCATTCATATGTACAATTTTACTGTCTAAACCTGATTCTTACTAATAAGTGGAATCTCAAAATGAGTCGTTATAATGAAGATGTGTTGTTTTTGTGGGTACCATTTCACTGCATATATATCTAATCCTTACTAATAAATTTAATTTAAAAATGAGCTGGTTAGACAAGCATATGCCTTTTTCTTATGATATAATGTAATTTTTTTCCAATTTAAGTTTGATATTAATTATATTTTTTATCTTTCTTTAATAAATTTGCTTAAGTTTTTTTTTTCTTTGCTTCGTTATGATTTATTGTAAGCATGGGCGGCCCACCCACTAAAGGTAAGCTTTTTATTTTTTATAATTTTAATTTTGATCTGTGCTCATTACAAAGATTCTAGAAAATTATTTTGTATTTTAATAAGTTCTTAATTTAAAATAAATATAGAGTATTAGTTTACTTGTAATAAAATTAATCTCAACTATTATATTAATAATTCGCCATGCTAAAAAAGTCAAAAATCATTTATAAAACATTAATGAAGAATAATTTATTTTATAACGTTTTATGTTATATGATCTCAGGGTTCTGTGTGGTTCTAGGATGTAATTTCGTTTATTTCAAATATTTCATATTAACATAATTGGCTATAGAATTTTATATTCAGATACTTCCAATATCGTGTCAGCACCATAATTGTGAACAAAAATTCTTTAAACTGTTTATCAACACCTTTTAAAGTTCCCATCACTGTTATGGTTTTTTGGAATACCAGACATAAGGTTAATATTAACCATGCTAAATATATTTTGTTTCAGTTTGGTTCCTGTGTGGAGAGTGCAAACTGATAAAACAAAGATTCCTCTCTCCACTGACTTTATTTACATAGCAACAAACGTTAACGATGATATAGTCCATCATTTTCAAGGGTCCGAGCTGATGGTGAATACACTACTGATAGAGTGAGAGCCACTCCAGCAGACTCACCATCGATTTGAAGAAATTTTTGGAGCTATGTAAACAATGTTTGTGGAGAGACATTTTTATTATCAATAAACCATTGCCATTAGCAATATAAATTCATAAAAACTAACAAATTATATTATTATTTCAATTAAGAGATACCATTAAAATATATTGGACTCGATGATAATAGAGAGCACTTCATCCCTTTGAAAACATTCTTCGACAAAATGTCAGATTGGAGTACTTAATACAGACTTGTGTGTTTCTGTCCAGGTGGGTGGCTCCGCCCCTGTGATGACATTGAGCAATGGATAACGAACAGCACCACCAGGAACTGGTGAAATGCGTGGTGGTGGGAGACACAGCGGTCGGGAAGACCCGCCTCATCTGCGCCAGGGCGTGCAACAAGCAGCTCTCGCTCAGCCAGCTTCTCACAACCCACGTGCCCACTGTTTGGGCTATAGACCAGTACAGGATATACAAAGATGTGAGTAACCTCTATAGTTTTTACTTGTAATGTTGATATATTTATCATAATTTGCGCCTAAACATAAGTCATTATGAACACCTATATGTAGTAGAGGCAGCAAAAGATAATCACACTATTCCTGCCCTTATTCACCTTATGAATCTCTTTGTTTCTTTTCCTTCTTTTAAGGACTCAGTGAATAAAACCAAAATCTGGATTCAATCCGATTGATCAAATTGAATGATTCTGTAATTTATTAGCAAAGCAAGTGTTGCCTACTAGCTCTCCATACTACCAGTATCCTGCCCCCTACGTAGATCCACTAGATCTAGCATCACGTAGCACTGATCCTGGAAACTGCTTCAGTTTGTCTAATCTCTTTAATGGTATGATACCAAATGTATTTTCTTTTGATTTATTATATGAGGAGTTTTTTTTTTGTTTTTTTTTTTTCCCCTTAGCTCTCTAATTATATGATTAAGGATGAGGGAAAAATAAAGGGATATTTGGGTTGAGCGGATCCTTGTACTAGGAGTATCTGCTTGAAGGTGGTGTGAGGGAATTAAGGAGTGTGGGAAGCCTCGGTAGAGGTTGATAGTTGCGGTACAGTGGTGAGAGTCCACTGGTGGCTGGTATATGAGGTATATGGTATATGATGAAGGGGTATAGGATAATATTTATAGGTCCTGATATTTGTCATACTTAATTTTTGATAATAAAATATAGCATTTTTCCAAATATCAGTTAAATCTGTCTATAGATAAAAATCGGGAGAGAAGTGTATGGGATGTAATTTTGAGGTTACGACCTACAGTTAACTTAATGTGAGAGCTTATCAGAATTATCAGGAGAGTGGGGCAGTAGATAAGCCATGATAGGCATTTTCAATACTTGGATGCATAGCTTCCTTGAGCTGGGCAACATGAGGCTCTTTGGCCTAAGAAGACAATGTGACCTGCCCCTGTAATGGCTGCCAGAATTTCGAAGTCCACACTTCATATCCCTAGAATAGTGTGAAATGCCTCAATGGGTCGGCATTAGGAGGGGAAAATTATACTGCGCATTAAGATTGCTGAATTTGATAATATATCCCAATTTTTAAGTTAAGGAATGAAATTTTGAGATATTGGCCACCTAAATGAGTTTCACTGGCTTACGAAGTTTTAGGAAATCTCTTTTGACATATTTCCCTTTTATGCATTATCAGGCTTGGTACAACATGGCCTATATCAATTTATGTCACATTGAATATCCTACTTGGTAGGCCACTGCCACTGGTGTAAATTCCAAACTGGCACTATGTTTTGAATCTGCACACAAAATCAGAAATTAAATGGAATAATATTAACACTAATGGCCAACAGCCTTCTCTTCTATTCAAGTTTTCTATGCTAGAACCATTGATATGCTATGGAATCATGAACTAGCTATTTCTAAAGTATTTTTTTTACTGGATAACAATAGTCTCTTAAAAAAGATATTAACATTCTTGAACATTAAAAGAAATGTTTCAAGAGGTATTTGCATAGATATTTTATTTGTGTTTCAATTTACATATTATCCCATGAAATATTAAATTAAAACATATCCATTTACTCAGTTCAGTCACTCCTTTTCAAACATCTAAACACTTTAAACATAAGTAACTTAGTTAAGTAAACTATATATTATTGGGAGCCAATAAGACTAATCCCTACCACTGATCTTCCTGACATATTATACTAGCAGGGTCAATGATCTCTTCTAGCAACCCTAATTTCAGTTTTATAGGTCGAAATTAGCTACTTCTTTGTTTGAGCAGCGACTACTTTCCCTCACAGGGCTGAGTGAATCCTTACTTGATCCATCCAACTCAGAAACAAACTTTGGGTCATGAATCTAACTGAGGACTCAGTAGCTAGAAGTCGAGCACACTAATAGGCACAAAATGGAGACAGCCATTGGGGTATGATCCTCACTACCTCCCTAGCATAAACCTTAGTTAATAAAAGTGCTCTTTGGGCTTTATAACTAGAATCTTTTTATTATCATTATTTAAAAATAGTTTAATAAAATGAGCTAAACTTAAAAATCATACTATTTTAAAGAAGAATGTGTTAGAAAATTATTGAAAATGCCTTCAAATATTCAAAATTAAAAATGAATTTTCTATGAATTTTTTAATTATCTAAAATGGTGTAGGCTTACTAATCGCATTTGGTCCTATGGAGCCAATTACTTCTCAAAATGAACTTTCCTATTAAAATACTACCGACTGGCTGGTTCATAATACGAAATTCTCTAAACGTGTGCTCACCTTTAAGCACCAAATGCTTGGATTCCTCTTCTGGATTTTTCCGAAGTATGGGCTCATTTCTTCAATGAGCATTTTTTTTTTTTCAAATCTAATCTTTTTACCCATTAATTAGTTCGTATAATATTTGTAGAGTGTTTGTGATAGAAATATTTCAAGAGGAGATCTTCTCAATGCACCTGAGTCAGATGGAGGGGTGCGGGTGCCTTCTGACCTGCTCCCATTTTCAGAGCAGCTTCCTAGAAAAGGTGATCCTTGTATTCTGTTAGTGACCTCATGTCAATGTAAAGTGCACTATTATGGTGAGTGTGTCACTACGATGAAGCCTGGTGTACTAAATTAGGGAGCTTGGAAGTCCATAAAGCCCCAGTACCACACAATTGGTACCCCCAGCGGTTAGATAGGTTTTTCAAATCTGGAGAGCAGTAAAATCAAAAATCTATTGCATAATATGGATATATTTGGACTGTGGTTTGTCAAATAAAGCTTCAGTCTATAACTAAGTCATATACACTGTCAACGATTCACCAATTCAGGCATCTTCAAGGGCTATCATTATGAAAAAGAAGATATATATTATTACATTGGTGAATACACACATTTAGTAAAACTTTACTAAATTTGTTGTATTAGTTATTCCTACCTTTATATTTGTTTATTGTACCTCATAACATCCAAAATTATATTATTTAGTGGTTAAAAATTTTATATTTTCATACACACATAACTATTATACTGTTTTCATTATTGTAATTATATATATCTTGTTTATCATAATTATAGTTAAGAGACCTTGAAGTTTAAGGTGCTTAGGCAAAACGTTGACAGTGTATATGATTTGGTTGTCAATAAAAATATTACAAAGAGGCTGAAGGTTTATTTAACAAACCACAGGGAAAATAAACACTTGTAAACACCTCATATCTAACACCAACATCCTGGAAAATAATATAATATGGAGTTCAAGATTTAATAATAAATAATTATTTTTATGATATCTACTTATTAGTTATTTTTCTTGTCTGGGAATAAATTTTAATACTTAAATAAATAAGATGTTTAATGAGATTTCTGATAACAGATATTGTATGTTATCCTATCTATTGATTGTGAAACTTCTCTCTTTTTTTAATTGCAAACACGAAATTGACCTTATCTCTGGATTCAAATAAATAATTGTAGCTTATTACTTATATTTAGTAAAACAATTTCTATTTTAAACAAAAAAAAATACCCTCTGAAATACTATTACAAAATACATATATGAGGAGGTTAGAGTATCAAAACTAGCTAGCTCCACTTAACCTGTAAAGTTACACACATTATTTGATTCCATATTACATATTATTTTAAATACTGCAATTTATAGACGTTCTGATTGATATTGATTCGCTAATTACAGGTTCTAGAGAGGTCCTGGGAAGTGGTAGACGGGGTGAACGTATCCCTCAGGCTGTGGGACACCTTTGGAGACCATGAAAAAGACAGAAGATTTGCCTATGGAAGGTACCTATTCTATTATTGGCTTATATATGAATATTAATTTTTTTTTTTAATTTGTCTATTTAATATTTGAAGTATTAAATAATATAACGAAATACTAAATACCTTAAAATGCCTGTTATCCAGGGCAACTAAGGGGAAGGTTATCCTGGTTAATGGAAAACCCCATATTAAATCTATTTATCTGGGGAACAAATTCACATAAAATACAATTATAGTATTTATTTATTGTAATGTGACATAGGTCTGATGTGGTGCTGCTTTGCTTTTCACTGGCATCCCCTAACTCCCTGCGGAACTGCAAGGCAATGTGGTACCCAGAGATCCGCAAGTTCTGCCCTCACACACCGGTCATTTTAGTTGGTTGCAAGAATGACCTCAGGTTCATGTATAGGGACGAGGCATACCTCGACTTCTTCAGGGAAAGAAGTCCATTTCTCAGGTATATTTATATATTTATTTATAACCTGCAAATAAACTAAATGAACCACTAACGTTACACTAAGAAATAATTTCATTATCACCTTAGAAAATTTGTAAATCATACATGCTAATGTAGTATTGAATCTTTTCTCTCAATGAGCTTTAATGTACGGAATTGTCTCTTTATATCACTATTATTATAAATTACCTACATAAAATTAGTTATTTACTTGAAGAATGCTAAATTTTATATCATTTTTAAGAGCGATCAGGAAGTGCGACCTGGTGATGCCAGATCAGGCAAGGAGTATAGCTCGAGAGCTAGGTGTCACATACTACGAAACAAGTGTCCTCACGTACTATGGTGTCAACGAAGTTTTTGAAAACGCCATTCGCTCAGCGCTTATTGCCCGTCGCCAGCAGAGGTTCTGGATGACCAACTTGAAGAAAGTGCAACGACCTCTTCTTCAGGTTATTATCCTATAGTCGTTTTTCTTGAGGAGTTAACTTGTATAGTATTTATTACTAAACATTAAAATACATATATTAATAACAATCATCTAAATATGAAGGTGGTTACCATAGCTGCTTCTTAATATTAAGTTTTTTAACTTTCACATTCCTAGTGGGATTTCAATGAAAAAAAAATCCACTGAAGCCCTCAGACATATTTCTTGCAACTAGTAAATATGTTAAATTTTATACCTCATTCAATAGTGTAGAAAACATTTGTTTTTTAACTAACAAGTCATTAATTAATAAAATAATAAAGTACTCTTCATGTCATCTGACTATCAAGTAAAACTTCTTGCCTCTAGGATATATAGGGAACTTGCAATAACCAGAACAGAAACATTAGTGAAAATATAAATATTTTGGGATTTGAAAAAAACTTGCCAACTTTTCCAATCTATGAATCTAGACTTAACCTACCAATTCCATATCTCTCTCCAATCTAACAATTTATTATTTGTTAATATTATTATATACTAATTTTATTCATTCTCTATTTAATATATCCCAGCAACCCCTCATTCTCTTTTTCCTCTGATAATAATAGTTTCTAGTTAAAATCATTAGCGAATGTCATTCACCACTATTCATTTATGTTTTTTGTTTCAATATTATTTTGTTGGTTCATAGGTCCATAATTATTTATTAGCTAATTGCATCAGTGTAAATTATGTTACATTTTTCTTACAGCTAGATTTACTTATTTGTACCTTTTTGTACATTTGTACCCTTAGGGCACAATAAAGTGTTTTTTCACTTCAAAAGAACAGCAAACGACGCCCAACATAATGTTGTAGTTATATATATACAATAAAATTTCACTAATTTAAATAGAATTAAACTTGTGTGTTTATCACTACAATGTACTAAGAGATTCTATGTTTAGTTTAGTCTTAAATAAGACGGACAATTGATTATCATTGTGTTCCTACAGGCTCCATATTGCCCTCCAAAACCGACAGCAAGACCTGTGCAAGTGTGCGCCTCGACTATCGATGACTCCCTCAGATGGCTGCTCAACAATCTTCCTCACACGGATGTCATCTTCATCACAGGCACCACATGCATATCTGCTCACAGGTCAACTTTATACAAATTATTGTTATATTTACTGTCTCCATTAGATATTTTGTACAAGATATCACACCTGTAATTATAAGTTTAAATCTGTGTTTTTAAAAATGTTTAATTAATTTAAATCTACCTTAAAATGGTACAAGCTTGAAATTATATGGAATCTTTTTTTTAACTTATTTTTTGGTACTAATTGTTTTTCATTATGTTTGCTTACTAATTTAAATTATTCTATTACATCTCCACTGTAGGCTGGCAAGACAGTACATAATACTCACTCAGATAGGACTAACTTTAGGAGACACAACTTTAGGACACATGTCTGTTCTACCTGATTTATGAATTACCTTATTCCTTCAGAGTTCATTAATAACACTACTTTATTTATTTATAATTGATACAACTCAGTCACAAACGTATCACAAATTCATCATAACCGCACACCCGGAAAGTGTTTTGCTAATATGCATTGGTCAGTTTTCAAAGCCAGCCTGTTCCCTTCTTCCATTGTGGCTCTATATGTAAGGTAAACACCCCATATGGTATAAGAAGTGAGTGACTAGTATAAAGTCAATATAAATATAACTAAATAATAAGTGTAAAATTAATATCATTAATTGTCTAGTGTTAAATTCAACTCAATATAATATTAATAAGGAAATTTTGAATAACAACATTTGATAATTTTAATTTTCCTTCAGGTTTATGTTGGCTTCAGCCTCCCCTTCTCTCCAAAGACTGCTTTGTACAGATCTTACTGGAGAACTGAATACAAGGAGTGCCAGCGAGTCAAGCATGGTAATTTTTTTATCATTTTCAAATTTACTTATTCTTTATACATTTAATGAAAAAACTTACATAAAAATATGGACGTGTGTTATTCATTTTCTGAGATAAAAATTCCTGCGACAGGAATGTCGGAAGAAATGGAAGGCCAAGAAAAACCCTGTTGTGGGGATATTCCTAATTAATTGTAATAGTATTCATACTAATGTAAATCTGTAATTGAAATTAGATGGGCTTGGCTTAAGAATAATTATAAATGGGTCAGCATAAGCTAAAGGGTAGAGTGTGCCAGGTTGATTTATTTATCTTACCTATGTTATAAATATTTAAACTCTAAATAAAATAAACAAAATGAATTGATCAAGTATTAAATAACAAAAATGCAAATTGATTAATTGAACGAAAACAAATAAAAATATTATATCAGCTTGATGAAAATTGGTGCTGAATTTGGTCCATAAAAAAGTTCCATATTTTTATTCATAGCATTGGTGTAATGAGGTTAAATTAGATGGAACCCTCCGGTTATGGCTTTAATTGTACCTCTCTCTCAAGCATCACATAGTTGTAAATGGCAGTCATGATAAGCCTCTTGCAGTAACTTCACCATTAACAGTTAAATTCACTGTTCAGTCTTTTCATCCATCAATGATCCAGACATAATTGTCCTCCATTCAGCACGCTTCAGCAACCTTCTCTTGCCAAATACCTCATAATTGTGTGATGTACCTATATCACAACACTCTTGCATCCGTATCAATATATACTTAATGATTAAAATTTGTACTTGAGGATTAAAATTTGTTCATAAATAATTAAAAAATAAAAAGTAATTAAATATTTTGAGACATGTGCTTACACACACACAAAATAAAATAAAAACCTGTTTAATGATTTTCTAAAATTATTTTTTTTGGTTTTTCAATACCTGAAACTTAAGTATTAAAAAAATGCTACCAACATTATGAAACGTGATGGTGTCATTTATAATTAATAATTACAATCAAACAAATAATCTCTGTGTCTTCAGTAATAGTATGTAATTTGTATTTCATATTTTTTAACTGCAATTGCAATAATTCATGAAAATTATGTTTGCAAATTTAAACTCAACTTGAATGTTACTTGAAGCATGAAATTTTGCATGTTAGTTCTATTTTATGCCCCAGTAATACTGAAAATTAATGCAACCCCATGAAAAATAATAAAGGATTGTTAATTAATTACCTAGTAATTAAAAAATAAAGATTTACCTGTCAAACTGAAAAGAACATCAAATTATAGGTATCACTCCTTTTTAATAATGTATGACAGTCATTAGTGGATAATAATTGGAAAATACATTAAAACTAGAATTAAAATTGTTTTTGAAGCTGTAATTATTAATAATTAATTGTATATTCCTTCACCTTTGATTTAAACTTGTATTTCACTAGCAGCTCCAAAAATCTATGCCTGTGGTCCCTGATAAGAGTCCACCTTTTCTGCATCAATGGAACTAGATAATAGTGTAGATAAATAAACAAACAAGTTTGCATGGTTGATGTGTTTGTTTCCTACTATATTTTAAATGAACTTCTATCACTTGGGAATTTCTTTACTATATATACTCTTAATTTTTGCAGGTTTCATCATTTGGTGAAGCTACATCAGGTGACTTCAACGAAGACACTGAGTTCCTTATTAGAGTCGAAAAACCTTCCAGGTCTGACTTTAGTTTTATCTGGCAAATTTAAAGATATTATTTTTAATCAATGTTATCAATGCTTAGGATACAATCCTGGTTTTGGGCCGTACTTCAAAGAGTTGAAAAAAAGGTTACTTTTAGGTGTCCGCCCACAAGTGTATTTATTACACAAATGCTTTCGGCAGCTCACACTACCATTTTTAAGTATCAAAAAATGTAAAATAATAAAAAATCACAATGTTATATTTGCATTAAATATTTAATAGATCATAATTGTGACACGAATTTGTATCAATATCTAATTTACAGATAAGCAGTTCTAAATTGTTAAAATATTAAAAAGAATAAAAGTTTAAATGATTAGAAACAAATAAAATACGAAATCATAAGGGCAATAATAATATATTATAAAAAAAAACCACATATAAAGAGGCAACCTTACCAAAGAAGACCTGTTAACATCACAGTGTCAGACCTGCTACTAACTTTAGATCTGTTCTCCAGGGGGTCTTCCAAAAGAGGTTCAATTTTAAGCCTTCCTATATATTTAGGATTGATGGCATTCAATTTAATTTCCAAATTTTCTAGATATTTAGTGAGTTTTTTGTTTTTGGTACTAAGCAACAGTTGGATAATATGTGATGCATTGCCAACCTCATTAATACGTGAGAAGATGTTAAATGTTCAAGGCACCTTATCAATACCCTTCAGTAATGGTCCTTTTTATAGATGAGTGAGATAGTCGCAGCACTGATAAGGAAGTCAGTTGTAAACCTTGCTGTGTAACCTACCTAATCTTTTTTTTGTTTATCTGTTCCATATATATATCTATTATATTGAAAAGTCTTAATTGAAATAGGTTACTTATTGTGTTTATCATTGTGTTTTTGTTTTTATAAACACTGCTAAAAAAAATTATTAAGTGTGAAGGCGGCAACAAAAGAAATTTGTGAGATGATGCATCGAAATACTGTGCTTTGGTTCTGATGCTTCACTCAATCATGGGAATACCAGTCTTCAAAATGTGCCTTGATTAGGTTTCCCTTCAATTTTCAATGATAATGAAATTACTCATGAGTGTAAGCCAATATTTGTATGTGACCACTTGAGGATCAGCAGGTACAATTGGGGCTTCAAATGCCACCACAATTATATTAATTTTGTTCTTAAACTAGTTTCATGCACAAGACATTTTGTAACAACCCAATATGTCTTACTTTTTATAATTCATTTACATGTTTATTTTCCAATCCTTCTATCTACTAGTTTATTTACCAATCCTATTATATTTTATATTTGAGCTAACAGCTAATAGCTAATTAACACCATTTGATGGTTCAGAGTAGGGGTTTGGGACCAACTGAAAAGGCGGTCGAGCTGCCAGGTGCTCACCTCCGCATGTAACAACAGCCCCAGCCAGAGGATATGTCCCAATCGGGAGCTACACCACCCAGCGTTCACCAGTATCAGGGTACAGCAGGTATGTGTACCCAGCCAATCACCATTCTAATATTCCGTTATGCCACTAATAGGTCCGAATCTGTCATGCAAAATTTTAATAAACAGTACTGAATAAATTTTCATTTTCCCAATACTAAAAACAAAAATTCAAGTTTCAACGACCCTGTTACACAAATGAAATGAAAAATAAACTCTGTTCTAGGTCTAAGTCCTTAATTGTAACTAAAATGTGTACTAATATAAGGCCACAGTCTGGCTGAAGTAGTTGATCAACTTCGGATTCCAGATAGTAACTGATAAAAAAATTACAAGCTTTTGCGGTAAGATATTCTTAATTCTCCATTTTTGCGAGTAGAAACTATAGCATCAAACAAAAATAAAACATGCAGGTAGATTTTCTGACAGAAATGGTTTCACAACTATAATGAAGTATTTGTGGTTAGAAATATCTAGTAGTTTTTTTCACAATCACTTAATAAGCTACCTAAAAAACTGACAAGGAAACTTCCACTTAAACCCTGAGTTTATCCACATTGTACCTTAACTTTCTTCTATCTCTTTAATTGCTTGATATATGTGTACTTCCAAAAACACAATTCAGTTTATAATTGATATAAACAAATTTTGGTCACTAAAATAAGTACAGGAGAAACTCTCATAGATAGACATGTTTTATTAGATTTGTTTTGAAATTTTTAATTTAGTCACCTCATCTGTAATAAAAAAAAAAGAAAAGCTGATGAATATGTGATGGTTCGCAGTGTGAGGATTTGGATCCACAAGGAAAGATGACGACATCAGTTCAAACTGTGATCACCCTCAGTAAACTGGTGACTGCACAAGCGATGCAACAATGCCTACAGTTTCTCTATACTGGCACAATAGACCCGAAATTCACACAGTTGCAGGTATGTCTCACTTCATAAACCAACCAATCTCAATTAATTAAAAAAATATAAAAATTGTTTTGTTGGTTATTATTTTATTTTTTCAGAATGCTTCAGTTGGATTATTGCTGGTAATGAACAGTTTTAAAATACACTGTTGAAATTAAGAAAAAAATAGTTAATAAATTAGAAAGAGTTAAAATATTTATTTTATATTATAATGGCATATACTCAATTTAAATCTTTTTGCAGGAAATAAGGCAGGCTGCTGAATTCATGGAGCTTCCAGAGCTCCTAGTTTTTGTATCTAATTTGCAATCACATGAGGAATTTTTGAACCCCGAGCTTAAGCAGCGGTATAAACAGGTAAGCATCAAACCACAATTATTTATATCTAAAAATCATAATTCTGGTTAACATTTGAGGCAGTTTGACCCGTATAAGTTAGTTTATTTATTTATTTTTGGCCATAAGATTAGGCATAATACATTGTCCATGTCTACTGATCATCTTGGAGGGATTCAACAAAATTCTGCATTTGTCAATTTCAAGCTGAAGTCCTGTTACATTTTCAACTGTTTCCATTGCTAAAATTGTTTTTTTTATATATTTGTTGTTTTCAATGGAAGAATACTCAGGGCATTGGCACAATGTACAGTTTTACTCACATAAAATCTCATCAGGTGTAAAAATTTGTTCACACCGTGTTATGGCTATCGTTATGGATGTGATCCATGAATGAAGAGAATCTCTTCCCTATACTATTTTCCCATTCAAAGCCCTGCTGTCATTATTTTAATGCACGTCTTTTGATTAATGAAAAATATTAGAAAATGTTATTTTCTGGTTAACCTCTTAGTATGATATCTTCAGGTTATATAACTTGAGCCATTATTTTCCAATTGTTATTGGCTCTGTTGGTTCAGTCGCTTAGAATTGAGACTTAGTTAATTGTGATTGAGTTTTGTACGTAGTTTATAGATTGCACGATGTCTGCCTTGATGATGCAAACAAACAAATTGGATCGGCCTTGAGCAAAGTTTAGTTGGAATGTAAATGATATTTATTAGAACTCTTTAACAATAAGGAGAAGTATTTCAGCAATCAAAGTACACGGATCGATTCAAATCTGTCTCTACTGTAACTTTTCCCTCACAGACCTCAATGTGAGTAGGAGCCTGAGACCTTCTGGCTTGGCTTCCTTTATCAGCAATCCTGTCTATTGCTCCTGCCATCAAATTATTGACTCTGACTCCTGGACTTTTCTGGCATTGTTTACCACGCAATCTACTCACATGTATATTCATTTCGGCAACATGGCCATCCCATCTAAGCCTTCCTAATTGTATCACTGTTGATATGGGTATTTCTCTGTTACGTTTCTACACCTCCCTAGTGTTTCTTTGCATCCATTATCCCCGTTAGTAACAAGACCAGTAATTCAAAGGAGAACCTTTCTTCAAAATATTTTAAGATGGTCTTCTAGCCTTAACTGTAAGTGAGCAAAGGATGGATCAGGGTTTAATATAGATACCTTCGTTTGATACCTGGATATGAGTTCACTTGTAATAAGATTTCTGTCTATAATAATACCTTTTAATCTTCTTTTGGTTTCCACCAAGTTTTTATTATGACCCCATATTTCAAACCACAAAAGAATATATGGGATCCAAAAGTAACTTCCCCCTCTCCCTATTATCTGGGAGTTTCTCCAAATTGAGAATATTCAACAAAATGGAATTGCATATAGTTGTCAGTCTCCACATTAATTATATTATTATTAATCTTGTTAATAAATTTAGTAGTAATTAATATATCTAATTTCCTGTTGGGATGAAGGCAGTTCGAGGTCGCTTGAGAGAGCTGTGCCTGAACCAAGGGCTGTTTGCGGACGTAATGTTCCAGCTGGATGACGGCTGCCTTCCGGCACATCGCCCACTACTCATGGCTCGCTGCGACATGATGAGGGCCATGTTTTCAGGAGACTTCAGGGAAGGGACTGCTAAAGTTGTGAGTAGACCTGCTCCATCTATTATATAAGTATTACAGTTTTTAAGAATAGAACAACAATAAAACACTAAAATTTTTTAGCTAAGAAGCATAATTTTATATTGTATTCTTTTAAATAAACTGAGGTTATATTCTTTTATGTGCATTTCAAGGTTCCAAAACCTGAAACTATGTTTTTCCTACAGCACAGTTTTTGTATTAGCATTCCATTACAGTATTTTGTGCTTTCCTCAGCTGTCACTGCTGTTTTTCATGGCTTGCGATTAATACAAAGGCTAGTCTTCCTCATAATGTGTTCTTTGAGTGATGGCCTTGCTTTCCTTCTGGTGGATATGACAGGACTGGGATCCAGCCCGGTGACGAGTGTACTCTTTGGCACCAGCTTCGTACATGCTTGTCTCTCTTATTTGGACAAATGTCAGCAATGTGTTCCAGTTCAGAGTGTACCACCTATCTCTCACTTCTTGATTGGCAAGTGGCTTTTGTTTAACAATACCCAAAACATTTGAGGCATCAAGATAATCTTTAACAACGACCCTGTACTGCCGCGTCAACTTTCAAGCATCGCTTTGTTTCCTCCAAGTGCAATCATAACTTTGCATAGTGGCACGATATGTGTCAGTTTGAGGAATTTTAATGATAAATCTCAGGAAGCAAATCCTGAACGGGATTCTGAGGTGAGGGAGATCAGGAGTCAGCAGGTTTGCTCTGGGAGGAGGAGACAAAAGGAAGGGAGCAGTTTGATAGTGGAGACGGATCGCTGAGTAATTTGTGGTGGATGATCTTTCCAAGATAAGATTTGGTCTAAATTGGTGCTGATCTCCTAGGGGCGGCATCAATTGGATCCCCTCAAAACTTGATTTTCTTATTATCTCTTTAACGGGATTCAGTATTTAGCCAGAAAGCAAACCTGGTCATCTGCAGTTAAAAGTCAGCATGCTAACCATTTTTCCTAAGGTCCTAAACAGTATTTAAGCCAAATTCGTTCCAAACCTGCCACAAATAGGAATCTAAAAGGGTTGTGGGTAAGTTATTAGGCTGTGAACCCCACAATGCTTTTTCTAAGGCACTGGATGGTATTCTTGTCAAATTTTATGCAAATTTGTAACAAAAGTTAGAAATTAAACAGGGTGGGGGATAAATGTAGTCAAAATCAAAGGTAGGTGATATTTTGATAGAAAAAAAAATGTCCCCACTATTTAATTTTTTTATTAAAAATAACACATAGTATTTATTATAGTATTCATATATATATTATGGTATACATAGTATTTATTTATAGAAATACATAGAAAAATATTAAGATAAAACATTTAAGAATTCAACATTGATTTTAAGAACACTTAAACATTGAACAAATTGACATTTGTAAAAACATCAATACACAAATATATCTATTAATTTAAAACACCAACATGGACAATGTAAGAATACTCTATGACATCATAAAGAACTTTGTTCCTTCATATTGAAAGGCCATAGGTTGGTCCTGATTAATATATTTTCAATCTATAACATTTATAAAAAACATTCAATAGACATCAAAATACATTAAAAACATCAAAACAATAGCCTGTAGAATATATTATGCATACACATAGCAATTATATAAATTAACACTGTATATTTTCAATCTATAACATTTATAAAAAACATTCAATAGACATCAAAATACATTTAAAACATCAAAACAATAACCTGTAGAATATATTATGCATACACATAGCAATTATATAAATTAACACTGTATATTTTCAATCTATAACATTTATAAAAAACATTCAATATACATCAAAATACATTTAAAACATCAAAACAATAACCTGTAGAATATATTATGCATACACATAGCAATTATATAAATTAACACTGTATATTTTCAATCTATAACATTTATATGAAATATTCATTCAGACATCAAAATACATTGAAAACATCAAAACAATAACCTGTAGAATATATTATACATACACATAGCAATTATATAAAATATAAATGAACACTTTATATTTTCAATCTATAACATTTATATAAAATATTCATTCAGACATCAAAATACATTGAAAATATGTCAAACATCAAATCAATGACCTGTAGAATATACTGTACATACATGTGGCAATTATAAAAATATAAATGAACACTGTATTAAGAGGACAAATATACGCACATAAATTTTATGTACATATATACACTGACATTAATAAAAATTTAAGCAAATTGAAAAATACCTTAAGAGGGTATTTATAAATTAAATTATAAAAGGAATAGAAGACAACGAATTAATTCCAATTAATGACACATCAATCAGATTCTTCTTGTTTTACTTCAATGGAAGAATGGTGAATAGATTTGTTTTGAATTTTATTTTTGGTGAACGAGATGGCTACTCTTCGGCTGACTCCTGTTTGTGGTTCAGGGTCAGGTTGAGGCATATGCACACTGTACAACGGTCCACGACTCCTCTCATCCCGTAGACCACTTCGCCTCATCCTCCGCTTTATTATAATTTTTTTCACTTTCCTTGTTTTTGACTTTGTTTGATCAGAAGTAGATGGTGAAGCATTAGTTTCTTCCATTTCTTGTTTTATGTTTTCTTGAAACTCATTTACCAGCTGGTTTGGGTTGTCATCTTTATCTTTTCCATTCCTGTTTTGACTATTTGGCTGATAGGAACTCGTTGAAGGCCCTGGATCGAATCCATAATAATCAATCTCCATTGCAAACTCAGTAGTGGAAGGATTTTCATAAGGTTCCGTTTTCACCTGTGGTGAAAGTGGTTCTGGCAAATCATCATCCAACTGATTATCTTCTTCCAACTGATTATCTTCTTCCAATTGATTATCTTCTTCCAACTGATTATCTTCTTCCAATTGGTTATCTTCTTCCAACTGATTATCTTCTTCAATATGACATTCACCAATACTCTGAATTTCTCTGTAAGTCTCTTTAAATTTTTCTTCACTGATTTCTTTTAATTTCATTGCATACTTGTATATCTTTGTCCGTTTTGTATAGCCGGTGATTTGGCTTGATATCATAGCGTTAAAATCACTTTTGTACTCATTTAGATTGGAATACTGATAAGTATCAACTTTTGACTTGATGTGAATGAAATCAGTCGGCTTTGAAGTAAGTGCTTCAGAACCTTCTGTAGCTTTTGAAAATAAATTATCAGAGTCCAGTTGGATCAAATCTTCTGTTAACTTCCTTAAATAGATTGTCAAAGGTTCCAATTGGCACTCCAAGCACTTGTACTTTATCATATGTAATTGGCTCTTAATTTTTTCTCGTTTTTGTACTAACTCACACAGTAGTCTAACTTTTTCTAAACTTTGCCGTAGTCCCTTCATCTCCTGATATTTAGCATTATTCTCTGCTTGATCTTTCTCAGAATTTTTTGTTTGATTAATTTCATTTCTTTCTGCTTCTGTTTTATCTTGTTCCATTGAGTTAAGATCGTCTGTGGGCGCTACTACAGGATGTTGCTCCAAACGCAATAAATTTGAACGTACCAATGGAACTCCCTTTTGAAGGTGTCTCTTCAAAGCCCAATATCCAAGAAGCTTCTTAAAAAATATATTCTTTCTGTTAAGGTTCACAAGAAAGCTGATTTCTTGAATCTTCTCTGGAGGTATATAAGGACTTAGTAAAACATTCGTCCAAAGGCTTTGGGCGACGTGAGGTCTCAAAACTTTTATATTGTTGGTGTCCTCATTTCTTTTGTTAGATCTTGAATCTGGGGTATGTTTTAGACAGTAGATTCCATGTACCCTCTGTTTATTGTAGCCTGAAGAGTTGGAATTCATCATCATTGCATAACCTGCCTTTTGTGCACAAGGTACATGGAATGTGATATGGCAGGTCCTATACTTGCACTTAATGCAGGCGCCTAAGTTCTTACACTTACATATGGTGCATGTCATGTTCCAACTGGATGCAGGGATCCTTTCGATGCAGCAGATAGGATCAAGGAAGACAGAGTTGGAGAACTGTACTTGAGGGAACCAGATAGCGCAGAGGATATGACACCATAAACCCTTGTCAGTCTGCTTGAAGACCCCCGAGGCCTTATGACAGAGGCAACAATAGAGCAACCGGGAGGGTGACTGGCAGCATTTCCTACAGAGCCACTGCCCCTCAGGAACGTATGGAACTCCGTAGCACTCCTGATGTACGGCAACATTGCACATATCACAGAAGAGTATCTCATTGCCCTTGTAGCTTATGCCACCAGTGCAGATACAGCAGACTGCATCATCGTCAGAGATTTCCTCAATAAGGGTCTCACCCAAGAACCTCCTTCTCTCATACCTCGACTCCTTCTCAAACTTATCGATCAAAAGCTCAAAAATGTCCTCAGTGACACTTTCGAGCTCTGATGCCACCCTCTGATCATTAACAAGTCCCAGCCAGGCGACGTCTTGATCGTCCATGTCATACTCCACTTGCTTCTCCTTCTCCGCAAATATGCTTTTCCTAAAAGGAATATACTGCTCTGGTATAGCAGGCATGGCCTCTAAGTTGTACTCCTTGATTGTCCTATACACTGGCTTTGGCAAATTGTTCAGTTCAGTCTCTGTCATGCCATAGAGCAGCTGGCTCTTAGATTTTGAAGAAGATGGGTACACCATATCATAGATTCTTTTGTCAATGATGGGGACACTCTGTTTGCTAAGTAATTTCTCCAGATTTGACTCCACCTGCTTTCGTATTTTTCTTGAATTTCTTCGGCGTGCCATTTTCTGGGGGGGAAAATAAACTTAATTAAATGTGTATACTTGGTAGGAAATATCTATAATATAATAAAAGACATTTCACACAGACATGCAAATCTTATATAATATTCTTGTTCTATTCTTCCCTGTTCTTCACAATTTGGTTTTTCTGCTTAAGATAAGGGTGCTATTCAATGATGGAATTGCTTTATGTAATTTTTTTTTTTACTTTTACGGAAATTTTATTACATCATTATTAATTAAAATTATTTTTTGGAAAAAAATGAACAGAATAAAAGATGTAGAAAATAAAAGAACAATTTAGAGGACTCCATGGAAGTTTCTGATTTAAGACTTATTAAATGATTTTGAAAAAGTTACTCAGTATTTTGAATCAATAGTAACTCATTTCATTTGTTGAACCATCTCGGTCACTTGAAAGGAAATTGGCTAAGTTACCACCTCCCTCTCTATTTCATGACAGGATTACCTGCCAGTAGTGTTTAAAAGAGTAGCAACCTGTTGACCCCAACCCTATGTTAACTAAATCTATTAGATGGTAACTAGATCGCCTTTGAATGGCCGTACTAACTAACTAAAAAGTAAACACTACTCGTGTCCCTTATAAAGTTCTATGGATAAAATGGCAGAAACGGTGGGTTATTTTTAGACACCGCCTTTTTCCGTTCATTTTGGGAAAAAATGTTGGATTAGAGTAGCTCCCCGTTGGGCTTGGCAATGATAATTCTAGCACTATAACCTATATGCAACATCGTTAGTATTATCAGAATATGATAACGGATAATATAACAGCCGACCTTTAAATAGTAGTCGCCATTTAAGTACCTTATATTTTGGTTTCGTGATCGGTGATTTTGTAGGAAATTAGGTCTAGAAAACAATCCCGACTCCTGAGTAAACTTTGAATAGTATTACTGGTTTAGTTATCGCCCGTCAATAATCGATTATTTCGTAAGAGAATGAAATAAAACATATATGTTTTCGTTACATATTTATAAACAAAAAAATGTGGATTATTTTTAATACATTGAGAGATGCTACCACTATCGACAAATTAACTGTTTTATACAGAGCTTATAAACAAAATCTCATTTATACAGTACCTCCAACTTGTCTTTTTTTCGAAATGAATGGCTATTTGAAGTTTATTGCTGCATTTCAGATTCTCAAGTACACTGACAATTCTTATCTGTTTCTTTTACACCTAAATATCTTCATTAAAGTGAAGAACAAAACATTCTGTTTTTAAACAACCTCAAATAACGAATTCCATGTTTAAAGTTGTTACATGTGTTACAAAACATCGACAGGGATAGATATATATTTCGGGCAGCCCCGGAATAAATGACTATACCTAAAATACTAGTTTCCTAAAAATAACTTGAAATATATTATGATATCCCTAAAAATAATGAACAATGGGAGGCAGCTATAGAAATCCCATATTTAATATCGTCCCTCCAGATTTGTTTGTCTTTTTTGACAATATTTTAGCCTTACAAACAAAATAAGGGCACTTTTTTAACGAGAGGGTGGAGTGTAATTTCACAATTATTTAATAATAATTTACATAATCAGAACTCAAATGGAGTCCACTAAGCTGTTCATTACTTTGCTCGTCATTTATTATGTTTGTATATATTTCAAAAAATAACTTTAATTCATAACTCACATTTGTAAATTTTGGTAAAAATAAAATATATATATTTAATATTGATAAATTATTCAATTTTAACCAGAAATATCAAACATAAAATTAGAAGGTGGATGCATAAAGACAAGGGAGAGGGTAGAGCAAGTGTATAGTAATATAATTAAATTTCTCCATAGAGTCCATTATTTTTGTTTTCTCGTCGGAGTTCCTGAATCAGCTTGTTTAGCGTTCGTTCAGTCTTCCTGAACAAAGAAAATTTCATTCTGAATACGTTTTTTGTTTGTTTAATTTTTTTAGTTATATTTTAATTAAAACTTCAATTGAAAAATATTAAAATTGTTAAATTAAACATTCAAAATAGGGATAAAAAAGTTCAGCAACTCATTAATATAATCATTTTCTCAAAGTTTTTTTCTTAAAGTTTCTTGAATACTTATTCAATAATTGTGAAACAAAATATAGGAAATCACATCTGATAAAAATGCTGCAAATATGTGCATAAAAGAATTAAAACCGAACGGCTTAAATGATTAAAAATTATCATTGCCTCTTAAAAACTTTAAATCTTGAATGACTTCGGAGATGAGACTTGAGAAATTTTATAAGTTAGCGAAACGAACCAGACTCCGTTTCGCAATTCTCAGTATTGTATTTTAAACTAAAAACTAATCAACATACTTCAACCTGTATCACCTGTGACAGACGAAATATGATCTCCCAGTATGGACCTGGATGAAAGTAAAGCGACTCCCTTCGGACTCGGTAATAGCTGTTAGAGATAATAAACTAAGGATGGTGAGGGCAAGGATGCGCCTGCCTACCTTAGCTGTGCTGATACTGATATTGTTCCTATGGTTTCCACGGCAGCGCCAGTGTCTCCCCAGCCTACCTGGCAGACAGCCTGATAGCAGATGCAGGTGAGCCGGTCTGTACCTGGGAAGTGAGGAGGGTCAGGAGATCCTCCTCCCACCGCCGCCTCCGCAGGATCGATAGGGAGGATGGGAGCCTCCCATTGGATGGGTCTGAGGAGCAGGGGGGGTCCCACCGCCATTTTAGATATATAGATGAATTCCGCTCCTATACACTTACTCCCGAGACCGAAGGGAGAGGCTCTAATCAGTGATGTAGCAGTTTCAGTCACAGAAAATAAATTCACATAGAAGGAAAGCCTACCATGTACGTACGAATACGACCAATGAAAAAGTTAATTAAATATCCTAATGGGCACTAAATTGATGTCTCTTTAATATTATCAATAAATTATATTAGAGAAAAACATGCAATACCATGTTAAAATGAATGTAATAAGAATGTAGAAAAAGAATTATAATCTATCAAAGTCAGATAGCATTACAGTATAGTATTTCTTCTCTCTGACATTTGGTCTTATAGTTACAGTTACTTTCTGTCACAAATTTCACAGTATCCCGGAGGCCGACTAAGGCCCAAGTGACAACACAGCCCCATATATTAAGACATGAGGATGCGGTAAAAAAAAAAACCAATAATATATTGGTAGTTGAGGTATCAAAGTATTGTTTTGTGACCACTCGCAGTGACGCCATCTTACCACATTATTTTAGCCTCCTCGTTTGATTTGCGTTTGTGAGATCTCCAAACATAGTAATAATAATAGTTAGCATTTATGTGCCGGGACAATTTCTTTTGTAATACCTCTTAATATTAGATAAAATGTAACCAGTTCCTCGCCATTTTGTTGGCATTATATTAAGCACTATGTTTTTGTTTTTTAACCTCTAAAACTTTATTAAATTAAAAACTAATCAACATACTTCAACCTGTATCACCTGTGACAGACGAAATATGATCTCCCAGTATGGACCTGGATGAAAGTAAAGCGACTCCCTTCGGACCCGGTAATAGCTGTTAGAGATAATAAACTAAGGATGGTGAGGGCAAGGATGCGCGTGTAATATGTCTTTGTGGCATAAGTCTTTTGTGGCAACATCTACAGAGGGGTCCAAAAAAATGTATCCACTGTTTAAAAGTCCATAACTTGCAAACTAATTGACGGAGTTGTCTCATTTTTGGTAGTGTAATAGTTTGTAGTTCCGGCAATCGCCGTTAGTGTTTTATTGTTAGTTGTACCTTGTTACTCGAGTAAACATGGCTGGCGTAAGGCTTACATTTGATGAAACGAAGTCTGTTTTAAAGTGGTATTTTAAGTACGAAAACATTAATGAGGTTCAACGGCAATGGCGAAATGTGTATCAAACAGAGCCACTGACACGTTTAACGATTCGTCGCATTCGAGACAAATTTGAAGCCGAAGGCTGTGGAAGACTTTACTTTCAACAAGATGGTGCCCCAGCCCACTACCACAATCGTGTTAGGGCTTATCTCGACGAAAATCTACCAGGAAGATGGATAGGCCGTAGAGGTGCTGTAGAGTATCCACCACGTTCCCCAGACTAACTGCTCTGGACTTTCACCTGTGGGAAACACTAAAGGACGTCGTTTATCGACAAAAGCCACGCACATTGGATGAACTTCGAGAATCCATCGTACATTCATGTGCAAATATCCAACTGAACACGTTGCAGTCAGTAGTATGTGCTGCAGTTCGGTGGCATCGTTTGTGTGTGGATGTTAATGGTGACCATTTCGAACACCTACAGTGATATCTTTAAGTTGGACTTTAAGCTACACTTTTACCAAAAATGAGACAACTCCGTCAATTAGATTCCAAGTTATGGACTGTTAACCAGTGGATACATTTTTTTGAACCCCTCTGTATAATCACTCAATCCAACGGTTCAATTTCTAAGCTCGACGGCACTTAATAGTATCTAGCTCAGGGATGGTAGTGAATTAAGTCACAGTACTTCTCGCAATCATTGTATACCTACTATAAATACAAAAAAAATCCCTGAATAAATAAGTCTTCTTCTCTCCATCCGATAGGGCAAAAAAGCTTTGCCAAAATCCTATAGTATAGAAGGGCAAGAGAACTCACCTGCTTTCTCAATCTACTATCTGGGTATAGAAATGGATAGGCATCTCCATTTCTCTACACTCATTTTAGTAACAAAATAGAAAAAGTACGACAGAGGTCTTACCGGCTTTCGCACTTGCTAACTTCACCCAATCTGTCTCTGCGTCTCAAACTGATGATCTATAAATGTGTCCTTCGGCCAGCTCTGTTGTACGGTGCCCCACTATTTACCCACTTGACTGACGATACAGCCAAACGTCTCCAACGTTTCCAGAATGGGATCATGCAAAAAGTGGTCCGACATACCTCTATCGAGAGGTTAAAGAACGCCGACCTGCACCCGTTGCTTGATGTGCCGTCTGTGGGCGAGTTCAGCGTTGTAGCACCTCACAAATCCAGTGTTTAGCACTATGGCCCCACCACCCCTCCCGCATCGATGGCAACAGAATGTCGGGTGAAAATTGGGTTAAGAATTAGTATGTAAGTTGATCAAAAAGGTGAGCCCCATCACCTTATAGAGTCTCATCAAAGAAGTCAAGTATAATGTGTATCAATATACTTGTTGTAGCGACCGCTAACTACATAAGATAAATCACCATATACTCTATTGTATATATGTTGTAAATTAATTTAAACAAATGTAAATAACATTACCAAACCATAAGTCATTGTAAATGTTGTAAACAATAAAAGACGCAGCTGCAAACGAACCATTTAGAGGCTGGAAACCCTCACCTTCTACCCAGAGCAGGTATCAGGTGACCCAGACCAGGCCTGGTGCTGCCGAGAACAAAGCGCCACCGCAAACTGGAATATCATTGGCCACAATAACGAGTCACATGATTGGGTACTAACGATACAAGCTGGGTATAAATAGACCCGGGTTTTTGCCTGTAAATCATTCTCACGACGGCTCTCTACTGGTGAACTTGCGTGGTGAACTCTCACGCTGTAAAACCTCTGTACCTCTCTTCCTAACCTCACTATGTTTTAATCCGGCCTAGTGGGATTCTCTGCCTTCGACTCTCTAAAACTAGCAGCTCCTTGGGAGAGACCTCTCCCTCGCGGACAACAGTTGCCGTGGCCCTACAAACTTTACCTAGTAGTGTCTCCCACGGCAATCCAGTCTGCCTCTCTCTGGTTCACACTTGCCTTTGGTATCCGGACGGTCTTCGCCTACCCTTAGATACCGAGTGTGAATTCGTGGTCATTCCAAGACCAAATAAACTACCTACCATATACCTCTTCTCCTGAACATAGTGCATTGTCGGGGCACATACCTACCTATCAAATATGGAGTCAGATAGTAAGACACGTTATAAGCAATTTTCCAGGTCATAGCTTAATCAACCCTCACTTCGTCACCAGGATTAGGGTAACTAGGCCCCTCGTGACGACTCGACACTTGTATTGAATTATATAATTTTATACGTAATTCTGACCTTTTATATAATGTAGCAACGCTACAGCAAATATAAAACTGCAATGTGAATAGATTCTACTGAGAATCTATAATTGAAATCGTTGTAAAAAATTTTTAAGGGGATAAGAAAAAAAAAATGTAAGTTAGTTTTAAGTTTTTGATCAAAAAGGTGAGCACACCACCTTATAGTCTTTTCAATCAAGTTGAGTATAATGTGAATCATTATACCTTTATTGAATTATATAATCTATACGAAATTAAACCATGTATATAATGTAGCGACGTTACAGCAAATATAAAACTGATATGTAAATAGATTTGAATGAGAATCTATAATGGAAATAATCCTTGTAATTTTTAAAGGGCTATGTGGGGGAGGGGGGGATAGTCTTCTCCTGTTAACATAGATGCTGAATACTTGCATTGCACTGCAATTGTAAATAGATTCGTTTGTAGATCTATATTTTGTAACACGGGGATAAGAAACAAAAAAAAATAAGTAAATAAAATAAGTCTTCTCGGCGTGAACACGTTCCTGTTCGTATTATTTTGCCTCACACAACAAATTTAATTGTATTTTTGGAATGTATATTAATGAAATAAAGGCTGTAGAAAGAGAAGGGAGGCAGACAAATGTTAGTCCGGATGCATTAGTTTCTTTGGTAAAAAATACTTCTGAAAGTTGCCATTCAACTAATATAACAAAATTATTAAAAATCGGCCCGAACGACATAAAATTCACAATTTCTTTTTACGTACCCTAGGGTAAACATGAGAACCATAATCTTTAATAGCTTTCGAGCTATGACTTGAGATATAAAGTCTTTATCTTTACCAAACAGTCTATTGCGTGATTCGGGGCGTTGTAGAATATACCTTCAAATGTAAGGATAAATTGTTTCATTATTACGAGCTCTACCGTAGAACCCAGACAGATAGGCGAAAGATGATTGCCTCGTACATTTTTTGTTTCAAAGTACAACCTCACTCTTGGGAATAGTCCCATAAGCAGCTCATCCTCAACCTGTCGACAGATACCTGTTGCTATGCTCGAGCCAGGGTACAGCTTCCCCCTATTATTGACGTGAAGGGTCGCCATGGATACCTGGCGTCCCTGAGAATTATTGACGCATATTATCCGGTAGCCATGGCGACCGAATATGTATTGGACAGAAATATATATTTATAGCAGCCGTCTGCTGCATCCGAGGTATTGCTGCGTACTATTCCTGGAAGGTAAAGCCATTCCGTGTTCTACGATAACGGTCGTAAATATTATTCTAACTATCTGAAATTTTAAAGGTTTATTTGACATGTATCGGGATTCACCTGTACATTTTTTTATTAAGACATAATAACTGGAAGTTTGTGAGAACAAATTAAACTTGAAATGACAGCGTATCTATTCACTGAAACGCTTCTCTCTCTGAGTTTAAATGTTCCTCAAGTCGCTGCTATGAAATTATTTAGATTTCTGATGTTTTTTCGCCACTGGTAGTGGTAGTCAGTATCTCTAAAACATGACATTCAATCTTGTCTGCATCTCTCTTAGTGTCGTGTGTAGTCCATTTTGGCGCACTTTCTACTTTACAGAATTGTTTGATACACAAGTATGTTTTTTTTTATTTTTATACTTGTACCTTTATAGTCATTTTATAGACTCGTAGAGTTGGTGTCGCTTTTTGGGTCGGTTTGTTTTGACCCGCTGATGCTTACATTTCCGCTACGTTTTAGTTATAAAATAAATGGTGAGTCGGCTTAGGTGCGGCTTCTCTTGTACTGGGTACACCTTGCCGCTAGTGCTCTAGGTAATGACTCAATGGTGAGTCGTCTGGCCCTTAGTTTATTTTTTCCACTTTATTTCATCATCATGTATATAATATACATTGTGTCTAGAAGTCCCTTTTCTCCCGAGGCAATTCCACCAGCGAGCTGATTGTAAAGCTGAGAGCAGCGCCCCCCCCCCCTCTACAAGTGTTTCACTATGTGGCGAAGACCAGAGAGAGGCCAAGAGAACTCCAGACCCTCAGGACATGAGAGGAATCCGTGGGTAGCCAGTTCCGGGACCCTATGACTTACTTACCTATTTACAGAATTACTTGCTGTTTTAGGTGACACAGAGAATCGTAAGATGAATGTTACTGGATAAGGATTTGACTAGCAGATAGGTTTTTGTGGGATTCGGAAAATCTTGAGGGTATAAAGTCTAGGATAGTTGGTTCATGGAGATCATTGTGGAGGGATGAGTTCATAATTAGAAGGAATGTTGGAATCTTCTAATGTTTGAAGGTTTGCCTGTCCTCCTCTTAGTTCTAGTACTTAAATTCAAATTGGTTTAGAAACGTTTGTATATGTGAAGTTTATTGTCTGGTGTGAGGTTAGCTCATATTAATTATTAAGCTATCTATAATTAGTTATTAAGGTGTCTGTATAACTGTCCAGTGATGGGAAGCAGTACCAAATTGAAGAACATATGGACCTTGATGTGTCATTGGTTCTACCAGTTCTTTATTTCTGTGAAATGAATTTAAAGGTTGGCGGATCTGGACAAGATATTTAAGATAAAAGGATTGCTTTGATTCCTTAGAAGTGTCCTATTAATTCCTTAACAGATCTGCCCTCTTTTTGGTGCCACATTTGCTGTTTTTCCTCCCCACTCCCCTTGGTCTCTGAGGTTAAGGTGGTTCAATAAAAGGTGGTGTCAGCCTGCCTTAGAAGAGTTTGTTTCTGTTCTTTGGATCCCTCCAAAAAAGGATTTCAATCCTCAACTGAAATCAATACAAAATTTACTCTACTTTTAATTAAAAATTGTATGAAATTTTTAGATAAAACGAAATAGAACCTAAAACCCTAGAGCATTAATAAAATTCATTCATTATAATAAAATATTTAGTATTTCCTGGCTCTTAATAATGTTTAAATACAAACTTTTCAAAATAATATGAGTTTTATGTTTATTTCACTTTAATATCTAAAATGAAATATTAAAATTCAGTAAAATATTTGTGTGTTAGATCCTGTTTCCGGGTGTGAGGTCTGACAGCTTCAGAGTCCTGTTGACTTACCTGTACTGGGACGATGTAGGCCCTGTGCTGCCTTCCAGGTGCCTGGACCTCCTAGAACTCTCCAACAGGCTCTGCCTCCCAAGGCTGGTACACCTGGTTGAGAAGAGAGTAGTCGAAGAGCTTATCAGGGTCATCAATGCCACGGACAACGGCGACGTTGTTGAGATATGCCTCAGGCTGTTGGAGCCATGCAAGGTATGCATTCAGTGGTGCGAGGTCTACTAGTACTGGACACTGTCACAAAAGAAAGACAAGCCGATTTCCTTGTTAAGGATCAATCTGAAATACTCATCTTCAATTGAATTCCCTCAAAACTACCCATTGTCATTGAAACCTCTGATTTTCATTTTCAATCAGCCAAATCAAAATAAATTTTGTGGCATTGTATTTTTAACTTTATTGCTTCCTATGACAAATCTTGTTCTGTTAAAAACAATGAATTGTAGAGTAATATTTTTTTTAACAAACAGGCCTCCTCAATCCTTTCCGATGCACTAAATTTGACATTCATTCATTTAATGACATGTTACTATTTATTAACTATTGTTTTGAAATAATATATCTCTTATTCATTAATTATTATTATGAAATCAATCTCCACAAAATATATATTTATTAACCCGATTCTGGAAATATACAATGTTCATGAGATTCAAAGCTTCAAATTATTAAATAAATTTGTTTTTGTTGAACAAATATTATTTCTTATTTATTTTTTCAACTTCAATTTTTAAATTTATATAGCTACTATTTATGGGTCAAAGCACCCCCACACTGAAAATCACCAAACAAGAAGACTATACAGATTTTCTTGTCTTCAGAATTAATGGCATTTTTTACTAGAGCAGCTTGATTGAAGGATGCCAATAAGTAACCTTACTTGCCCCTTGAGGTTATAACAATAATTTTTGATAAAACCAACAGAACTATAAAATTTTAGACTTTTTTGTTGTACAAATAAATTTTGTGACAATGAAGTATATAGAATGGACTGATTAGTTGTAACATTTGTTGCAGTTGCACAACGCTGACCAATTGGCGGATTGGTGCATGAACCACCTGTGCACAAACTACAACAAACTGTGCAAGATGTCACCCAAGCTCCTGCGTACTCTACACCCCGACAACCAGGAATACCTCACAGAGCACAGGTGGCCTCCGGTCTGGTACGTAACCTACCAATAATTAGAGTCAGCAAAATAAATACTAGTTGATCCATGGAGTAATGGCTTCACAATTTTTTTCTGTTGTATTGAATTACTTCCTATTTTTTATTTTAACTAACTACTAACCATCATATTTCATCAAGGTGTTGTGGAATATACCTTTTTACACACGAAAGGTGATGATTGTTCCATACCTCAATGAAATTGTAAACTTTTCCTGTCAGACTAATTTTAGATAAAATATATGGAATTAAATAATCTGTTTACGAATGCAATAATTAATGATTATTTCATCACAGGTACCTGAAGGACTTTGACTACTACGACAAGTGCGCCAGTGAGCGAGAACGGGAGGAGAGGATGGTATTCAAACGAGGGTCAGGAAGTGGGGGCTGCCTCTGCTTTGGGGGACGAGGGCCTGAGCAGCCTCTCGTCTCGTCTGCGTGACCATGGCTTATCACAGTCCTTGTCATCTTAACCGCTTCTGCCCTCATCATAGCGGCTCTCCTCTTTGTCTTCTTTGTAATTTAATCTTAGTGGTAGTTGGCAACTTGATTGTACAGCATCTGGTCTTTGCTTGTATTGTCAGTTGTATCTGGATTATAATTTGTTTTTATGATAATTCATTTAAACAAAAAAAAATTGAATGACTGATTCGGTTACAATTCACATGAGAAAGAGCTTATTTGATCAGTAAAATAAATTAATATCCTGCAACTTGTAGTATTGTTAAACCTTCCGATACAGTATGTTATGTGGCTTTAACACAAGGCATGCCAAGCCCAGCCCATCAACTGCATGTTGGTCCTTGTGGGCTTGACTATTTTTGTACCATCAGTCTTTCCTATCGTCGATTTGAAATTATTTAAAGTAATTTAAAGTACTCAAGTTTCCCAACACATTTTTATATTCAGAGCTTTGCATCTATTTTATTTTTTAAGTTATGTGTAAGAATATATTAATTGTTCCAAATCTATAATAGTTTATGTATATAATATAGAAGATTTACAGCAATATCTGTCTCACACAAACCATTACTCATTGATAGCATTGTAATGTATATAGTTCCGGCATAAGCTGGTGGATCAGCTGATTGACCAAGCGGGTACTACCAGAATACAGTACCATGCTAAGGTTGTTCCCAACCTTCACTCCTAGGTAGGTAAAAAGATAAAAAAAAAAGAAGAAAATCCGCCAAGAAGTTACTTGCAAAGAACTTAAGCAGACAGCACTCCGCTTACCTTCAAAGAGTTACCTAGCACCTTCACTCGTATTGAGACAGTGCTCAAATCTCGACAATTATGCCCCTTGATTGATGTTGATCTAATGTATATTTGTTTTGTTTTGTGTCTTTAAAAATTCTAGAACATCTTTTTTTCTCATTCCAAGCCATTTCATATTTAATTAAGATTAACATTTTTTAAATTAAATGACAGTCATGCATGAAATTGTTATTGATTTACACCTCGTTGCAACCAGTAAATATTTTACAGACACACAGTAAATTAAGCGTTCAGTTTCTAAGGCCTTCACATTTGGTCTTCTGGGCCGGACCAATCTGAGGAGCTGGACACTCCCAGCAAACTGCATGACCTTGTTGATAGTTACCCTAGTGACAGGCGGGTGATCATAAGAGGGGGCCTTGGTGGAGCAGGGTTACCCCCAAGGGCCAGTCCTAGGTTCTTTGCTGCGGGCATTAATCTTTAATAGAGGCCCTGGAGGATGAACACTTACCATATGTGGCTTGCGTTGACAATCTGGTCACTGTAGTTGGGGCGGATAATTGGAACAAGCTTGAAACCAGAGCAATAAGATGGGTAATCCTAGTCGACAATTTGTGCAAGGATAGGAACTTAATGATTGCTAATAAAAAACCAAGGCTCTCCTTCAAAGGCATTGCCAGTAGGCCTCACACTCTTCATGTTCACAAGTACTGTATTTTTTTCTTATTATTCTCTTTTTTATTATAATTACTGTTTCTTAATTATATATCATTTTTTTATTAATTCTTTATATCCGTTAAAATTGTGGTCTCCTATTGTGGATGTAAAGAACTAACCAATGTGTATAAATTAACTTTCTAGTTTACCTACCTGTCCACTTGACATGCCTAGTCATAGAACGATAAATCTTTCCTTCTCTTATCAAGTGAGACTCAGGTGTGAAACAAGCCCAGTAGTGCAGTTCCTATCCTTCTTCTAGCTTATGTTGTTTTACTTGATCTCTGTGTGTGACTTAACTTACGTCAGATTATTTTTACTGAAATTTAACCATAAATTTTTTTAAACTATATTTTCAATGCCAAAATGGTGCGCTATCTGTTATTTATTGTCTTTCTTCATTTCTCTTCAAAATACAACTGTAGTAGTTTGGCTGTGCAACTGCAAGTTTTGCAAAGGAAGTTAATATCGGTTTGTAAAATGGCTAAGTTGCTCGTTAGCTTTCTGCGCCATTTTAATATGATTGCAGTAAAAATAATGTATATACTTATACATATATTTGTTTATTTAATTAGACTTTATCAGGATTTTATATTTATATTTCTTTCTATCTAATGCTCATAAATCTTATTTTTATACATGATTTTTTTTAACTGTAATTAAATTTGTTTTTAATATGATAGATTAAATTTTTTTTAGCATTTTACATTTTTTTAATTGATTATATATTTTATCTTTTATTCAGAAGCTTTGAAATTTTTCATACTTTTCTATTAGTAGTGACTTCTATTAATTTTTTTCCACTTTTGGGATTTAAGGGCAGAAATGGCTCTCATTTTATAGCTGGGTCATCCTGATAGGTTTCCTCCTGCATACTAACGGTTCCCGTTTTACCCTGGATAGTGTTAGAACAGACCCATCCAAGTGCTGAACATACTTGTCTCTTCTTAACCTAATTTTCTAGCCCACTGGATTTGTGCTCCACATTTATTTTAGTAATACTTTAGCACATTCAAGTTGTTATTCACTGTGGTCTGTCTGCTCTGTAAGCAATGTATGAACAATATTTACACACTTACGATTGATTTGAAACTTCACAAATTCACTTCAATAATATAATACTTTGTTATATTTAAGTTAATTATACTCAGTTAGCCCAATATCAAATCTGACTAAGTACACTTTTTGTACAGGAAAGTAATAAAAAACATCTGTTATTGAGAAAGGGTAGGAATGTGTTGAATAATTTTTCTCTGTTTGTTTGTTTTTTATTCTCAAGTTCTTAGTGATTCAGATTAAAAATTAACCTTTGTTTTTGTATTAAAACTTCTATTTTAAAAATATAATCAAGATAATTAAACCCAATGGGCTTGTTCATAAAATATATTTTGAGACATTCAGAATTAAAATTGAACTCCACTTTTGTTTTGATATTCATTGCACTGTACATTCATTTTAATGTTTTTGTTTCCTTATTACATATACTTCATAACTTTTTCTACTATAAATCTGCTGTTCAAGGTGGTTCCACATTTAGCTCTTCTTACTAGTTCTCATCTAAATGCCAATAAAAGTCAAATTGTTGAAGACAGACCAGTTTGATGCAAGGAATACTTAATCATTTAGAAGTGGATATTTTATTCCATAAATATATCTGTGCAAGGCCAGCTGCTTGAAAGTGTTGAAAAGATAAAACACAATCATTTGTTTGTTTTTTGGTATAACCTTTTGAGTCCGACTCTGAGGTTGTGACTTGTGGTCACAATGGTGTTTTTTGATAATTTATGTGTGTATATAAATGCTGTAAGATTTATTAGCTTAATCGTCACCCCATCATCAGTGGTAGCAATATACAAATCTGTTTCATTAAATATAATCTATTGTATATTACTCAAACGAATAAGGTCCACTATTTTATTCTAGTTTATGTATATATATATATAAACATATATACTATTACATTAGATGTATAAATGAAGTCTTCTTATGTATTGTTGAATCCTATCTATAAATGTGTGCTAAATTATTTGCACTATCTTGCTCACGCCTTTATCCATAATAAAATCATTGCATTTAAAAAAAAATAACTACATTAGACCAGTCAATTTTCTAACGGTGAAGGTATGTTTAGATGTTGTTTGATATTGTAAATGTAAGCTTAGTTTAGAGGGACAAGATGCTGTTTGTTTTTATTATTTTTCTAAACTTTTGCAAGCTTTACCAGCGCTTTCAAAACTCCCTTCGAACAGAAGCATCTTCCTTCATTTAGAGATCCTTACCTATCCCTCGGAGACATATCAATATTATCCATGATATATATCAATATTTGTGATTTCACAGTTTTTTTCCGAGAGGCCTCAGCTCAAACAGACTTTTCCTTAACCTCTTCTTTCCAATCTTTCTTGTGTTCACGATTAGATCCTAGAATTTTCTACAATTTTCGATTAGATTCTACAGGATGAACACCAAGAATAGGAAAGGAAGACAGTCAGGAAGAAAGGGTAAAGGAAAAACTGACCAGAGCAACAGCCAGAGAAAATCCCAGTGATATCATCAATAGCCATGATTATTCTTTTGTTTTTTCTATATTCATATATGATTTTTTTTCGTATATCAATTTTGTTTTTCTGTTTATTGAAAACAGATTCATTTGTACAAAACTGTAGACTTATTTAACAGTCTACTGATGTGATAAAGTCTTTGACATTTTTTGAACTGTGATTCTCTGACGTCCAAAGAATTTTAACATCTTTATCTGCATTAAATGTCTGTCTTTTTTTGTAATTTATATTTGCTGGCCGTTCATGAAGGCAAGGAAAATAAAAAAAGTCGGCACACCTTATTCTTTAGGATTATGTTCCAGGAAAACACTGGTGAATCCAAAGTCCCTCGGTATTTTCAGTTTCTTCTATATATTCTTGTAACATTCACCAAATATAATGAGGTCATTCACATATAGAACCATGGTTATGTAACAGTCATTATCAATATGAATTCCATGCATGCTTTTTACCCTGAAATATTCTTCAATGTTGGATATAAATTTGTTAAAAAGATATGGGACATAAGACCTTGAGTGGTGTCTACCCAGTCAGATAGTCTACCACATCTCACATTCATATTGATTTTAATATGACTAAAATTGTGAAGGGTCCTATCATTCATGGAACTGGCATCAATTTTAAATAATTTCTACCTGAGCCCAGAGTGAACTGCACACATTCAAACGATCTCTTTAGTCTACAAATATTGAAACGTGTCACCTTTTTTATTTACATGTTTCCAATGTTCAAGGGATTTCAAAATTAATATGTTATTTATTCAATCCATTAAGAAAACCAGTTTTGGCCTCATTTATATAAATAAAAATAATTAAATGATAAAATAAAAAATCCAGTATAACTTTTTCAACACATGATATTTAAACACTTCCAAATTTGTTGTTAGATGCATATTTAAATAATGTGTTTAGTTTGTTTGTTTGGGCTTGACAAGGATGTAGGCCAACATATGACAGGAAAGGTGGGTCAATACCCTATAGGTAAATACTCTTTTCTAGCCAGGGTGGAAATTCTGAGTTTTTCCATAGCTCTACAAAAGAAAATTTTCCCAGGTGAAAATTGAACTCATGTCATTCTATTTCAACTGTAACCTGCAGGCCAGTTTCCTTGCATGGCCGTCCATAAGTAAACTTCCGAAAAAAAATACATTCATCAGAACTAAAATTACTGCCGATGCCTGCCATACTGTTCCTTGAATTAAAAACAGCTCCTCTCAACTGTTCTATGGTCCTTTTCTTCATTGGCTTACGGTTTCATTTTACTTAATTGACCCATTCATTGAAGTGACTGTCCAATCACAGACAGATCATTGAAATGACTCGGTGGGCAGATTTCCTCATCTCAAACTATCTTGGAATCAACTACTATATTTGTGCATAAGATGGACTGTTTTTCTATAGAAAATTAGCTTGAAAATTTCAGTCTTAAAAATCAATTCACCTAAATTTTCTCAATAAATAAATTATGTTTGGCTTTTGTCTAAAGGCATCGTCTATAAAATTTAGGTAGTCCCCAATATTCTTTGTTTTAAAGAAAAAATGTTTAACATGTATAATTAATAAATATCATAAACCTGTGAATATGGGATGCCGACTATTATAAATGTAGACACTAGTTAAAAGTTTTCATTTATTTGTTATGTGATTCTGTCTTGTATATCAGCAAATTCCTAGGTGTGGTTATTCATCTAATATTTTAAAACATATTCATTTATTTTTACTCTTCAAGAATGGCAAAGTACAGATTTTAAAAGCAGAGGGTCATTACTAGATTATTTATTTTGTACTTAAAAAATGATGCCTTCGTACAGAACACTTTTTAGGGATCCTAAAGCTAGTTCTTATTATTATTTTTTAATTAGGAAAAAATAGTAAAGTAAAGCTTAAACAAAATATTTGAATAAGAAAAAAAATGATATATTTACCAAGAAGCAAAGTATAGAAATTCCTTCCCCGGAAAGTCCTATGCTCGTGGGTTTCAATACCTGAAGCTTTTCATAGCTTTTATACATTTAGTGTTAGTGTTTTTATCGGAATTATTAACTATAATTATCAAACTGCACCTTTTAATGCGCTATATTTTTTTATGACGTTATATAATAACTGATATTTTATCTAATGATTATGAGTTAGGCCAAAAGAGCGATTAACTTCCTGCTAGGGGTATAGCTCTAGTAATTTGTATCAATTTCATTCTATTTTGTATTATTTTCTTGCTATAAATATCTGATATATACATATATATATTTAATCATAATAACTGTTAAACATAATATATATATGTATATTATTACTGCCACATTAACGATCTAAGGGGCATAGCCCAGATTGGACAATCTGCAACCTTCACAATTCCATAGGTAAATTGGTTGCCTAGAAACAATATGTATTGATGATTGTAGTAGGATTATTTGTGAAAAAATAAAATAAATGTGAGTTTCTAGAGATGAGTATTAGAGGAAAATGTAGGCATTTATGGTATATTTACCTCTAGCATTCTTTTTATTATTTCAAGTGGCTAATTTTACTGTAATATTGTTTATTTTATTGTTATACAGGGTTAGGAATTGAGAGATAGTTTGATTGTATCACAATTGTAAAGTTACTTTAGCCTGAATTAAACCTATTAGTTTTACAGCATGAATTGAAGAAATGAATTTTAGATAGAGTAATTTTGAGAAAGACATTATATGTAATATATATGTATAAATTAAATAAAGGCAGAAAAGTTGGCGAGGTTAAGTTGTAAAAATACTTTTATGTAAATTTTAACCAGTTTATACATACACTCCTTTGCACTAGGTTTTTAATGTCAGCCTATTTTTATTATGACTTTGAACTTAGTAACACATATTGAAAATAAAATATTGTGATATTTAAATTTGGAAATTCTTCAAATTCAGAATTCCATTACTAAGATGTTATAAAAAAATATGTGTTTTTAAATACGTTATAGCTGTATATTTTATATTATATTTTATTGTTTCTTCTATTTGTTTTTTTTTTTGTTTTTTAATAGAAGTAATTTCTGTTTTGTATCCTTTTGACTGTGCACAAGTGCATCAGCAAAAATATTTTCTATAGAAATAATTTTATTGATTACATATTTATGAGTTTTATTTCACACCACCATTATTTTTTTTTTTTTCAATTCAGTTCAAAATAAAGGTCTACAGTCTGTTCTAGGCCAATATTAATTATTCCCAGTCAATGCCAACATATACCTGGCCAAGCAAAATGTTAACAGACCAGAAATAAAAATCTATCATCTGTTAAAGTTAAACTGGGAAAAAACTTTAGAAATCTTATTTTGGATTCTAATTTTAGGAGACCCTATGTGTTATAAAATAATTACAATATCTTTGAACACATTCAAGTACATTTTACTTCCCCTGTTTATATAGGGACCTAAAATTATGCCTGTAAATGCATAAAAGTTCTACTTAATGTTCTAATGGTACTAAAAATACTATTATATCTATATATATCTTCATAAAAGGTAATTAAGCCCAATTAATTAATTTAAATTATAAATTACCTGATCTTGACAAGTTAGGAGTTGAATAGTTAGACAAGTAGTTCAAATTTGTTATTTTTTTTTTAATTCCTTTATAAATTGACTATTTGATTACCCAGCTCTAATAATTACATTGTAATATATATATTCATAACTTATGATCATCAATCAATATGCACAGTTCACATATATACCAATATTCATAACAATATGTGCATACATATCCAGTTGAGTAGTTGACTGACAAGTGGATTTGGAAGAGCGGTTAGGTTTTTGTGGAATTTGGAAATTCTTGAGGGTGACTGTGAATGAATAGCTGATGAATCATGGGGTATTGTGAAGAGTTGAAGAAGTGAGCTATGACTGTTAGGATTTGTCTGATGTTTGAAGGATAAGCTGTTCCACATAGTTTCTAGACTGTATCTCAAAATTAGTTTTAGTTACTGTTTGTATATGTGCAGTTTGTTTTCAAGCTTGAGGTTAGATGTTCTATTAATCGATTGTAGGATCAAGTGTCAAAACTTCTGTTTAGTTATTGTCTTACCTGAGGGTTCCATTTCAGTCATATATCAAGGTAAAAGCCTAAATATTCTACATAAGAAGTGGTTTCAAATTGAAGATGACAGAGGTTATGCACAGAAAGTATTGGTGAAATTAAAGAAAACATTCCAATATTTGTATTTAGTGCTAACAAATATCATAATATATTGTGATAATAATCTATGTTTATATTGATGTCATAAAACAGTTTTTTGCATTCGGTGAATGCTATAGAACAAGGAAGCTATTTCATTCCCTGATTTACTCCCTTAATACTTCAATCTTATTCCTCATTTTTGCTATATATTACGTACTGGAAGGAGACGCCAAGTCCAGCTACTTGTTAATAAATGGCCTTTTAAGGTGGTTGGATTGAACCTGGCCCTTGGGTTGTCTTGGGACGGGAAGAATAAGCCTGTCACTGCCCATTATGGAAGCCAAATGTTTTCCAGATACCATCCTGGTAGTAACCGCAGGACCCCCCTCCCCATATATATCGTGGTAGAAAAAGGTACCATAATCATTCTGTAATCATACTTTGAGAGAATAGTGGAGGAAGATAATGTCAATTAATTTAGTTTGTAACATATCCTTTAAAAAATTATCGTATAAAAAGGCTTGAGTGGACAGATGAGACAGTAGTAACCTAATAACCTGTCACCAGGTCTATCAGACCAGACTTCACTCCTTCCTCACATGGACCCTGCTGTGCTTGGAGAGGTGATCCGACCTGGAGAAGCTTTTGCCACAGAGCCGACAGCTGTAGGGCTTGTAGCCGGAGTGGCACCTAGAGTGCCTGGCTAACTCATCTGACCTGGAGAACCTCCATGAGCAGCCAGACCAGGAACAGACAAATGGTTTCTCACCAGTGTGGCGCCTAGAGTGAGCTCTTAGGTGAGAGGCTTTGCTGTAGCTGCGGTCACAACCTGGGTAGTCACAGGGGAACTGTCTGATGTCACTGTCACTCCACTCTGTCCTCTGTAACAGTACACTGTTAATTATATTAAAACAACACAACCACAAAACTGTATGACATTTTTTCAATAAAGATTAAGTAATAAACAGCATATTTGAAAGACCACATTCTAAGTGAAGTGATGTGAAGCTTATGAGGAAAAGAGATAGTATGTGCATGCCCAATGGATCATTATTTTAAGCCATTATGAGAAAACATGGAACTTAAGGAGAAAATGATGCCACACAGTATATACTAAGAAGGAAAGTGGACCAATTTGTAAATTGTGAAAATGATTTTAATGTATAAAACATTTATAATAGGGCTAAAAGAGAGGAAATGATAAAAGGGAAATCTAATAAAATGCTTGAAAAATCCTGAATCTGAAAAGAAAAGGGAGAGTTCCCTTGTGGAGAGGGAGTAAAAAGTGAAAGATCACGCATTAATTTATCAGGAGAGGGCCAGACAGGATAGATATGTGTGTTTAGGAGTTGCTTTGAACATTTAGATGAGTCTTCAAGTGCACCCAATCATTCCAGTCCCAAGTCCTTAGAACATTAATAAACGACACATTCTACATCACCCTCCACTTCCAAAGGTAACTATCCTTATGCACTCTAATTGTTTTCAATTCCATTCAATATTATCCTAATCCTAGGTCGCTATATAGCTCAGAATCCCCCTCGAAGTGGCAATGGCCTCAAGACATCCTAAATTTAACCAGTTATTGATAGTCCTGGCGATGTCCAGTATTTCCCCCTCAAGTATGGAGCTTCTGCGGCTCTGACGAGCTCTCTCAGACTACTGCTGCCATCTAGCTGCGGTGGGAGTTGAGATAACCCACAGGTGAATTCTGATTTCTAGGACTTGTGTACTTGTCTAAATGTTTTGTGGATTATAAATACTATACGAATACGAGAGTAAATACAACATCATATATATATATATGGTATGAATGAGATCATTTCCCCTAATATGCTTGTTAGATTTTACCCTCTTCGGAGGTACATGTGTCATATTCCCCTAATGTCTGAAGTGGAAGAATATGCAGAACTCTTTTTCCTAGAGAAAACCCCCAAAAAGAAGAAATCACTGGAATGAAAGGCATTATTCAGTCTATTCTATTCACTCCATAATACAACATCTGGTTTTATTCTCATAAAAAATTGTATCCCGACACAACCTATACAAGTTTTTTCAAATGTACACTGAAGTTGTTTCCTAATGAGTTTAGGCTATTTAAATGTTGCCAGCCTTTTCAATTAGGAAAGAAGACAATAATTAATTACCTTTGGTAGTGGTGGTTCAGCCAAGACGTCGACTCCTAGAACTGCCATGGAGCGGCAGCCAATGAAGCCGTTGCAGTCTCGTGCGCACAGTGGAGTCACCCCGATCCCGGTAGTCCACTCGGTTCTAGTGGTCCATTCAGTTCTGGGAGTCCTCTGAGGGTCGAGGTCCTCCAGGTCTCTCAGCAGCTCCTCCAGCTCTGTAGTAAGTGTGTCTTCCCGATAGTCGTCAAACTGCCAATAGCACAATCTAAGTCTTAGCATGGTTTCGTGCATACAATCAATGTATTTTAACACTCCAAATGAATATTTGACATTACTCAGGAACACGCTGTACATGTCTTGCTTAAGATGTAACACCAGGTAGTTTGGTAAACAAATTCATCGTGAAAAAAGTCTGTCTCTTATTTCGTCAGTGACTCGCTTCTCTATGACTTCTAAATATTTCATTCACAGAAGCCATTTAAAATGTTGAGTACTGATTTTTTTTTTTTTTAGTTCGAGTCAAATCCAAAAATTTTTTTTTTTGTAGAAATTTTAATTATTATATTTTTTAGATAAGGTGGCCATCAGCACCCAAGATGGTTTAAAAATTAAAAAGAAGTATTTATGATCTGAAATGCCAAGTAGTTTTTTTCACGATCATTTAATGAATTTAAAAAAAAAAAAGTCCCTTTAAGTCCTCTCTGGACATTGTTTCTTCCGTTTATACGTGATTCATACATGTTACTATGAAACACCGAAATTATGAACGTCGACAAGAACCAAACACAAAGGTGAAAGATAGAATATTTGCAAATAATATACACTAATGAGCTCTGGTAGGAGTCAGACAAGTGACTGTAATCGCTCATGACAACCGTACTATTGACTACCCCTAATGGTATTGTGATTCTACAAAATCCCCCTATGACCGCGATGAGTGATGGGTACCACGGACTCTGGCCGGTAGTAGTCCAGCAGCTAAAACCCCTTCTTACATAAGTGACTCACCATGTCCTGTCAGAACGGAGGTGCGGCAGACACTGGTAGAACAGGACGAAGGAGCGAGCTCCCTCGGGGCCACACATGGCCCGGCTATCTCCTCATCCTGGCACTGCCATTTGCTGTCGCCGTTGGAGGCTCTTATCGCAGTATCGCTGTCTCCACAGCTCAGATCTGGGATTTGTCACAAATAGTTTAAGAGCTCACTGCAAACCATATCACTCGGGAAACAAAATTACAATATCCAGAGATGGGCTTCTTACTGAAGTACTCATTCTCTGTTTCGCTTATTAGAAACGTTTGTGTATTTCTCAAAAACTATGTGGTTTAACGAAAACATTAAAATATAATAAAACTTCTATAAAAATGATTCTATGCATTTTTTGTACTGAAGTTAATGGTTACAGAAATATGGAAGGGGTAAAATGGATTGAACTTCCAGTAAATATTGCTCCGAACAAGTTAAGTAGTATCAAAAAGGAAACCAATACATTGTGTTACTGGGGCTGTATATAATAATATATAATCCCTAAAACGATAAAGAAGAAGGAAGTTCGTTCGCAACTTGGCCAGAAAGTCTGACTTTTAAATATAACCTGTGTTCATTTTTCTGTTCGAACCTGCCTTTATTTTTTTGTAGATGTTACAGAAATCCTTAAACTTTTCACTCAAAAACATTTCTGCATTCCTGGATACATTCAAATCCAAGAACATAAATCCACTTTTCCGAAGCTAAGACCCAATCATTGGAATAAATTCGGTTGTTTCGAAGAAGGCAGAACACATCTCGATTAGTTTGGTTATTCGCCATTTAAGAACTAAATTCAGGTTTTTTTTGTTTTTAGTGAGAAACAGTTATCAGATTAGAGGAGAAAGTTTGAAACACGTAAAAAAATTGAAATAGTATGCTGTAATGTCAATAAGAAGGAAAACAACAACTGAAATAATGTTTTTGTGAATCAAAATACTTTTTATCGTGTTAATATTACTAACTAACATATTTTTGTTATTTTTCAATGATTGATGATTGAATAACTATGGGTGCTTACACGATACCTTATAAAGTGGTGAAATTATAGTTTGGTCTAAAAAATCTCGTGAAAGTGTTTGATTAGAATTATCTATAAGAAAGAGAGACATCTATATATACGAAAGAGGAGTAATTAATTTTCTGGTTTCGTACTAATAAGTTTCGATTTTGAAGAACAGTTTATCACCAAAGCTGAATCATACTTGTACCAAAAAAAGTTGAGTCTGGTAAGTATTGCACATTACTTGTTTGTTTCTTCCCAGTGGGACAGTGTCTACAGCAGTTCGGCAGCACCCGTTTGGATATACATGAAAAAGTTTCTAACCTATTCAAGTCACTACTCAGAAGTTGTTTAAGATTTAAAGTTCTTATTTTTCCCGATAGTTAAAAATGGTAACACAAAATTCCTAATATATTCCAAAAAAATAATGCTTTGGGTGCCAACAGTAGAAATTGTGTATTTAAAATGTTCTGTTTTAGATAGATTTTTTGTCAATATTTCATATTTTTTTTTAATATTTAGTAAAAGTGATTTTTAATTACAGAAATGGTTAAGAAAATACAAATCAGGGCCTCTCCTATGGCGTAGTGGTTAGCCCACAACTGCTTCATGATATCAATCAATATTCATGAAGGTAATAGGTTCAAATCCCTTGATTTTATTTCATTTCCATTACTAGTCGTAGATGTCTCCTGTTATGATCAGTCCTAAATGATAGTTCATAAGAGCGTAATTAATTTAACAAAAAAAAGTTTCAAAGTCCTTGAAAATATTTAACATCTGTTAAAACTTTTAGAATATTATTTATTAACTTTACTAGTAAGAGACGAGTAAACGTTTTGAAACGCAAGCCACAGAAAAGAGGTACATTTTTATAAAGCAACAATAGTACGGATAGTCGCTCGCAAACATGTGTATCATTATCTCCGTCGAATTGCTGCGCACCGAAATGTATTTTAACTATTTTAGTTAAAATACTTTTCGGCGGCCAGCAATTCAACAAACAAAGCAGCATAGGTACAAAATGTTTTTTTCTAAATTTACTGTTTTACCATTATTCGGTCGGGCAACGACGGCCGGGGGAGGCGCATGCGATTCTTGCGTGAGTTGTGCAAGCGAGCCCAGCCGGCAGTCTCACACTCCAGTAATACAATTCCACAGGTATTTAATGATCTTTTTTTACTTTTGTTATAATTTTGTGTTTAATGCTTTATTTTTACTCAAAATGCAACATTTTTTTAGGTGCCCAGCATGGCTATTAAGAAAAAGAAAAGAAAAACGGAAGATGAAAACCGTGAATTCAAAGTGGAGTGGACAGAAAACTTTGCGTTTATCCAAAACTTAAACCTGTCTTATTTGTTCAGAAAAAATGACACATAACAAAAAATCTAATTTAGAAAGACACTTTACGACTAAACACGAATCATTTAGTACCAAATATCCGGTTGGTGATGCAAGGAAGAAAGCAGTCGAGGAACTCCAGAGGAGACAAGAAAGTTCAGCATTTGTTTTTAATCACTAGGTCCAATCTTCCAACAATGTTAATATGGCAAGTTTTGTAGTTAGTCAGGAGATTGCTCTAGGAAAGCCATACACGGACACAGACTATACAAAGAGTTGTTTTATAAGTGCATCCGAAGAGCTTTTTCGAGATTTTAAGAATAAAGCAGACATTTTTAAAAAAATTCGGGAGTCACCTTTGTCTGCTAAAACAGTGAAAGATAGAACAGTAAAAATGTCTGCAAACATAACAAACCAACAAATTGAAGATCTCAAATTGTCCTCAACTCTATCAGTAGCAGTTGACGAGTCTTGTGATACAAATGATAGAGCACAAGTTTCTCTTTTTGTGCGATTTATCTCCACTGCAGGCCCTAAAGAGGAACTTTTGGGATTATTGCCACTCAAAGGACAAATACGTGGAATAGATATAGCAAATCTTGTAATTGAGTGCTTCGAAAAACATCAAATTCCATTAGAAAAAATTGTTTAGATTTCAACAGACGGAGCGAAAAGTATGACAGGTGCAAGAAATGGGTTTGTCGCTATTTTGAAAGACAAAATCAATCACGAGATACTTACTTACCATTGTATTATTCATCAGGAAGCACTATGTGCGCAGACATTTCCTGCAGAAATTTGTAAAGTAATGGAATTGGTGATTAAGATCATCAACTCCACTGTAGCTAAAGCTCTTTACCATCGCCATAATTGAGGTAGAGAGTGAGTATGGATATCTTGTGCTGCATAACAAGGTTCTTTGGTTATCGAGAGGAAACGTTTCGCTTCACTGTTTACTGAAATAAAAGCATTTATTCTTGAGAAGAGTGTTCACTATGCAGAGCTAACGAACGATCTGTGGATCCAGAAATTTTATTTAATGGTGGATGTTACTTCTCATCTAAATCAGCTTAATCGTAAGTTGGGAGGAGAAGGAATCGCATTTTTTCCGATGTTAGAAGAAGTAATTTCATTCGAAAAATGATTGTTGCTCTTTGCCGAAGATTTTGAAAGAGCAACTCTAATTCACTTGCCATGCCTATTGAAATATTGTCGAGAAAATAAGTCTAATATTGACATTTGCTATTTGAGGACAACACTGTTAAATATGAAGGAAGCTTTTCTTAGCAGGTTCAAAGACTTTGGAAACAGCAAAGCGACGTTAGCCTTTGTTCAAAAACCACTGAATGCCACGGTAACAGAAATACATTTTTCGCCCTTTATTATTGATATTGGCAGCTTTAAAATGCAGTTGCTGGATTTAAAAAATAAAGAATTGTGGAGCTCAAAATTCGAGCATCTTTATGCCGATTATTGGAGAAACATTAAAATGAATTAAGTTTACAGGACAAGTGGTCTGCTATGAAAGATCTGGAGAGGGAAGATATGTTGATTTTTAACACCTGGAATAGTATTCCTGACTCATAGGATCAACTGAAGAAACTAGGGTTTGGTGTTCTTTCCTTATATGGGTCAAGATATTTATGCGAACAATAATTTTCAAGCATGAAATTTATCAAGAGTAAATTAAGAAATCGGCTTATCGATGAGAACTTGGAATTGTGCCTAAAATTAAAAACAACAACATACAAACCTGACTTACTCTTACTTTCCAAGGAAATGTAAGGCCATTGTTCACATTAGTAGAGTATTTGCAGTTTTTTTTTTTAAGAATACCTTTTATGTTATTTAATCCCCGACGCCCCCCCCCCTTCGCCACGGGCAACCTAGACCGCTTCCAGCTCCTTACACTGTTATTGATTATTAACTCGTTCGCCTGGTAGCCCCGCCCCGCCCAGAAATGTGTCAATCTGTAGTTCACTCAGTGGCGTCTCTGCTGTGGGTGGTTCCTCATGTTGTCCCTGAGGTGGGTGTCGGTCATATTTAGTCTTAAGACATATATCGCAAGTACCTATAATCTCTTGGATCGTATTCTTCATATCCCACCAGAAGTACCACCGCTGTAATGCTTGCAAAGTCTTCAGCACACCACGATGGTTCGTCTTCCCTTGATGGTAGGCAAGCGTTACATCCCGCTGACGTTCCTCATAACGCAGTGTCTGGACCCTAGACAGACAACGAACAAACAATCGACCAATTTCCAGTTGTTCTGTTCACCATAATTTCTTGATCTGATCCCGCGCTCTGCCGCCTGCCCCTTCCGTGGCCCCTGCTGCCCTCTCCTCTGTCGCCTCTGCTGATTCCGGGTTCATCCTCTTCTTCCTCCGTCTCTACCGACGTTTTCGATGATTTGGAGGGGGCCCTATTTCTTCCCCACACCCCCTGTGGGGGTATACTTCCATAGGTTCTGGCCGATACCTTTCCGCTCTTCGGTAAAGGTACGAACACTGCCTGGCGAGGTGCCCTTTCATCCCACATTCGAAGCATTTCGTGCGCGGACACTGCACTACCAGGTGTCCAACTCTCCCACATCCGTGGCATCGCCGTTCCTCCCTCCTTACTCCGGTTCTAGGTATTCCTTGGCCTGGCCTCCTCCCTTCTGCCATCGTCCTTTTTCTTTCAACGTTCGGTGGCTCCCTTCTTTACCAAATCTGCTGCGGCATTCTAGGTCTACGGTATGTCACCTTGGACCAACCTGTCTCCTCCGCTCCCTGCTTGCCTTCCTCTTCACGGGTGCTAGTATCCATCATATCTTTGGCGCACTCCACGAACGATTGGTCCCCCGGTAAGTTATCCCGCTTGCCCGTCTCCCTGGCTAGCTGTACTTTTAGAATGGTCAACAAGAAGGCCATCCTGGCTTCTACCTCCCCCAGGATAATCGTTTCCCTCATCTGTTGGGTAATATTATTGAACCGTGCCAACAGTTCCCCGGCGTATTGGCTTTTCGTTTGACCCGGATGTCGCGTTTTCCTAAACATTTGAAAGATATCCTCTTCCGGTGTCCAACGGCCTCCTCCGTAAGCCTTCTTCAATCGTTCCTTCACCACGGCCCATGGGGTGTCCCCATTCGCCTGTATCAGGTTCAATACGTTTCTTTTTATACGACACACTAGGTCTGCTTTAATCGATTCCGCATCCCCTGGGTCTAGTAGGCCTTCGTTTGTCTTCGCTTCTACTCTCTCCATAATTCTATCACCGCTTTTAATGAAGTGATTTAACTCACCCAGCTCTCCAGAGAATTTCTCCAGGTCGAATATCGTCCTTCTCAGGTCCTGCGACGTCGCTGCTCGCACCTTCATCCAGGCGAGGGAGTTTGCATGAACTTCCGGCAATGTTTCACTCGGTAACGGAGGTGGCACTTCGAAGGCTGCCGGCCGTAACTATACCATTTTTCCTGATTAAAGGGATGAAAAAGAAAAAAAACGGAAAGGGAGTAAGAAGCAGAAAGTAAAGCAAAAACGAAAAAAAAATTAGTTGCCTCACGTGTCGTTTTATTTTAACACTCGTTAGCTCGCGAGTTTCGGTACCAGTTATCGTCTCCCGGCTGTAGACGATCAAAGAAAAAGAGAGAATATAGATGGTAATAATGCACACAGGTTCGATAGTTAAGTGGCTTTTATTCTGTTCTCATCCTCTATCAATACCCAGGCTTTGTTTACATTAGGCCCTGTGGTATTAGGGTTAACAATGTCTTGCCACTAGCCATAACATATTATATATATATGTTATAAGTTTATGTATAAGTTATTATATAATATATGTATATGTTATAATACTTATATATATATTATAAGTTAAGCTCCGGGCAGCATCAGTACTCAACCTTAATCCCCGAACGTCGGGATGTAAACATCCCGAATGTAAATATACAGGGTTATAGACTCGAAATAAACAGTCTAGTTCTAACTTTCATGCGTGTTGTTTCTCTGTACCTTTTTTTTCCTTTGTTTTTGAATTCGAAAGCTGATATGCATTAACTGGTGCCGAAACCCGGGATTCGTGGAGTGGGAAGAAAACTAAGGCAATTTCAGAGCTGGAATGGTTCACTGGCGAATTAGGAGAACTTAATCACTTTCTGAAGGGAGGAGATCGCCTCACTGCGTTAATCCTAGCAAAATCAGAGGAACATCTTCTGGACCCCAGGGATGCAGAGTCACTAAGAGCGGCCCTGATATGTCGGGTCAAGAGAAGTATTCTCAACCAGATCCAAGCGGATGAGGAAACGTCGTGGGAAACGGTGAAGATGCGGCTAAAGAAAGCATATGGAGGGGGTCGATGGACCCCAGAAGAAGATATTTTTCTGATGTTCCGGGAGACAAAATCATCAAGGCAGAGTAGCGGCCAATATGCCTCAGGTCTTGTAACCCGTTATAATCAAATAACGGAGAAAATGAGAGAGACAATGAGCATAGAAGAGGTAGAGGGCAGAATGGGATTTCTGTCTACTATACTGAAGGGGAAGAGGAAGGAAACAGGGAGAAAAGCGGTATTCCCTAATGAGCGCTCATTCCTCGAATGTGCCAAAGTCATGATTGACACCAGCACCAGGGAGGAGGAATCAAGGATACAGGAGGATGAGGGAGAATGGAGCTGGATAGTGTACAGGAGAACCAGGGTCCCTAAATTGAATTGGAAAAAAATCGAAACACCAACGACCGGTAGGGACAGGGGAGCGGCAGGCGAAAGGAGGTTCAGAGCGGTGAGACCCAGGTACGGACCCCACAGAGAAGAGAGAAAATGCCATGGGTGCGGGAAGACGGGTCATTTAGTGGCACAGTGCCCCCGCACAAAATGTTTCGAGTGCAGTGAGGAGGGTCATATCGCTAGGCATTGCCCTTACGTGTATCGGAGGAGAGATGTTTATAGGGCAGAACCTATGGAAGTGAATATGCAAACGATGCGGGAAAGAAGGAAGATATCACCCAGGGGTAATGGATCTTCAGCTAAGGAATCTTCAGGGGCATCATCATCTTAGTGGGGTGTGACTTATTGAGACGGGTAGGCGCGCTTGTAGAGAACAAGGAGTGGCGGATCACGTTGGGGGGGGGGGTAACCTTTCAATGTCAGGGGACCGTAAGAAGTGGGAGTACGCGGATAGGGGAAGTCAAGAAAGTGGTGGACTGAAGGGAAAGCTTACGGAGGGAGTTCGGAGATATTTTTAACGTGGAGGGTGATATGCTAGGGGCAACGAGGAAGACAGTACATGAAATCCCATTAAAATCTGACCGAATAACGTACGTGAAGGAGAAACGATATCCTCAGGCACTCCGCCAACATATCCGGACAGAAATCGACAGCTTAAGACGACAGGGTATAATCGTGGATAGCACATCACCGTATAATAGTCCTCTGTGGGCAGTACGAAAGAAGAGTCAATCGGGAGAGGAGGAGGAGAGATATAGAATCGTCGTCAATTTTAGAAAATTGAATGAGAACACAACGGATGAGAAGTATCCGATTCCCCGCTTTGAGGACATTCTTGACAGACTGAATGGAGCCACAATCTTCAGCACCTTGGATTTGAAAGCAGGGTACCATCAAATCAAAATGAGCGCTACCGATCAACACAAAACAGCGTTTACTTTCGAGAGGGGGCAGTATGAGTTTACTCAGATGCCATTTGGTTTGAATAACGCTCCGATTACTTTCCAGTGATTGATGGACGAAATCCTGAGGGGGATTGACGAGGCGGTATGCCAGATTTATATGGACGATCTGTTGATCTTCAGCCGAACAGAATCTGAACACATCGAACATCTCCGGAGGATATTCCGACGATTGCGTGAATTTGGGTTAAAATTGTCGATGGAAAAATCATCGCTGGGAGAGGATCGGATCAACGTTTTAGGGCATACCATGGCGGTGCCGAAGACATCAAGGGCATTCGGCGAATTTTAAGTACGCTTAATTACTATCGGCGTTTTGTGCCATACATGGCAGAGTATCTCGTACCCATCAGTAACCTGCTGCGGAAGGGGGCGCCGATAGTGATTACACCTATTATTGAGCAAAACCTAATGTAAAAAAACCCTGGGTATTGATAGAGGATGAGAACAGAACAAAAGCCAGTTAACTATCGAACCTGTGTGCATTATTACCATCTATATTCTCTCTGTTTCTTTGAATGTGTACAGCCTGGAGACGATAACTTATCATATATATATATTGTAACATTCATGATATTTGAGAATATCATGACCAGCCACCCTCCCACTTTGTCCAGCATCAGCCCTTATGCTCTTAGGAGTGGGGATGAGATAAAGGTCAGGAGAAGAAGAAGAAGAAGAAGAAGAAGAAGAAGAGGAGATCAACAGTAACGTTGATTGGATTAAACGGAGATCATCGATTGGGTGATATAGATATTGTTTTTTTTATTATTATGGATCCATTAAAAAGAGATTGAGCTCAATTTTCATTTTTTTATATAATTAATTAGTAGTAACTATCCTTGTTCAAAAGGAAATGAATATTTTTTTATATAATTTTTGTCAGCACTATTTATAATTATAAGTATTTGTTATAACCATTTTACTTGTATATATTTCACAATTCCCAGTTTCTCAATTTATTAATAACTAGAACATTAGCCTTGAGATCGGGCGATTCAATCGGGATAATTTCCTATGTCGAAGACATAAAAACAAGTTGAATTAAAGATCTCATGACGGACCTACCAAATTAGTTAAGGTCAATTGATCTAATAAATTAGAAAATAAAATGGTAAAAAATGAGGTAGGTTTCAATATATATGAGTTTTTCTTATTTGAGTATGTATAGCATCAATTGTTGTGTTTATTATTATTGTAAAATATTTGAGCTAATCTAACTACAATCTTAATAAAACTAACAAAATCAAAACCACAATCTAAAGTGTTCTTAACTTTAGAAGATCATTCAAATGGTTATATTACTGCATTTGTAGAAAATGGTATTAGTTGTTACATCTCATGTCTGTTAAAGTTTTGTAGAGATAAACTAGGTAAAGGCTGCCCGCTATTGTACAATATATATTAAGAAGTTAGTTTGTGGCTGTCCAAATGGTGACTAACCTACAAAAAGCAATCTTAATATAGCACTGTTCCAATTATCTGGACTAATTGAGATAACAGGATCCCATTAGTCAAGAAGATCATGGAATAAGAATGTTACTTTTATCATCAATCGAAAGCTTTGTAAATTTTGTAGTATCCAGCACCAGCAGGTTTGTAATATTGATTTCTTTTTGTATCACACAACAGAATAAATTATAACATAATATTTGTATAATATATATTGTTATGATATTTTAAAATGATGATTTTTAATGGTGTTTGTTTAAATAAACTCGGAAAAAGCAAGCATTGAAGAACTTAATAACGATCCGTGGTTCATGTCTATGAAAGTATGAACGTTTTAATGTCGTCATATTAATTATTAATATTTATAATAAAAATAATATCATAACTAATGTAAACATTTATTTTATAAACCACGTAAATTAATCAAAGTATAAATATTCAAAACAACTGGCATTAAATAACGAGTTGAAAGTCAAGAAGGCAGCGGAGAGATGCAGATATAAATGAACCGCCTGAGTTCGAAAACAGACTTTCTTTCGTCAGGAACCGGTAGAGGAGGGACTCCAGCTCCAGACCAGGTAGCGGACCTACGCTGGCCCTCGTGGTGCATCACTTTCACTCAGCACGAAGACAAAGGACGCGCAAGTAAGACGATTCAGATCAAGCATTAGAAGATGAACAACGAAGATACCAACACAAAGAACACTGGCCAGTATAATTACGTCAATTTAGATTTAATATTATACTTTGATTACGTACGTTTTTATTTTTGTATATCAATTTTTATATATTCAATGTGTTTAAATAAAACCAATATTCCTTTTGCCAGAAGTATCCTATAATTTTATTAACAGAATCCTGAGATAACGTTAAAGTTATAAAATATAAAGTTTTTAAATTATATGAAAAAATATATAATTAAAATATTATTAATAAAAAACAAATATTAGAATAATATATAATTATAATATACATTCGTGATGCAAAAAAGGATTCGCATTGGATAGTAGCGAGGCCACAGGAGAGACCCTTCACAGAATTCTTTCAGAAAAAAGCTCCATAATTTTGCAAATTTTTATGATCAACTGAATTTAAGTTTGAAAAATTATCAAAAGGAAGAAAGTGTGGGGAGGTCTACTTTTATGGTCTCCTCGAGGATAATTGACCTAGGTGTAACAGAAGAATGTTGATGGGGGGTAGGTGTGTAGCAATACCAGATAGAAACAGTTAGATCTAGACCAGAAAAAACAGTCAGTTGTTACAAGACATTCAGATGAGAGAGGCCAAGATTATTTGGATTTAGTTAGAAGCAAGAAAGTGGGCCACGGAGTATCATTGTTTTTCATTGTTATCGGTAACTATTATCTAAATTATATAAAAATTTCTACAGCCAATTATGTTATACATAATAATAATTCATACGTAAATATAGAAAGTATATTAAACAAACATATCACATAACAAATATTCAACAAATAAATATAAAGCATACATATAAATAATATTCCAACATAAGTAATCAGTCAGCCAAACATAAGGCAACCATTTATTACAATAACAACTAGTCATACTAAAACAAATGATTCACTATTTTTTATTGAAGGAAAAAAAAATGTATTATAGTGATAACATAATTAAATTATATAATACAAGCATAATCACAATTGGATTTATTGTTTAGGCTAAAATTTGGTACCTCACCAATTAAATAAATGAGACGTAATCAAGACAAGTTAAATGAAGAATCTGATGAGTTCTGAAATTATGGTAGCTGGTATATATACACAGCTGTCCCGAATGGTTTAGACTCTCGCCAGAGAGTATAAGAAGTTAGATTGTAGCTGTCCAAATGGTGACTAACCTACAGGAAGCAATCTTAATATAGCACAGTTCCAATTATCTGAACTAATTGAGATAACAGGATCCCATTAGTCAAGAAGATCATGGAATAAGAATATTACTTTTATCATCAATCAAAAGCTTTGTAAATTGTGTGTATCCTACACCAGCAGGTTTGAAATATTGATTTATTTTTGTATGATTAATTTACAGAGTAAAATGCTTTAGTTCCCAAGATTCTTACTAATTTTGGGTAGATTACCGAACATATAGATAATAGATGTATAAATTGGAAGTTTTATTGCAATTATTCTCTTCAAAGTATAAAAACAAACAGTAAATGTAAACAATATACAATGAACCGGCAATCTCCTTCTGAATGTGGAAACTACAACAAACCTTCGTTTGAAATTATCATAAAAAAAATTAAACTAAGGTTCCTGAAACCTGTAATATATTGGAGAAACGATGAAGCAGGGTTTCTAGAAATTAATAGCAGATCCAGTTCATTCAAAGATAATCTTTTTTTTTGTTAAGTATTGATTAAAAAAAAAAAGCTGTAAGCTGATGTAGTTAAAATTATGCTGTGCAATAGATCGCAAAGGAAAAATAAATCGGGCTCTTTCATAAGTACTTATAGTTGTAATGAAACTCCTGTTGAAAACTTCTTTTATTACTTTCTTATTAACTGAGTTGCAAGTGGAGATAATTCACTAAATTTCGTGCGATTTGAACCCAGTACCTCCATACCATAGAGAGGTTATCTTAACAAAAGCCACCATAACATATATTCATCTAGTTTTTTCTAAATTTATTCGAAAGTGATACCATATTTTAATGGCATTTTAAAATAAAAAAAATAATATCATCAGAACAAATGAAATACTTAACAGATGTGTATCTGTTTTGTTCATAAACTTCTTGAATCAGCATAAGCCACCACATCATCTCCTCTTTTCTGTATCAGATTTACTACTGGATAGGGCACGGGAGCAGGCGGAAGTGAATATGGCAACAGAGGAGCATGATTTGCTTCTGCGAACAGACCATTTTCTGTGATACGTACTCTTGCTGCTTCTATGGCAGACTGAACATCTCCCGAGCCCCAAAGCACTGTTGGTACAACCTGGAGCAAGTCCCTTACATCTACTCCACCTTAAACCATTAAAATAAATATACCGTTCTGAATTTATTTATTATAAAAAGAACAAGGTACAATTAAAATATTATAAGTGACCAATTCCTAAAAGATTTAAAGTAATAATAATAAGAAAAATTAAACTCGTTTAAATTTATCATATTTAAATATCAATGCTTTGTAGATTCAAACTGTGTTTGTTGATACATCATAACCTATAACTATGTATGGGTCATGCTTATGATTTTATTAAGTCTTTATTCTTCAGTAGCCAATTAACCTTAACTATCCCTTCATACCCAAAACTCTTCAAAAAGAAAACTCTGGCAGGATCATAACAAATAAAAAATGCACTGTTCATATCCTCACACATGAATTTATTCCATCCTAAGAATGCCTTTAGAGGATTTTTCCAAACGTCGACTTTGTTATATTTCAATTGTCAACATAATTACTTTTTTTTTTTTTCATTATTGTATACACCTCTAATCTTCTGATTTCATATAATTACTTTTTTTGATAAGTAATTCCCCCCCCCATAATATGATAAGTAATTATGATGCCCATTTAAGATAGATAAGCCATCACAGGACACAAACAAGTAATGCCGTTACCATCTGTCGATGAAAATTTTTGTGTAAATCTTTTCTTCTATAAGATGTTTCTGAAAATATTCAAAGAAAGAATACTTTCAATTTGGGATTCATCTCTTTATGATTCCCTGAGGCAGTTTTTTGAGAAAGGCAGAGAGCAGAATCCACTGCTCACAATTTTATCATGCATTTCAGATCTGAGTGCGATAGCTTCAATTTCCCAGAGTTATATCAAGCCATAAAAGTCCTCAACATCCCAAATAAGCTCATAGGTGTTAAAGAGATGACAAAGAAATTTATCACTCATGAATTGGGAAAGCATGAGGTTATCTTACAGCATTAAATTTTCTTAAATTTCACCAGTTTTGTAAAACAGACGACGTTTATTTACAAATTGTGAATATATATTATTCCATTTACTATTAGATGATAATTATATTTATTGACCAAGCCATTACTTCTTATATCATACCTGTTATTATTCTTTTTTCGCATTTATGCTGAAGATTCGTAATGATTAATGGAGCTCCAAAAGAATTAATTGTTGAAATATTAGAACGGTGCAATAATGATCCGAGGATGTAGCCATCTTTCAAAAGTATCTGGGATCCAAGAACTGGCCCGAGACCGCTGAAATTAAGCAGAAAAAAAAATTATAGAGCAATCTAGGTAATAGATTTTATTAAAAATATTATTATTGTTGCTCCTTGTTATTGTAATTCCTGTACCCAAAAGGAGAAGATTTGCTTTTAATAAATATAGAACAATTACCGAAAAGATGATGTAATCGAGTGGGAATGTCAAGTTTCATATGCAACATCTCACCGGATTACGGTATTTATGTTTTGATTAAAATGCAATCACAGAAAGTGAAAAAAAGTTGATCCATAGAAGTTTGGTCCAGTATCTCATTACGAACCCGTTTCTCTTTGACTATAAGCTAACTAAAGTTAAAGCTCTGAAGCTTTTTAAGTTTTGGCTTGTTCCCTACTGTGAAGGAAAAAATAACTCAAAAATATTATAAAAAATAATGCGTTGAAAGCCAGTAATAATAATCACATTCTAGGATCAACTAGTTATTTAACTTTAGCATTTTCTTCATTGCCCATTGGATATGTAATTAATAACTAGCTATTGTCCTCTATTCAGGATATTTTTTATGATTACCAATATACCACCATTTATTTTGTATATCAGCTACTTCTATTCCGAAGTGCTTACCCTCACATTTCATCAGAGGGCCTTGTGTCTTTCACCCACTTAACAAGGTGACGGAAACTACCTCAACAAGCTCCTAACAATTTTGGTTCCATTGAGGACTTATGTCAGAAGCCTTAAACTATAACACAATGGTGCATTGACGCAGTAAACTCTATTTACCTTACAATGGAAACATAATTGTCGTCCTTGTCTGCAGCAGTGACAACCACACCTGAAGGAAGGGGCCAAGACAGCTCCTCCTTACCTGCAACAGCAAATTCAACAATGTACAAGTTTATGTATAAGAAAATATAATTCAAGTAAACCACTTGTATTCTTCTGAACATTATCTTAAGCACATAACAAGTCATAGAATTATGAAATAATTGATGCAGAAGTGAAAAGTTCAAAAATATTTTAAAAAATTTAAACACAATTTATGTTATAATTTGAACAATATTGCAGCTTTGACTCTGGGAGATACACTGGAAGATGGAATATTGAAGGCTCATTATAGCAAGTTAGCAAGAGGCTTTATGCAGACCTTACACCATCATTATTAATGTAACCACCAGTAACAACTCTACTTCCAAAAGAAATTTGTCATAATTAATCATATATTGAAGTAACACAATTTGGGATATTTTCAATGAATTGATGAGAGCCAATAAAAGGAATAGATGGTCACATGTCGAACTGTCACAAGGGAAAGCCTAGTTTGGAATTCCCAGTAACATTAAAATTTGTTCTAGTTAAGTGGATGAGGTGAGACTCAACTGGAAGGAAAGAAAGGTATTAAAGAAAATAATCAATAACAAATACTAGCAAACCCTGAGCCAGATCTGGTAACAGCAGTTTAGATAGATGGCCAGGACCAGACAATAGAGAAAAGACATTAAGAAAAGTTCTCGATGACCCACCCGCAAAGGAAGAGGGATGGGCTGTGGAGTAGGCAAGGACAAAGATGCCTTATTTATTTACAAATTGTGAACATATATTATTCCATTTACTATTAGATGGAACTAGATACTAGATAGACTTCTGTGTTAGAGGAGGCTAAGGTACAGTCCTTCATAAGCAGTAAAGTTCAAAGTTGAAGAATGAGTGAGTAAAGTAAGAGTTTTCAAAGCATTGAGTTACAATTTCTTAAGTAATAGAGAGTAGTCAGTATAATACCTAATAAGTAGTCAGAAACTTCTTGAACTGTAGATCTGTGACTGAAATTGGAGTTGGTAAGTGTGTCAAGGAGGAAAGGTCCCGCACTGGCCAATCCTGAGCTTATCAACTGATGGCTATCAGTCGTAACTTCGCTGCAGGGATGTTTAGCCACACTTGGCTCTGACATACTTCTCACATCCAAGTACTTTTCCAGTTCTTGCGTTAAGCTGCCTTTGTATAAAGCTTCAAAATAGAAAAAAATATATTAATAAATTGAACTAAAATATATATTTAAAAATAATCAATAGAAGCAGATACTTGAGGTTGCTAGCCACCGATTCCATTTGATAAAGTTGAATATATTCTTATAAACAGTTTTGCTGGGTTTTACTAAAACCAAGTGACAGGCTTTACTATCACAACAGATTTGAAATAATTGTCATTTCTCAGTATGAATGAATGTTAAGTTAAAATCTATATTCCAAAACAACCCGGTTTATGCTAATTATGAGTTATTTAAGGTATGATCGGAAATACACAAAAACAGAAATTAACGAAAGTCTGCCTGATTTCTTTAACTTTTATTATGCTCAAAACCTGTTTAAGATTAAAACTTTCAAGTTTTTTTTCAGCGGTTAAGAACTACCATTAAAGACAGTTAAAAGAAATAAATTAAAAATATTGAGGAAAAAATCATTTAATTAATATTTTATAAATATGCATGAAAGGCAACCAAATATCAACTTACACCCAGACCATCCCTGAATATTTTTTCTTCACGTTCGACGTTCTGAATTGTAACATGTTGGTGAGTTTATTTATAATTTATGAAAATATAATTTAGTTTGTAACCGATGTTGAAAACTTTTAGACAGCATAAATACTATAATAATAAATATAAATTATTTTTAAGTTGATGAAAAAAAAAAGGCAAGGTCCTTAAATCTACTATTTTATCAAGCCAGCATACAATTAAATAAAATATACATCAGTTGAAAACTTAAAAATAATTACAGACAAAGGAAATTATCTATAACAAATATACGACATATAATAAATATACAAATTGCTCGTATATGGCAAAGTTTGTATGACCTGTGGACCATGATTTTTTTTTTTTAACTAAGTAAACTAAAACATTAAAAACAACATAAAACAAATTCAGAACCTTCCACTCCTTTGTCTCGAATCACACTGAGAGTAGCTGCAAGTTGTGGGGACTTAATCTTTGTTCCTATTTTCAATGAATTCAACCAGCTTTTCAGATCATCATTTGCGTTTGGGGAAAGATGTTTCAAAGACTGCACGAGGCTTTCAGAAACTGGAAAACCTTCCCTGGAGCATTACAAACAGATTTCTTTTTTTATTTTCTTGATTTAAAGACTTTTATGAGAAATAAGATGGATAGTACCTATCATAGCCTATATTTAGATCCTTTGTTTTCCTGACTTTTATTGCATTTAATTGTAATCTGTTTTTGTTTTTTTTTTCCATTATATTAAATATTTAAAGATATTAACAGATTTAAGACATGCCTCGCTATCCGCACCGCTGGTTCAAGGACTATGTCCCAAGATTTATGCCCAAACGAGCTGTGAGCTGTGTATAGGGCCAGCATTAATTGTGGGAAAACAACTGTCCCCGCAGGAGGCCATGAATCCAAACACATTAATGCTTTTTCAGTTTTATGGTTGTAGATTAGTATAAGGCCATTTCTGTAACAGATAATTATTATTTCTTCATATTTATTTAACACTATAGTATAAATTAAGATACAGAAACAAATGAAAACTGAAAAATTTCTATGCACATTAGACAAAAAGATTAACTAGGAGCATATTATCCTCTCTCAGATGATAATTGACCCATATATGAACGATTAAACCGATTGGAATGATCCAATAATTGACTGCCAGATTTAAATTAATTATAGGATATGAAAATAAATATATTTAAAGAAGAAAAAATGATACTCTACTATGATTTTACTGATATTTATTTCTAGTTACTGAACCCAAAAGGAAAGGCTTTAATCTCGAATAGTTAAACACAAATTGTCTTTCATATAAGCACTCTGCAATAGCACTATAACAATGATGCATCCTACCATCTAGATCCTACCCAGATCTAGGAATTATCAATGGACAAATAACAAATGCCTATAAGAGTGGGCATTGCAGTTTGTGTCTGATATTCTTTTGATGAATTCCTTGACCTAAGAACAAGGAGGGAAAATCAACTTAACTTCCAAATACATACCCTCCTATACCTGTGAGATGAGGAAGGACAACACCAAGGCAAATGGTCACCACCACTGCTACATCCAACGAGTTCCCTCCTTTCAAGAACAGCTCATTGCCTGCTTCGGTACATAATGAATGATCGGCTGCCACAGCACTTCCTAATGGCACCTGATGTAGTATAACATATTTCAATAGGTAAACTACCTAAGTTAAAGTGCTTGAATCTAAATAAGTAAAATAAAATTGGGTGGACAAGTTGAATGAAGCATTCAATTATTTACAGCCCACAACCAGCTACTCAAAATTATTGTGTTAAATTCCCCTTATTTATAAACTAATGTATGATGTGGATTACAACCAGTTTTTAATAAATTCTTTAAGCATAGTAATAGATTAGAAAGATCTTATTATATTTTTTTCATTCTGTATGTAATAAAACTATAACAAACCTCAACAGGATCCTGGTTGATGGTAACCCCAAGTCCAATAGTAATTATCAATGTCACTATTCCAAATATTCCAATGATATATTTCAATCCGTCATCCTTAAGCTTGACTGTTTGGAGCGGAGTTGACTCATTGTTAATATATGATGCTGAAATTAATTTTCGTCTATTTAATTTAGTCTAATAATAATAATTGTGTGATAGAACATATTTTTATAAAGAAATTATAGAAAATTTAGATAACTCTAATAGTACTGCTGAGTTGACAAGAATCAAACAATCCTGTTGGTCGGCCACTTAGTAAACATCTCTTATAATTGAAATTTATATAATTAAATTAGTTAACAGAATAATTTTTCGATTCACTTGAGTGTGTACACATTCCATGCAGTTTTAATTGCTTTATCATATTGGTAATCATAAATTATCAAGAGTTTGCATCCATCACCTGAATTGGAAAACACCTGCATTAAACTTCCAAACATTGTCAAATAACACAATGTAAATATTATTCTCTACCTCAGAACAAAATGGAATGAAGATTGATGCTGAGGAAAGAAAGAAACCAACTGGAGGATAAATTATTAAAAAAAAAAAATGTTACTAGTGATATAATAGAACTTACAGGAAGAACTTGTACTTAAATACTGTGAGTATGAGATCCTAATTGGGATGGTTTCTGGCACAAAACCAGTAATAAATGACAGATTTAAATGATAAAAGGTAAAAAAAAAAATTTGAATAAGGTAGGTGATAAAAAGTGTCAAATACTGATTGGGGTGGAGTTCCCAAAGCATACAGTAGGTTAGTGTTTCAAACCAGGAATTAACATCCTAATGTTTATTTATTTTTATTAATAATTTTTTTTATAATATAGAATGATTGGCATTGAACATTTTTGAACTGTCAATAACTCACTTCGGTCTACTGTGTTAATACTGCCTGAAATAGAAGGATCCATAATGACATTGACTTCTCTTGCTGGGAATATATTCTTCCATTTGTTTTACTACTTAGTATTGACTCTTGACAGAGATTTTAATGAGGGGAACAGTAAGACCGTTTATAACCTTCCTTCAAGGTAACTAAACAAAACAAACAAACAACAAAAGGATTACAACACAGTTTATTACTTTAACTTTTATGTATTTAGTAGTAGTTTTGTTGTTTAATTATATATGAATTATTGGTTCATATTATAGATTTTTAATAATCAAGATAAATAATAAACACTTATACAATGCCGGTGTGCAATTGCATAATTATAGAAAACGTTTTATGGAGTCCTAAGAAATGCTGGTATTAACAAAGTAACCTAAAAGAAGTACAAATAGAATCAAAAATTAATTTTTAGTAACTGCAAAGTGAACTAATCTATCTGTCACATTTACATATGAAAAAAAGTAGACCACTTCCTGTCCTGCAATTTTCACCAAGGATTTTTAAAATGATTCTAAAAGAATAATAACTTTGAATCACTCATTGTTAAACCTCAATTAAATAAATATTTGTTCTGAAAAAAAAACAATTGTATTTCAGAAAATAAATGAAAATTAGGATTCCCAGTGGGTCTATATTAGATAAATAATTTCTATTTCTTTACCTCTGGTTGTCAAATGATCAGTATCACACCTCAGCAGTCAAATTCATTCACTGAAGGCACATTATGGGCATAATGTTCTAAATATTAGTGAGTTGGGGACAGGTCAGTTCAGGAGTATTTGTAGGTGAAGAGATAGGAGAATAGGTCCCTCCGAAATTCTTAATTGCCAAACCCGAAGAAAGAGGGTATACTTTCATATTTAGCACATTGTCTTATAAAAGTGGCCGTAAAATTCATTCAGTCATACTTCCAACAAACCCTGACAGGAAACCGCAATATGCCTACCCTCCAGTCATACCATTCAGTTGTAGTAGATTGATCTGCCATTTGGTAATTTTGTGTAAAATAAATAAACAAGATAGATAGTTATATTATGGATTGCACCTTCATGGTCAAAAACAGGAATATTTATAGTTTTCTGTTAATTTGTTCCAAATTTTATAGATATGATGATGTACATTTTTTGTCAGTAAGTGTTTTCAATGCTTTATATTAAAGAAATACGCAAGTAATGAATATAAATAATTTCAATTGTATAAGATATCGATTATAAGAAAAGTTTTTATTACTTTAATTTTTCCAGCATACCTCCTACTTCATTCTTGACAATTTGGTAAATAACATCAGGCTAACACTTTAGATATTACAGAACAGTTTGTGACTGAACCAAAAATAGCTCACTGCCTGTTGATCCCTGGCAGAAATTGCTCACTCAACTAAAAGGATCAATTACAATTGGCTCAACGACCCTCTTGAGTTGAAACATCATTTAAGAGCTGGTTTCACATCATAGCTTCACTTTAAGATAAACAGTTTAATATTGGTGCAGTTCATTACTTAAAATAAATGATACTTAAACGTTTTATGATATTATTTTAATGGTTTGGAATTTAACATAGTACTTAAATTATTTACAATATTTTTTTAAAATACTGATTCAATGCAGTCATGTACTTTACATTTAGACTGGAAATGGGTATCTACACAGATTTTATACCACCTTAGCCAGAGTTAAAATAGTGTTTTTGAATGTTAAATATTTCTTTAGTGTCTCCATAAAATGAAAATAATAAAATTTATACTGACATTAGTTTTTATAATAAACGTTATAATAACGAAATTCACGTAATTTTTATATAAAATGTAATTAATTTTAATAAGTTTATAGACAAATATTTTTCTGTATAGAAAGTATAGGATCTCCTTAATTATTTTTTATTCTTATTAATCAACATTTCATCTATTTGAACATCTGCTGGACTTTAAATGATTTAAAAATTAACTCCAATTCTAATCAAAATATTAAGAATAATTAGTAGAGTTAAGATTAGTTGATTAGGTGGATTATCCACAATAATATCATAACAGACAAATTCCATATAATTAAATTTTATTAAATTAAAATGTATACTGATTAATTTGCTAATTAATATACAGTTACTATTATTAGTAGATAACGATAACAGATGAAGCCTGAATCAAGAAAGGTTTTATAAGAATAAAAGATTATGAAGGAAAAACTATAAGCCTTTTTGATAAAATTATTCTTCACTTCTTTCTTTTTTAGAGCATTACTCTCAAGATTATAAATTCACATTTAAATCCATGATTATTTAATTTATTGATTTATTTAAAAGTGAAAATCTTTAGCATTTCAGTACCTATTGCAAGTTGTTATTCGACAGAATAAATTAAAAATAAATAAATATCAAAATAATTATTTACTATTAAATAAGAAGATTAAATGAGGTATATAAGATAATAAATAAATCTTAAATAATCTGATTAAAATAATTTTTTCAAGGACCAAAGCTTATTCCCTATGTTACAATGTCACAGGTAAATATGGTTTAGCAGTGGGTGACACCTATACAAAGAAAATCATAATTGTTAAGTATAATATGTACACCACAAGAATTATTAGTGGTTTTAAAACAGACCCATGTATAAATATAGTAATGATAATTTTACTCAGAAGTAAAATAAAAACTAACCCCCCCCCTATTTGATTAACAAAATCTCACCTTTTACTATGTCAGCCCAGTTACAATGTATACAGTGGACTAATAATTATTTATAAGTATTTAATATTTGTTTGTGTATACATTAAGCCTCTACTACACTGGATGGTTACTTGCTATCTTCATGTTCTTATATATTGTTTTATTTTATGTCATATCAATCACAGAGGTTTTTAGCGATGAACGTAAGTTAAGTTATAAGTTCAAAATGATAATAACAAAAAAAAAAATAAACATACAAATAAAAATGCTTAATTACAATGGTAATAAAGTTTGTATATAGAATTTCACTGTATTTTGTATTTCAGCAGCAGTACGTTCATATTCAGTTTTTTTTTTTATATATTTACTCCTTTATGGACTCTAGTTTAGAGCATTACAAGCTACAGGTAACAGTGAAATTTGCTGTTCATCTAATGATTTGAACCTAGAATCTCCACATCATGAAACAGTTATAAAAAACAACTGCACTAAATGAGAGCCCATAAAATAGAATTTTAAATTATTAAAAGCAGTTTCACTAGTTATCATCTACTAGCTGGTTTATTTATTATACATTATTTACTATGTTTGTATTTGCACCATCATGTACTCATTTGTAATTAGAATGAAACAAACTCTACTGTTTACTGTTATATCTTAAATAATATAAACAAAATATTGTTTGTTTATTATGAAAGATGAATTTAGGGATGTTATGTAACATCATGTCAAGGTTACAGTAATTATTATATATAAGCAGTGGGATTATTTATTAACAAGTCATTTTTTGTTTTATTTAAAAAAAAAAAATTATAAATACTTTTTTGTTGGGAACCTGTTCCCCTTTAAAACTATATAATTAAACATATAATAATAGACTATTAACTGACCATCCCTGTTGTTGTAGTTAGTAGCACGCCGTCTTCTTAATGCGGAGACACATACTACTCAATGCTTTTTTTTTTGGGTGATGAGACAGATTCACTCAGTCTAGTAAGGATAAATGAGTAGCTAATTCAGCATAGAAGTAGCGAATCCAGTTAAGATAACCAAATTTAAGTTTGAATGGTAACAAATAGTGGTAACCATGTGGCACCTTCCAACAATGGTGCTGTCTTTCAGTCAGCCCTACCTCTTCATGAAGTGTTTTGCCATGGATTTAATTTAATCAAGACCATTTACTAGAGACCAATGATTAGGATTGATAGGAATTAGTCAAAAGAGGAGTATAGCTTAAACATGAGGGGTGGGTGGGATGGAATTCTGGAGCGACGATGATTAAATAATGATAGGAGAGGATTGGCAATTTAAATTGAAGTAGGATATGAACTACTAAGGGGAGGAAATATTGGCACGGATAAGAACAATTGAGTCATTTCAATCAAGTTTAAGCCGAGAGAAAGTACCTCATAGGGTGCAAAGATTAATTGTAACAAGCAGCTCATCATTCATTTCAGTTTAAGAATAGAGAAGAAAAGAAGAAAGAGTAAATGGGAGGCCCTCTGCCTTTTATATCAACGATTTGGACTAGTCTATGTTGCTGGAGAAGGCTATGTAAAATCCTTCAAATTATCCACTAGTATGTTTTCTTTGTGGGTTTCCCTTACTTTTAATAAGAAGAAGTCATCTGACATCTTTCCAAATTGATTGAGTCTTTAGTCCAAGCTTCGGCCACTTCAAAATGAAAAACTAGTACAATTGCTTACAGTGCTTCTAACTGACTAACACAATCGGTCAATATAATGAATAGATTTTCATCCAAAATAGTTAACAAAGCTCGACTTTTTTGTACCTGTTTGTCATTGGCCAATCTTTGCCAAGCTTCATACAATGCAGGATCGTTTATTATTTTTGGGCCTTGAAAACGAATGTGAGCCGCGAAGATGGCGCCTTTTGTGTTTACGCGTACTTTCCCTGTCTCTTCCTCAGGTATGTAGTAACCGAAGGCCCTCAGTAGATCCTGGCAGGTCTTTACTGTATCGAAGTGTATGGCGCTGTTCATTTGATCGTCATGAGAGAGAATGACTCCCGGATCAGCCATCAATTCTAAGCCTCTCCTAGGGTACACTCCGAAGTTGGTACTCACCTCCCCTGGGTAGAGTTCCGAAGCTCGGGCCAAATCCTCCCAGGGAAAGTACGGACTAGGGTCTATTTTCCTGTAGGTCCAGTCGCTGTGGGCGATTAAGAGACGGGGGTCGAGGCCAGGGAATCTGTCGCACAAGAACTGGCACAGCAAGATGTTCGCTTTAATCTGTTCTTTTGTGAACGGTTGGTCACCCGAGTTTACGTTTTCTATTCCAATCGACCAGCTGTTCATGTCCCCCTTGCCAACCTGCAAGACGTCATGGTTGAAGAAGACCTCCATCCCGGATAGACGGTGAGCAGCTATGCCCACCATTTTGGATTCCTTTGACAGTACGCCCGCTCCAGCGTGGAAAGCCCTATGCTCCAGTGCCACCATCTCCTGGACCACCCCGTCTCTGCCAATGACGAAATGGGAGGAGACTCCGGACAAGTATTTCCCTCCGCTCTTTTCTATCTTAGTGAAGGCTTGGATGGTGCCGTTGTAATCAAGGACCGTGTGGTGTTGCATAATGAACGCCGGGACGGCGCAATGCTTCCTCCTCTGGAAGTTGTTACATTTACCCTGTTGAGGACACTCAAAGGCGTTGCCACTGCAGGGCAAGGGGCAGCCCCTGAGGTAGTCCTTCTTGATGACCAGGTTACCGGCGAACGCCGAATATACGCTTACCAGAACGACAAATGGTATCATTGCATGCAAACTAGACATGGTTGAACTCACCTCGGTGTACGGTTTGATACTGTTGGTACTGCCTCTTGCCACTGTGATTCACATTTGGAATCCTTGAAGCAGGCTAATTACTGGGTGAAAAGTGGGGATTTTATAGATTCAGTGATTCCGGTTGAGAGCAATACCCTTGCACAATACGTAGCACAGGCAGGAAACGATAACACGGTGAGGTATTTGAGGTATCTCTGATCAGATCATAATCCTCCGCCAAAGCCATGTTATTTATTTTATCTTATTCACACAGTGATTTATAACACCTTGCGCAAGTAGGCAGTAAAACATATCTGATACACAATTGTATGTATTATCAAAAATATATATATATTTAAAACCTCTTATAAATTAACTTAACCCATTTCTCTCTGAGTTTTAAAATTTGTCAAGTCACAGATCAGATACTACTTTAGATTTAACGATCTGATTTTTTCCTCGTGGTTAATGACTCGTGAAAGACGGTAAAACAGTTTCAAATAGATAAAATATTAGAATCCAACAAAAGCAATAGCATAGTTAATCAAATTTAATCGTTATTGGTGAGGAAAACAATGAGAATTATACACTGTTTTCTGGATCAACTAGTATTATAGTATTCAGTAACTCGTATATTGTACAAGAGATACACTAAATGGTCAGAAGTGAGAAGATATAATAGGTATAATCGCAGCTGAGAAACCTCAACTCATCCAGGTTCCAGCAATCATTTGGAAGTTATGGTGATAGCACATTAAGCTCATATTCATCGACTGCTTGTGTTGACTAGACTAGCCTTCAGTTCGAACAAGTGTTCATATTTATAAAATATAAAAGTAGAATTGTCTCTCCACAAATTTTAAAGTTTTACACATTTACGGATATTAACTTTTTGTTTTTTTGATAAATGGTTAAAAATAAGCTAATGACGAACGCGTAGAACGTAAAAAATTCCATGTCGGCAGAAATAGTAGAGAATCATAAATAAGGCGTAAAGAACGTTTCGGGAAAAATACCCTTGCTCATAAAAAGGAAGATGGACACAGAGGAACACCACAGCAGAAATCAGCTCCATTCGCGGTCAAGCAAGTTGGACAATTAACTTCTTATCTCGATTACCGTACTATTTGGATTTCATATTCCACAAATTCGGTAAGGATGTATAAACTTGCTACCTGACTACCTATTTGGGTTCCAACAACAATCTAACAGAACCACCGAGGTGTAGATGAAGTCACCCGTAACTTTGAAAAATGCAATAGTCTAAGAGACTATACTGTACCTAGACTGTAAAAAGTGTTAACGTCGTATGTCACCAAAGATTGTTTTATAACATAAAGAGACTTCTTCCATTGGTTACTAGTTGATTTTAAAATAATTTTTAGATGATAGGAAATTTCAATTATGTGAGGCAGTGAAGTTTCCTGTACATTACTAATGAAAATCGCAAGGCAGTCCCCTAACACATTTCTTTTATTCCCTCTGTACTTCTGATATTCCTCGACATCCTAACACTCTCGACAACATTACTCTCGTATCCTCTCACCAATCCACAACTATAGCAGCTATTTACATTCAGACTTAACCTAATGAGATTAGTGTCTGGACTAACAAATGGAAAATTCAAATTTAACCCTACAAAAGCGATGATGAGTATAGAGGAGGTCTCTTCGACCCAGTCACTGCCCGGTGGGCGTCAGCAAGAGATAAATAAACCTGTGGTCTTTGACTTGACCTTTGCTGGTGGCTTAGTCGGCGGGCAGCTTCATTCGGATTTGTTTATTGATCTGAATCCCTAAGATCTTAGAAGGTGTGCCCCGACAGTGCACTATGTTCAGAAGAATAGGTAAAGGCTATGTACTATAGATAGTTTCCTGGAATGACCACGCACTCACACAGGGTAGGCGAAAACCGTCCGGTTCCCAAAGGTGAATTTGAACCGGAAACAGGCAGACTGTTGTAGCAGGGGAGATGCTACAAGGTACATTTTGTAGGGCCCCAGATATCTCGTCTGAGGGATCCCTTCCTAGGATGTGCTAATTTTCGTGAGACGAAGGCAGATGATTCCACTAGGAAGGTGTGGGGTCTGACAACCCCGGACCAAAGATAGCAAGGTTAAGGATAAGAAGTATAGAGGTAATTAAATAAGAAAGACAATGCAGAAAGAGAGAGAGAGAGAGAGAGAGAGAGAGAGAGAGAGAGAGAGAGAGAGAGAGAGAGAGAGAGAGAGAGAGAGAGAGAGAGAGAGAGAGAGAGAGAGAGAGAGAGAGAGAGAGAGAGAGAGAGAGAGAGAGAGAGAGAGAGAGAGAGAGAGAGAGAGAGAGAGAGAGAGAGAGAGAGAGAGAGAGAGAGAGAGAGAGAGAGAGAGAGAGAGAGAGAGAGAGAGAGAGAGAGAGAGAGAGAGAGAGAGAGAGAGAGAGAGAGAGAGAGAGAGAGAGAGAGAGAGAGAGAGTACTGCTCACTTGAAGCGTCTGGTTCCGACTGTCTTAAAAAGCTCAGAATTTCTGCCTACAGTGAATGAGAGACAGGTTTATTTCGGCCAATTATATGTTCGTTTATTTTGGCCAATCAGCGGCTACTACGCCCGCGCCCCTAGTGAGTTCTTGCGGTATCGGGATCGTGAAACGCCAATGATTTATTGATAAAATGCAGAAAAGTGGGTGGGTGTTTTCTGGTCCGTGAAGAGGATAACTTCGTTCGTTGTGATATTCACTATCAGGCTTGGATCTGTTTGTTTCTCCATTATAACTATTAAATATAAACCTAATTGTAAAGCTTATGCTGATTGTAGTAATTTTCAAAGTAGTGCTACAGCCCCAGAGAATTTTAAGAAAAGGCTTGATATGTTTCTTGTAACTAATTATCCTAGTAGTTTATTTGCTCGGGCTAGTATAGGGCCTGAACAATACATGATGAAAGATCCTACTTGTTGCATATTTAATGTTATCACTTATGATTGTGATGTATATTATATATTACATTATTATATATTATATATGTAGTTGGTTCAACAGACTGCTTTCACACTCCGACGAGACTCTTACCTCATAAGTATACTTTAACAACGAACCACTAAACTCTTTCGACAATGTACGTTAATACACCTTGACCCATGACTTCCATGGATAACATACATACGCCTAAAACGACAAAAAATAAAACAAAATTTTGGATGATGTTCACCTCTCTCTTTATAAATCAAAGGGACTGTCTATAATACAATTATGAAACTGATATGTACGTATGGGCTATGAGGATCAGCATCAAATATCAATACTGCAATGATGCCGACATTCAGTCAGTGCAGTCAATCATAATTTGGTATATCACAAACACCGTGGTACTTATCAACCCGAACAATACATACAGAACTACAGCTACCTTACATATATGACGAGATACCAGGTATACCATATTGAACAAGGGCACGATAATACTTACAAAAACAAACCATCTTCAATGACACTATAGACAAACCCTGCCCGCAGAATGATAAGAAAGGGGCAGGGAGTTCTGTTCGAGGTCTAGCCTGGGTTATGTATGTCCACCACGCAGCTCCGCTTTTCCATTATTTACACAAGACTCTCTTCGGCTCACGCCATTCACTTGTGGCAAATCGAGCTGAATTATCGTATTGAATTATTGTATTATAATAATAATTGTATTTTATAGTAAATATTTGTTTACTAATAATTAATTAATAACACTTAAATGTTTTATGTAATTGGAAATATGTTTCATGTCGTTCAGAAATCAAATGGAATCTGGTTATACAATTTCATGAATATAGGTCAAACAGGGGACTTAAAATCACAAGACATACGGACATACACATGCTTTACGCACTTAAGGGCTTATGGTTTTGAAAAAAATCAACAAAACTCTAACAACTTGAAAGTTAGTTAATTTCTTCTGTTCTGAAATGTGAAAGTTGGTAACACTGGATGCAGGAAGTAGGACGGGGATAGCTCAGAAATAGCTGTACAATGGGGTGAAGATAATATAGGAGTACCGATTTTTTTTTTTTTTAATATGTAAAATAATTCAAATAAAGTTTTAATTTTCTTCCATTGTTTTATCTTTACATTCATAAACTTAAAATACGACTAATTAATATAATATAATATTGAATAAATATAAGGGGAAAAATAAGAACAGAAATGGGGAAAAATCATGATTTTTACTCTAACAAAAAATAAATAAAGTGATGAAATAATTTTGCCCAGAAGTTTTGATAATTTTATTACCACTTTAACACGATCTTTCATCGGTACTTTGAAAGTTTAACGTCATGGCAATTTTCCAGTGGTTTTATGACACCAGGTAAATATATTTGACATTGAGGGTACCAGTTTGACATACATGACTCAGTTGAGAAAAGCACGTGCTAGGAAAGTCATGGGTTCGATTCACGTCCCTAAATTTTTCTCAGTTTCTTAATTACTAAGCCTGTGAGATTATAGATCACAGTCAGTAATTATTGACACATATTCAGTATATGTAAAATATTTGTTACATATGCCATAAAAAGCAAATGAGGTCGTGGTTAAAGTTAAATAGTCTACGATATAGTTTCCTTTGAAATAGTGTCACTCTGGAAACTTCTCGAAGAATAGACAAGAAGAATTAAAGGGATTTGATACTGACTTGGCTACTTGAACAACAGAGATGTCTTAGTTGGGAAGAGCGCCTTGCCCGAAATCAGGACCCGGGAACGAATCCCTATATTATGGTTGATAATTATATAACCAGTGGGATTACAGACTTTTATTTCAATATGCAAAATTATAGTGTACATACTAACACATGTGTACATTGTGGGATGGCATCGGAGCCCGGGGAATTTTACCAAATTGGCCCCCTCTCATTATCCCAGTGTAGCTATCACAATCATTCTACCTATTGAACAAAATTAATTTCGCCTATGTTCAATTTACCAACCTAGCTATGTTTAATAAGTTCTCTTTCGAGCGTAATAACATTACCTAAAATATAAAAATTATGATAAAAAAGAAAAAATCGATACATGCTCTTGCAGAAAGCCAGTCACTGCTTGAATGTTGTTGACTCTATACTAATTTTGAATGTCCTAGAGTGATTAAGCAAAATGACTTATACTACGTTTGAGGTGAGAATTCTCTTATGTAGAAAATTTATTCTAATAGATCACATGTTAAATTACTTTTTAAACCTTTTGAAGTTTTCTTGACAATGCCTTATCATATGGTATATGCCGAGGTACACTGTAAACCCGTTTAGGTTATGTATGATCAGCATTCATTAAATGTGATTACTGACTCAATACTTGTTATTTATTAATAAAATTTAATTATGGAGTCCATAGTTAAAGGTTTTGGCACTTTAACCCACCTCTCAAGTAATGCCAAACAATCCGTTAGTCCAAAGGTTCAGGAGGTAAAATCTTGATTCATGAAGAATATGCTTTTTATTCATTGTTTTATATATTATTTTTGTTTTACAGCAAATGGATGTTGATGAGGTGAAGGGAGAGGGGTTTCGTTCTTATTACATCACCAAGATAGAAGAACTCCAACTGATTGTTGCTGAGAAGAGTCAGAATCTCCGTAGGCTCCAAGCTCAAAGAAATGAGCTTAATGCCAAAGGTAAGTCATTGAAACTTTGTTATAATTACAGAAGGTTATTAGTCTTGGGTTCTGGATCCCTCTTATTAGGTTATGTTATACTGTCATTACTAAAAATTTATACGATGTACAGTGGATGACATTTATTCATCTTGCATTTCAATCCGTCTTACTAAAACATATTTCGTCTCTCGGACTAGAGCAGCGAGCCTACTTCGTGGAAATTCATATTAACAATATTGTTAAGATTGTATTTTTTAATAAACAGCGATATAACTTTTGCCTTCCTCACATATTTAGTTAAAATTATCAGCATCACTTTCAGATAACCTGACTTAACCTCCTTACCATTGCCTGGAGTTTGTCACCAGTAACCAGGTCAGATGGGCTTGAGAGGTATTTTATGTGAAGTTCACAGATAATGAAGTGGCACTGGTTCAATTCAGTTCCTGGAAGAGCTTTATTTTGCAATGATGTTATTTTATTATTTTGCTATTCTAGAAAAGGATTGTAACCTGTTGTTCCGTGATGTTTAGTTAGTATAAAGGTAGATAAGAGGACTAATCGGGGACTTAGTGAACTCCTTATGTTGTTCCCTTTTTTTAAAATTTACTTTAGCATGTTCAGGGGTTAGAAGCTTACTTTAGTTTTGCCATTTGGGCCACAAGTCATTATCAGTTCTAGTAAAGGTACCTGTTCAGCTTATTAAAAGAATATTCACCTAAAAGATCCATAATTCATCTGATCCCATGAAAGGTTACAAGTATTTAGTGCACCTCTGGGTAAAATTTGATATTGAATCTGGAAGGGAGATTGTATATGTTACTCTTGTCATGGTGAAAGGAACACCACATTTTAAGCTCAAGCTTAAAAACCCCAAACTTTCATTAAATGTAAGGCACTTTGTCTGAAATATTATTATAAATAAAGGTAATTCTACCACTCCCATGATGAGTCTAGACTTCCTCATTAGAACATTGTAAAATATTTCTAAAAATCAATTAATATTTATTCTTGTAATCTCTGAGCTTTTTTATATCCTTGACTAAGATACATCACTGTAGTTTCTATAATAACACACATCAAATTAGTAGTACTTTAGAATAAACCAATATTTATTTGTAAAACAGTAGAGAGAAAAAACAATTGAGTTAAGATCACAAATGGACTGGAAAATCAATGGTCTGTTCATCTATGGTGATTTAATTTCTCATTGAAGTGAATTGGAGAAAGTTTTGTCAGTGACGAATTGACCTGATGATAAATACATTTGAACCGTCGGCATTAAGGTGAGCTTCGCCAAGTTTGAAAAGGTTTATAACAAACCCACTCTCTTAAGAATAAAAAAAACAACGTGAAATTTAAAGGTTTTGCTAAGTAAAATCTAGGGACAACGGGTCTCTAAGCATCATCGTTTTTTGTGGAGATTGATTACAAACTTACTTTTGCTTTTGAAAGTAAAATATCAGCAGTAAACAGCAGACAAATATTTAATATGTTGGATTTCCTGAATTTATGTTAACTATTTTGAGGGCTTAATGCTAGTTGTTACTACTAGTTCGGCTTATTAATATATACATAAACTTCCTGCAAAACAATAATTTTTTTTAATTTGTCAATTTATACCATAAGGCATCTCATTTTATACTTCAACCTTTATCTATTAATTTTTACTTACCTTTTATGTTATTTATTGCAGTTAGAATGTTGCGAGAGGAGTTACAACTTCTCCAAGAACAAGGATCTTACGTTGGTGAAGTTGTGAAACCGATGGATAAGAAGAAGGTCCTGGTAAAAGTACACCCAGAAGGGAAGTTCGTCGTAGATATTGACAAGAACATAGATATTAACGATGTAACACCGAACTCCAGAGTAGCCCTACGTAATGAGAGTTATACTCTTCATAAAATCTTACCCAATAAGGTAAATTAAAAAAGTTAAGTTGCACAATTTTTTTTTTCATTTTCATTAAATTGCTAGCATATTGTGTTATTTGTCATTCAAGGTTGATCCATTGGTTTCGTTGATGATGGTGGAGAAAGTACCAGATTCGACTTACGAAATGGTCGGTGGTCTGGATAAGCAGATTAAGGAGATAAAAGAAGTTATAGAGCTCCCTGTGAAGCACCCTGAGCTCTTTGACGCCTTAGGTATTGCGCAGCCAAAGGGTGTCTTGCTGTATGGCCCTCCAGGGACAGGTGATTGTCATTCTTATCATCTCAATGTTGTTTATTTCAATTTAATTTTTAATCTTTGTTGAGGGTGAAATAGATAACAGTAAAATCTCGCTGTTTGTGGAGGTTAAGTTTATGGAACCTTGTGATAAGAGAAGAGTTATTAAATTAGATGGAGTATAATAAGCTTCAACTATATTCAGAATGTTACAAAAAAAAACAATATTATTGAGAAGTTGTTCATAAAAAAATTACTCTTGGCTCCTAGATGCGACGAATTGTATTTATTTTTCCATTTTGTCTAATTTTTCTACATATTTGTTCTGGGGAATTTACTCATGAATCTCAAAGGTAGTTGACAAAATAATTCTTGAAGCATTAGATTAGCCATACTAGCATAATGGTTCTAATTAGAATTCATTCAACAGGCGTCATATAAAAAAAAATGGGAATGGCTGGTATACTATTACTACTAAAAGTAAACTAAGCACATAAGAGTAATCTAATAAGTCATAAACCCTTAACTTGAACCATGGCTGAAGTTCCCAGATAGCTGATGATGAATTGTTGGGGAAAGTGGTATTAACTAAAATCCTATTCTATTATCTACCATAAATAAGCAGAACATTACTTTACAATCAGAGAACTGGGGATGACACAGCAAACAATTTCAATATTATCTCTTTTAGCAGACTTTGAGGTTTAGTTATTATGGAAAATAAAACCAAGTATCCTAATAAATGTATTGGTGGCCTAATTTTTTTTTTATTCTGTTGAATCAGTTACCAATTGGCAATGGAGATTTTTTTTATTACTTTTTTCAACCTTATCTAACAAATATGTTCATGAGGAAACATTTTCTAATTTGATAATTGATAAATTATAACAAGTTCCAGCAGTCCCCTTTTTTTTTTTCCCCCAGATTATGTCTTAGTTATTTAACTAAAGTAAAAAATCTATTCCTTGTTTTGTGCTTAAGGTAAAACACTTTTGGCGAGAGCTGTCGCCCACCACACAGAGTGCACCTTCATTCGTGTCTCTGGCTCGGAGCTTGTGCAGAAGTTTATCGGAGAAGGCTCAAGGATGGTCAGGGAACTATTCGTAATGGCCAGGTCTGTTGCACATTCATGTGCTTATCATTTTTTCTCTTGGCATATTTGTCTATTTGTATTTGAGAATAGAAATGTTAGCTTCTTTAGTTTTACTCTCATCATTATTTATTAGTTCGGAAGTTCTGATAATTATATCAAATTAAGAACATTCCTGAAACAGGTCTCCTTTAATATAAGGTTTATTTCAACATAAGGCAAAACTGGTGGCAGAATCCACAGTATAATTGTGTTGTTCCAACTTGCTCAAAACTCAAACTACACACTCAAAACCTAGTTTAAAAAGATTTGTGATCGTCAAAACAATCCAATGTTTGGAGTAAAGGCTAAAAATCAGAGACATACAGCCTGTTATATGCAGTCGTTCTCCCCTGTTTTTCTGCTCACCGTTAAAAGGAAGGTTATAATTACTGATCAACCATAAATTAATGTGTGAAAGAGTTCCTATGCTCGGTCCTGTTTGCCAATATATGTATATTATTACGTTTTTATTTATATCTTTTAAATAATTTTATATTTTTATCTGAAGGTTCTGTTAATATAAATAGAAAATTTCTGGCAAAAGGAAAAATTGTTTATTAACACATATATTCATTAATTTAATATACAAACAAGTACGTACGTAATAAAATAACACTGTTAAAACTAAAATTAAAATTGTACCTTATTACTAACGAGACTGGCCAGTTTTTCTTTGTTGAATTCTTCTATGCATGGTCTTCTTTGTTCCTCGATGCGTACCTGTGCTCTAGCGTGGGTTGCTACCTGGTGCTTCCTTTGTTGTCGTGCCGGGTGAAAGTGAATGGGAGCCGGCTTCTTCCTAGCTCTCGTCTCCCGGGTCCAAGATGAATGAGTGAGCCCGCTCTTAGCGGTGTTCTCCCTCATACCTTTCCGCTGCCTTCTTGATCTTTTAACTGGTTGTCCAATGCCGTTTCGGATATTATTACTTTTCTTGTTTTGAAGTTAATAAATTAAAATATTTATATTTATTTATTGATATTATACATATTAATGTATATATGTACAGATGTCAAGTCTCTGTTATACCTTCCATCATCTTCTTCATCCAAAACTAATCTCAATTCTACATATTCTTCTAGAGAACTGCTAAAACTGACCCCATGTAAAGAAAGGTTGTTATGGCCATCTTTTCTATGTCTTTTCAGACTCCTTTCCTACGTGTTTCTACCAGAGGCTCGATCCAGTATAAAGAACGGTATTTTTATAATCTGCACTCTCTTTACCTGCTAAAAACCCTTTGTGTTCCTTGGTGAAAAGGGGAGTGTTTATCATTGGTCTGTCAAACCCCTTTTGTTGACCGCCATCATAGACACTAATAGGCTACAGTCAATTTTCATATCTTATTTCTATTATATTATGTGGCAAATTACACATATAGAGTTTGGAAAAAGTTATACATGTTCTAAATCTGTGATCAGGTAACATTTCCGCTTGCTCAGTAAATAATCACAAACCAGTTTGAAAATAGTCCATGATTCTGTGTTGGAACAAGCCTCTTATCAGGCACTGGTGGATTCTTTAAATGCATGTAGACTTCGGTCAGGATATCTTTTATCAGCCCTCTAAATCCTTTTGTTTTTTCTATTATTTTCACTGATAACTGTATGCTAACTCAATAGACGCAGATACCCCCAATATTAACTGTGGTATTAAAGTCAGAGGTGCTTCAGATTAGTCATCTCAAAGACTAAATACTTCCTTGATTAAATAACAAAGGTTTAATATTATTACTGAAGTTGTTTATTCACAGCTCTAAACTTTCAATGGCCTATAATCAGAAAAATAATTATTTAACTTGATGATATAATATTGATTATCCTATCACTTTCTACCTAATTTAGAATATTAAATTACTAATTGAACTATTAGTCTAATGGGAGCATTGCTGTATTAATGGTAGATAATGGCAATCTTAACAATAGTGTGTGGTTAGATCAATTTGATTTCATAAATTGAATTTATATCATTAGTAGCATTACTTTTTTTAACTATAAAGAAAGAGACACATTCAGTAATTAGGTAGTACAACTTATTATGTTTTCCAGATAAAGTATTTTAGTCTCTCCCGAATTATTACATTATTATTTGAAAAACATATCACATTGAAAAAATGTTATTGTTAATTAACACTATTAAAAATAAATCACTCATATTTCAATTTGCCAAATACATCTAGATAGATTAACAACTTATTAGCTAACATTATTTTATCAGTAACTTATGTTAATATGCCTTTTTTCAGTTCCTTGTCTGAAATGGTGTCAGCATAAACCACCAATGAAAAAGTGAATGTTTTGTTGTTAATAATCTCCTTGAATTGATAAAAAAATAGATATTCAAATTTAATCATATCGTGGACTATGATAGAAGAAAATGGACTACTTGAATACATGGAATATGAAAATTGGATGGTGAATACTACTTGGAGATCTAGGGGTTTAGCATTGTTCACTAATATATAATTAAATTTTAATATCTCTTTTTCATCAATCTAGTGTACACTGTTTTGTTAAGACCTCACATGGTTGAGTGAAGCTGTCTAAGAGTATGGTAACTAATGACTTATTTATAATTTAATTTGATTTTTAGGGAACACGCACCATCTATTATATTTATGGATGAGATCGATTCAATCGGTTCTTCTCGTATAGAGTCTGGGAGTGGTGGAGATTCAGAAGTGCAGAGGACAATGTTAGAACTCCTTAACCAGTTGGACGGTTTTGAAGCTACTAAGAATATCAAGGTTATCTTTTATTATTATTTTCAATAATATTTAACTTTTAATATATTATTGATAACCCTTTAGGTGCTAAACGCAGATGGGCTCAACTTGGTCTCGGTTCTGTGATTGGGAGGTATTGAACACTTCATATTCTTTAAGCCTGATCTAAAGCCCCTTAATTTAATTTTTTTTTATTGTTAACCACAATCTGACAAACCTACTTTATAATACTTTACGATTTCATTGTTGATAAAAATAACCACTTCCTAGCTTTAACTAAAAGTATTCTCAACAGAAAAAAAATATGAAGAGCTATGCCAAGAACTGACAAAACAAATGAGTGATTTTAAAATATAATTTCTTTTTTCATTTTTGGTAATTTCCCGAATGTATAGTTGAAAATATGTATACAATTTTCTATTTTGGCTTCCATGCCTGCACTAAAATTTCACCTTTTCTTTTAAATGTATATTCTCCTGTTTTCAATCTGAAATGCCTTAAAGACTTGGGAACACCTCTATTTGCTATAATTGTACCGCAAACTCGTGTACCATTTTTCATCAGCAATTGTGCGGTATGAATGCTGTTATAATAATTGTCCATGTATACGTGATAGTCCGAACATGTATTTTTATCAAGTTTGACATTATGGTCTGGACCAATTTTTTGCCTTCCACATAGTATATTTCCATGTGGCAAATATATCCACTTCTAGCTTCACATAACATACGGCAAAGTAGGCCGTACTTTATTATTTTTGCTGGATTGTATGTTTTTATAGGTAAGTTTCCACACCATGGAATAATGGATTCATCAAGCGAAAGTTCATTCCGAGGCATGTATACCAATTTAAATTTATTTAATAAATAGCTGAGTATGGGCTGAATCTTCTCGAGCTTATTAGAACCGGTTATTGTTTGATTGTTCAAAAAATGCCAGATGTTTCAAATCTGGCAAAATCTATTACATGGCATTATAGTGGAGAACGATTGTGTTTTCGTATAAAATTTAAGGATCAGTAATCATCTTTCTTTACCTGGCCCATCATTATAATCATGCCATGAAATTTTTTCATATCAGCTAGGCTAATATCATTCAACTTAGACGTTTTCTTCCCCTTACTCATCCTGTCCTTGTTTTGCTGATAATAGATGTTCGATTCATTTACCATTAATTGAATCAAATCATTGTCAATAAACAATTCAACGACTTCTTTTACGCTTTTCTTATCGTAGGAAGCATCTTTGGCCCGTCAAAGATGCTTCCTACGATAAGAAAAGCGTAAAAGAAGTCGTTGAATGTAGCATCTCTGAATGTATCAAATAATCCGATAGAGGGTCAGCAATACACTCATTAATAATTTAACTCATCTTATATGGGTAAAAAGGCACAGAATAATAAGACATACTGTTCAACCGAAAGTATAAGCATATGGAAGATATTACTGTCTGCTGAATACACTGCTCGAGAGTATAACAAATGAAGGTCGACATAACCATGACAACTGGATGCAAATCAATGGGTAAGACACCCATTAGCAAAAAAAATTCCACATCGTCTTGGGGCTGGCACTCAAGTTATTGACTCAGAATCCCGCATTATCGCGAGGCTGGCGCTCAAGAGGTAGACTCAAAATCCCGTGTTTTCGCGTGGCCAGCCTTAAATGTGCTAAGATATTCATTCACAGTTTCTAGTGGGTCTAATAAACTTGAGTACAGCACCAATTTAGTTTTCTTTACAGTGCAGAACTGGGTGCGTGTACCTCTGAACGAGTTCCCTTCAGCTAGTGGCTGCCAAAACAAGAAGGGATCATTTAGTGGGAAAAATTAATTATTCCAGCCATAAAGGATGTCTTTAACCCAAGTAAGTTGTAGAGAAAATATCTTCCAAATGATCCGAGGTAAATGAATTCATGGAAGCTTCACAAAGCCTTGAGGAAGACTATATATATATATATATATCAACCTGCCATGAGTGATATATTTCTAACTGCAGAGGGCAAAGGGATATAACACACTTAGATTTGTGAGGGGCAGAGAAAGATGGATAACCTGGGCTGACAAACCTCAAAGCTGAAAGGCATGAAGAGGATGTTAAAAAAGAACAATTTAACTGGCAAGACAACTATTATCTACTGATAATTTCTTTAAGATAAATATTGAGGTATTTCTCGCTTCTGTACCACTCTGCTGCAATCATGCCTTGATGTAGAATTGGAGCTGCTAAGCATGGACTTTTACCCTATCACATCTGATCTACTCAGGTGACATCCATTTATCCTAATGATGAAAATATTATTTCATTTTTAATGTGGTTCTTAAATTCTGTACAAACCTATCTTGCTTAGGGGAAAATCTGGTTCTATGCCAAAAACTAAACTATTAGTTCTATATTAGCATAATACTGCTAATAATTATGTTCTTTTTTTTCTTTATTATTGTCAATTTCAGGTTATTATGGCCACAAACCGGATTGACATCCTCGACCCGGCCCTACTGCGACCTGGAAGGATAGATCGTAAGATTGAGTTCCCTCCACCAAATGAAGAGGCACGTCTCGACATCCTCAGGATTCACTCTCGTAAAATGAATCTTACTCGAGGTATTAACTTAAGGAAGATTGCAGAGCTTATGCCTGGTGCATCAGGAGCTGAAGTCAAGGTGAGTTCACGTTAAATTTGAAACTAATCTCAATTTTATGTGTAACAGTTGAAGGCAATTATAAATGAGGTTATTTATAAGGATATTGTCATATTTCAAATCCTTGATCAATTTATGCAACTTATTTACAAGTTTTGAACGTAAATAGTAGCCAAGTCCACTAAATTAAAACCAATACATATATGTTAAGAATGCCTAGCACTGAATAATGGTTTGATTTATATGGGCCATTCCCAGAGGTACTGCAATACCCGGGGGGGGGGGTCAACTGGTGACAGAGCCCCTAGCACTCGGCCATTTCCCAAAAATCAGTTTAATCTTCTAGACCCCTGATGGGAGTCCTACCAGAGATTAAGCTGATAAGAACTGAGTATAAAGTGTTTTATTTTTGAATAATATTTTCGTGAACCAACTTGGTAAAAATTGACTTTTCCAGGGATTTTCCTTACATATGGATTTATTTTAATTTTGTAGAATACTTTCTCTTGTTAAAAATGGTCGAGCATTTAAGAATAATTGCAGTATTCTCATATCACAACATGTAAAAAGGGGGAGTCCAACCTCCATTCCAAAAAAGCAACATATATATATTTCTGTTACTTTGAATAGTAAAATATATGTTTACGATTTTATAGGGAGTGTGTACCGAAGCTGGAATGTATGCATTACGGGAGAGAAGGGTCCATGTTACTCAAGAAGATTTTGAAATGGCAGTTGCCAAAGTCATGCAGAAGGACTCTGAGAAGAATATGTCTATCAAGAAGTTATGGAAATAAACTACTCATTGAATTCAGATTTTTTTTTTTTTTTACTCTTTCTGTTTTAAAAAGCTTTAAATATATAGATAAATGTATGTGAGGTTTTGTTAAAAATAAATATATATACTATAATGATAAACGTGTATATACATCTTGTAGTTATCCTTAAAAAAATAAAAATAAATAGGTGAAAAAAATTAAATAAATGAGGAAAAAAGAACCATTACAAACAATTCTTAAAAATAATTTTACATCTTATATTTAAAAAAGAAAAGAAAAATAATGAATATTACAACACTAGGAATCAACCCTGGGAGGCTCAAGTATTGATGTTTACTCATAAGTACAAGACAGTGAAAGTTTACAATTAAATAGGAAGATGAAAAGTTATATAAATACAAACAGGTTTCGTTGTGATGCATGTTGTTACCAAGACACATGCATGCTGCCCAATGCTTAAGCCTCCCAAAGAGCAGTGTGATATCCAGCAGACTTATAACATTAATGGCCGACCAACTCGACATAAATACATTTAATATTTATATATAACAAAAGAACTTTTTTTTCATGTCTTAGAAAATAATTATTAGGAGAATGGTGTATGTCGACAGGCTTTTGTAAAAACCAATTTAGTCGATCACAAGACACTTATATCCTTTATAGATTGTTGTTATCGTGATCTATTATTATATTAAAGGGGGCGGGGACCATAAAGTGTGGTAATACAATAAGTTCTATATAAAAGCATCAGGACAATCAATATACAAGATACACAGCTTTTTAATCAAACAGCTTCTCAGGCACTACATAGACATAACTACAATTAGATGTAAGAGAGAATAACCTTATATAAATCGAAAGGTAAAAATTAAAAGAGATTTTAGAAATAAAAAGAATAAAACGAACCAAGAGGTTTTTTTAATAACATAAACTTAAATGGGTAAAAAATAATTTATACAGTCCACTCAAGCGCAATATATTTGAAAGATTTCAAAAAACATTCGTTTATATAAAATATAATTAATTAAAAGGGAGACATTTTATGATACGGAATGTAATGTCTATTTATATATACATATATATTCAGATATATATATATACTTTTTTTTTAATATAATCACTATTATCCAATTACCAGATATTCAGGGGGAGGGAGAAAGAAATTGAAGACAGATATATATATATATAAGGGAAACCTTGCGCGCACATTTCACTCCCGCACAAAATTATAATTTTTTTCAATCATAATTTTTATTTATTAAATAATAATAATGATGATGCCGATGGACATTTTTAAATGTATTTCTTAAATCCTCTGCCATTTTTAAAAAATTTTAAACTGACTCCAGCAATACATAAACTAAAAAATGTTGTGTTATGTGTGTGGGTGATATAAATGATGAGAGTTGGGGCCCCCGAGGTAGACACACTAATAGCATGGACCCTGGGCGGAGGAGACGAGAGCGCATCGGGGGAATGGGGCAGGCTAGCGGTTGGCATTCTTCAGCTGGTTCGACAGCCAGTCGAGCCCTTCATAGAGGCCGTCACCTGAAGTTGCACATGTCGCCTGGATGTACCAGTTGCGGTTGCGCAGAGAGTGCAAGCCAAGCTTGTCTGTTATCTCAGCTGCGTTCATAGCATTTGGCAGATCCTGGAAAGAATAAAATTTGATTGTTGTAATTTTATTGTTTAAAAGATCGAACAAATATTAAATTATTGTTAATCATAAATTGCAGGGTGAATTGAACTTAACTCAATATGAGATAAAAACCTATTAAGCTTTTATTTACCAAGAAATTGAGTAAAGAAAATATATACATAAGTATTCTGAAAATAAATTATTGCTTACTTTCTAAGCAGTTTGTAAAAAAAAAAGTCAAGTTAAAAACAATCAGTTCATAAAAAAGAATTCTACCCAATAAATGTAGATAAGTTTCCCATAAAAATTAATAATTGTAAAAATAAAATAATTATTTTATATTTAAAACTAAGTTATTATTTGTATGGTCTTAAATAGTTCACTTGGCCTTTAAAAATAATTATAATAACATATGCAGTTTACTCAGAAAAAAGATTTTAAATCCTATATGAATGCAGATCCCATTCATGGTCACAGCCTACTATCTACTTTATACCGAAAAGGGTTAAGCCTGGGGGGGACGATATCTGTTATTAATACAAAAATCCTCTTTATATCATTAAATATGTTATTCTTTGTATCGATAGTTTATTTACTTAGTTAAATGAGATAAACAAATGCACATTTTACTATTCCTATTTCAAAATAATTTAATAGTTCATGATTCTGTCAACAACAATAATCAATAATTTTAAATTAGGAAGCAGCAGAATAAGGCAGATAAAAGAGGTTCTCACTTAATCATTAATATCTATTAGTTCTAAAAGATAGCCAAAAAAACATTAAAATAATTAAATGGTCAATAAATATTTATAATTTTAATTTGGAACAAGGCAGGATGGTTTACTTGATAATGGACTAATTAAGTCTATGTATACATAATAAAAATTGATTAGGAAGGATTATAGTATACATTTGAGAAATATATTATATTATAATCACGCTATGGCATTCTATAAACAGAAGAAGGAAATATACCTTTAGGCTTTGGTGTCTAAAAAATAAAAATTTAGCTGTTGTGTTTATTTAACAATGTTGTGACAACCATGAAAGAAAGGGCAATTGGATATAAATACTCACATAGGTCACTAGCCCTGAGCTACAGATCAGGTTAGCTGTTATCAGTAATTTAATTCTTTCTGGAGGAAAAGTAAGTGGCAACATAAATAAAAAAGTAACAGATCTGGTTCAGAAAACCAAAATAAAGAAGGTTGAGATAAACAGCCTCAACCGTGATAGTATCTCAGCACCACCTATCAACTTTGGCGACAACTTTTGGTCAGCAGGTGTTATGTCTGGATTTAGCATTATTTTTTTATTTACATAACCAAATAGCTTCCGTAAAGCATAGTAAAGGAGGGAAGGGGTAGCCATCCTGCACTGGCTTGATAACAGCTATTATCAGATAATCCAATCACTTTCGACACACATATAAAATTAACATATCGTAACTATTGAACTATGACCCTCAATAGAACACAAGAGGACAATCTGAATTACCAACCCTTCTGTATTTATCTGTATTGTAAACAGAGATAAGGATTTTGTAATGTGATTTGACATTATTGATGCACTTCAAAGCCACAACCATCAATGACAGTCCAGGTCCACGAGGGGTTATCTAAAATGTTTAGTGATTAACATATTTACTTTTTTTTATAACTCGAACTGCTCTATAATTATTAACTCAAGAGAAAAAACAATGAAAGCTGGAATTTCAACCATGGACATTCTGATAGTCAGTTATATCTTAAATTCTTCAAAACATTGCTATACTTATTAGAGCTGACAATATATTCTGGAATTTGTATCTCATCGGTATATCATAATAGATTATTATAAGTACTTGTTTATCTTTATGTATCTATATCTGTGGCAGTCATAAAAAATCAGGTAATTTATGCTGTATATGACAGGACTTACCTGGTTTTTTAGGACTGCCACAAATTGAAGAAACCAAATTAAAACCAGGTAAGTACAGTCATGCGAAACAAAAATCATCTGGTTTTTCATGACTTCCACAGATGTAGTACTATTTTTCAGCACATAAGTTTGTTTTGTTATTATATATCTGTTTGAGTAGATCAATAATGTAAAAAAATACAAAATAATTATTATGCATCACATAAAATGCCTAATTATGAACAGTTTGTAAACAACATTATTCTGAAGACTTTCTAAAAAAATAATTAGCAGCGATCTATATATTAAACCAACCATAATGATTTTTTTTTTTTACCACTTTTAGTGAAAAGTAGTGCGCACGAAGAAAGTCGGTTGTGGCTGGCCAGATAAGGTTTGCATGAATAATACATCAAGCTGAACCTGCAAGCACTAATACTGTCTCATAATGTATAACAGAATTCTTAATTCATCAAACAAACGCATATATTAATGAGAATAGTAACTAGCAACTTAAATATCTGAGACCTGGGTCTCACCATTATTTTTTAGTGACAGAGCATGTTTGTTATCTAATTGTGATAGTTTAAATATTTATTAACTCAGAAAAGAGATAGAACAGGATTTGAATACAAATTTATAATCCAGTTCTAGATCATTGACAAGTAAAAAAAAAACACTGGCTTTCTCGGATCAAAATGAGTTTTAACAGCTAATATATTGACCAAAATCCATCAGTTTGACAGGTGGACTAAAGATTGATTGCTCTCCAAACTTCATTATTTTTAATGTCTTTGAATTTTGTTTGAAATATAATTTTTAATGTTATGAATCAATAGTCATCATTTGTTGTGCTGAGAAAAACATGTGCTTTTTCAATTATAGCTTAAGTTCCAACACTTATTGCATATTATTTATCAGAGCATTGAGACCTTCATTAATTCGAGCTGACACAAGGTAATGACTAAAAACAAAAATTTTAACTAAAACAGAAAATATTTTAGGAACAGTTACTATATTTTAACAGAATCAAAAATTAATCATTACAACACATGTGAAGTGTTTAAAGGTGAGTATTTTTTCCCCTCTAATTTCCAGCAGTGTTCATAGGAACAACAGTTCTATCATTAACAGAGCTTATGACTTCAGTTCTTAAACAACTTCTTACTTTGGGTGGATAAGGCTCTTTAGCCAAAACCCCCCACACATTATCACACAGAGTTCATAAGAAACAAAATAGTATTTTTTCTGGAGATCATAGGCCACTTCCAATTAAAAATTAAATTTTTTATATGAAGTTCTATGAATCTAATAAAATAAGCAGGTTTTCTCAGGTCCCCAGTGGGTAGGCCAAGATGCAGAGATGTGTTAATGTTAAGGATCCTTAGGGATTCGAGGATTCTTTTATCATTTGCAAGGATGACTTCAAATTTCAAGAGTGGGTGTGCTTCTACATATTTATTTATAATTCACTTGAGAATGAATATACATGAGGTTTATTAGCGAATTATCTGTATTTATATTAACTTAATGATCTCTCCTTTTCAAATATTTGACTGAAATTTTAAAATTGTGACAGTGTATTAATATAAACTAACACCGATTAATTGGTATGCTGGTGTTTGATAAGCTATTAACTCTTTATAATTGAGCAGCGCAGCCAAATATTTTGAAACTCTTTTCTTAATAAATAAAGTGATTCTCACTCCTTCATTCATCAAATATAAGGATCAAATTACACACTAAATACAAAAAACATAAGTGAACGAAAAATCCATCAGAACCTCAATCATTATTTTATTGCTTAACTACTATTGCGACTCGCAAGCATTTCAAATGCCTATAATAATAGCTAGTCTGTAAATTTATCTGTGATATCCATAAACAAAAGACTTGAGAGTCAGAATATGATGCATAATTTTACTTAGAAAACTGTCACTGGTGATTCTATAAGCAACTTGTTCACTTGAAGCAATCTGCCAGCTAATCTAGATAAAAGAACTATAACAATAATAAAAAGGACTATTGAACTTGCACGGCACTGACGCAAGAGAAAAATATCAAACCTATCTTATTTAATATGGTAAAAACTGAACACTGTATTAACAACTTAAAAAAATAATAACAAAAAATGAAATATTATTTTTATAATATGTAATTAATTAGATTTTGTTTAGTCAAGTTAAGTAAAAATGTGGTAACCCAACAATTTTAAATGTAATACAACAAAAAACACAATTCCAGATTTTCCTTTTATTTTCATATAAGATCAATCTCTAAACTGTTGCACCAAATTCAGAAGTCTCATTAATGGTCAAGGAATTAAAATTAAAAAGGAAAATAAAACAGCACAACTGATCAATCGCCAATTCCCAAAATATAAAACTTAATTTTAAGTAGAAATATTGTTATTTAATGTACTGAGAATCAATTAAATAATTCATAATAGTTAAAAACTCATAATAGGGTCATATTATCATTGCAAAAATTAGTAGAAGAATTACATAAAGAAGAAAATGAACCCTACCTTTGACAATCAATATGAGCCTTTATGATAACATATAACATAATATAAGAAATATTTATCTAAGGTTATCTGTACAAGAAAAAGTCAAGAATGACAAAAATGCATCAAAGTTAACCAAGAAAACATGGAAGATTGCATATCCACAACGGCTAAATATTAGAAAACAAATTTTGAACATCCATATTGAATAGTTAACGAGCAATAATAATAAAAGTTTAACAATGTCACAATCACCTCTGTGCAAACATGAAGATGATAATTAGGACCAGGAAATACAAAAGATTATCAATAGTGGAAGATC